>NW_010582648.1:140625-264435 GCF_000705375.1 Tinamus guttatus | reverse complement strand
AGGAATGCCCCAGCGGTGTCGTCAATGAAGATACCTTCAAAGAAATTTACTCTCAGTTCTTTCCACAAGGAGGTGAGTACTTGGCAGACACATTAGTATCAGAATATATGGAGAATTATGTTTCTTATTAGTTTCTAGCTCTTCAGAAAGTTTGTTCTAACTGACGATATGGTTGTACCAAATTCTGTTTGCACTTGCATGTTACTTGCTGACTAGACACATTTAAGGTTGTATATTGCAGACTGAAATGCAGTGATATCTACAGGAGGTCAGTCTCTAGTTATGAAGTTTCAACTTGGATTTATGTATCTTTGAAAACTCAGGTTTCTCTGAGTAGGTTATTGCTGTTTAAACTTCGGTGTTTTTCCCTATAGTCTTTCATTAAAAAAAAAAATCACTGTAGGAGTTAAAACTGTAGGAGGCAGTATATGTATGATTCAAATCTAATATCAAAGGGAGAAGCCCCATTGACTTTAATGGGGTTCCTCTACTTAAATGAGGGCTTTTATGCTATTCTAATTTCCAAGTAATTTCCAGGGGTTTCATTAATTTCTTCATCTTCATTATCTTTTAGTGCAGTGAAGGTAGCACAAAAACGTGTAACCAAGAGTTTTTGCCTTGAACTGCAGATTTTGTTTTCGCTAGAATTGTTTTCCTCTTTTTCCTTCCTCTTCCTTTTTCCATTCAGTTCTCCCTCCTCAGATTGTCCTACAGCAATTCAATCTTGCCTCTTCATCTGCTCCCACAGCTCTTGAGATTTTCGTGTTTCCCTGGGACTGTTCATAGCTCTTTCTTTTCACTTACCTTTTTTTTTTTTTTTTTTTTTTTTTAAATCTTTAATTTGTAGTAACAGTAACTCTCCCAATTAGTTTTATTTTAAATAAAATCCTAGAAGGTCAAGAGCAGCATTCACTGTGGATTACCATCACTGAAATCCTCAGCAAATAAGCACACTGAATAGGTAAGAACAAAAGGCTGAGTGATTTGACCTGCCTACTGATTGTTTCTGTATCTAAGTTTTTAAACCAGACTAACAAGTACTCTTTCAGATATCATATTTTTTAGTTAGCTAGGCTTGTGAAAATTGAATGTGATTTACTTCACTTGAAAAATCTTAGAATAATAAAAACACAATATGTAAGATTTGTTACACTCAGAATTCTTTATGGACAAAAGTAAAGTTAAGAATTTATTGTTAGTATAGTCAATATCTTAGGAGACTAATGTTTATTAGTCCGGATCTGAATGTTATAGAAAAAGCAATGAAAAGCAATGAAAATTGTGTTATTAATTTCAACCCTATATCCTGATGTCATGCTCGCCCTTCCACTCCTCTCTGAGCTCTGAGGGTGCTGAGGGTGATGAGCTGTCAGCATCCGGAGTCCTTTAGTGGGAGGAATACGGTTCATGAGTTCTTTCCTTGCACTAGGATCTACTCAGGATCATTTTTATGCTTGCTTACAGCTTTTCTACCTTTCTCTTTCTTCGTGGGGTCTGCAGCTCCAAGTGACATCTGAATTGACTATATAGTGTCTGTCACATATGTTAGATACTACTGCTATGTTCTTTTTGTTCCTCCTAAAATCAATTTTGTCCATTTCTTGGTCTGCATTTCTCTAGCTGAGCATTAGTGAGCGGTTTATGTGCCCCATCCCTTACCAGCATAGATCTGTGCTCCTCCGTGAGGATCCTGTGCCGCGACTTGAAGGTCTCTGCTGCTACACCAACCCTGTAGCTCTCTGTGGTGCATCATCATGTTAGAGTCATAAATATCTCCTCCTACATAGAATAACTGCTTGTCTCTGCTGCCTATATGGTTGCACAAAGACAAACACAACAAATTAGCCTTGGACACCTGATCAATTAGAGAAATTGCAGTCACAGCTAAACCAATTAAATGAAAGCTGCAGGCAGGTCCAGAAAAGTTCAGACAGAGCCAGCCTGACAAGCCTCTGCCTGAGGTCTTGAAAACCCTGTCACCAGCAATGGCAATACACAATTGGTGAGGCCTTAGGCTCTGCTGAATTGGGCAATCCTTTTCTGGAGTTTCTTGAGAAGAAGCTTCATGTATTTGATTTTTAGAGTGGTAAGAAAGTATCAAATCCAGGTAATTCATTTGTTACCTGGATTTTTTTTTTTTAATAATTTCAGAGATCTGAATGAAGATCTTTCGGAAGCTCTTCCTCATCAGAAACCATTTCATTCTGCTTTCAGTGTTAATAACTTCCACTCCCAGGAGTGCAGTGTAAATAAATACTGTGTATGCTACTGTGTAAACAAGTGTACAAACTTCATACAGTTTTTCTCAAAAAGCTAGGAAAATTATTCACAAGAAATAGCAGAAGAGCTGATTATCCTCTCAAATACAACAGCTTGCAGTATGCTTCCCATAACTGCTGCGGGCTCGGTGACACTGGAATCTTTCTCTGTGTATATATTTTGCTCAATATGTTTTACATAAAAAAACAGTTGTTGATATTTGAATAAGATTAGTACTGAAAACTTAACCTTCTCAGAGGACATTGTTAGCAGCAGCTGTCTTCAAAACATTTTAATTTTTTTATGCTGAATGTCTGACTCCCTTAGTTAAAAGAAGCTCATATCTCAGGGCACAGAGTTTTTCAGAAACACTCAAGATCCCATTATCCTAAAAGAATATGGTAAGAGTCATCCAGGTTTCCATAGGAACACAGTCTTAATAAAGCAGAGCTGCTTTTTAAAGTGTCTTGCAGAAAACTTATCCTTTCACAAAAGTCAGGAATTTGTGTAGTTAACTTTGGGAAAGATTTATTTCCCAGTCTTCAAGAAAACTAATTTTTCTATCACTTTATTTTGTGGAACTACACAAGATAAAAGTTTAAAATTTATTAAGTGACTTTTAAAAATGAATAGATATATTCCAGCATAAGAAGTACATTTCATATAATTATTTTCTATTATTTTACATCCATAATTGTTTTTTTTTTATTTTTAAGAGGCTCGAATACTTTCTACAATTATTTATAATAGGTAATTATTAGGATAATTATTTTTTCTTCTTGGGGAAATAAATGTTACAACTATACAACTTTTTTTTTTGAAAAATAGTGTTTTTATATTGCTTAAAACATAAAAATATGAAAAAAAAAAGGAAAGAAGTTTTATGATGCACCCCTTACTTGGTCATCATTCCTCAGAGTGTGACTAGTGGGGATTTTTAGCAGCCATGACCATTGTTAGCAATTTCAACTGGATAAAACAAAGACTCTATCATACACCAGAAACCATGAGGATGTATCTCTCTTTTCTGTTGAATTCATTCTGATTTTGACTAGTCTTTATCAGATTTTTCCATTTCATTCTGTAGATTTCTGTGTTGACTTTTGCCATTCTGTGTGAGATCTGGCAAGCAGAGTCTATTCTTTGTTTCCCAAAACAGTAAAGATACCTTCCAAGCACCAGTAATTGTCTTTATTTGTATATCCCTGCCTGTAAACAACCAGGTGAGATCATCATATGTAAGTATCTAATTAAGCAGCCAGATTAGGTACTTACATCTTTGAACGTATAGCCAACATCCTGTATGCAGCCGAAGCCTTTGGATTTCAGGCGGGTTTACAAGATTGTTTTTGCGTCTGTCTGCAGAGGAAGAGTATGTTTGTACATCCCGGAATCAAAACTTAGGCCATGTGTGTACACTGTGCCCCAAATATTCACTGTAATGAAAAAATGGATACAACAAGTTGTATCATTATAATTACTCATATCACTTAAGCAAATGGAATGATATTGTGTAACATCTGAACTTTAGGGTGACCAAACAATGATGACTGGGTGACTAATCATCAGAAGTCATTTTCCCATGTCATGCAGAAAGTCTAATCAAGTAAGTTCCAGGATTATCCAGGATAAGGGCCAGGAAGAATAAAAAGGGGATAAGGGACCCATATGAATTGCAAAAGAGATGATAATTGCAACAAAATCAATATATTTTAAAAGGTAGAAGCCTTTTGAGAAGCTTTCTCTTCTAGAAAGGCACTGTAGTAAAGAAAACTTATTTTTAATAAATGGGAAAACTGTGGCTGTGTAGGTAAATGAACAAGCCCCACTAGCTCCCTTGAATTCATTTGACACTCAGTTCAAATGAATGTCTGAAATACAGCCTGGGACTTGTTCTTAGACTTGCAGGTCATAGATAAGAGTCAGCCCTGAATAATTATTACATTCCTCCTCAGTTATGAACAGAAGAGCTTATGTTCATAATTCGGTAAGGGATACTGTTGAATACATAATGAATATCTTTTTGTTGTCTTCTATATTTAAGATACTTAAGTGTGTATCTCAAAGGAATGGGGATTTTTACATTTCTTCCTACCTCAATTTGTCAAATTATGAATGTAGCTGACTAGTGTAGCTGACTTATTCTCAGGGCACTAAGACAAAACTGTATTTCATGATAAAGTAAAGCTTTTGTCTACTGTGATTAATATTGAACAGTTATTGGGAGGAGAAGTCACATTGCATATCACTGATTAAACTGCCCTACGCAATTTTTGAAGACAAAATTATAGAAAACTTCAACAGAAGTTTCACCTGAATAAACAACCCTGAAAAAACCTGAGTTTTTTTTAAATTATTAAAAAGGTTACTACCAAGAGAAACATCTGCAAATACAGACTGTTTTTATTTATTTATAGACAAACAAAAAGGGTATTAAACTGTAACATAAATGGGCAACACATAGTAAGAAAAAAAGAAACTGTTTTAACACAGTTATATTCATTACAAGTACACAGTAAATATTTAGGAATATTTTGCCTATTTATGAAATTAAACCAAAGAAGTGGGAAGAGACCTAATAATCACTTTGCAGTGATTATAGCTCTGTAATATTTTTCTTCCAGAAGATTATTCAGAGTATATTTTGTTGCACAACAGATGTCTAAGGAGATTAGATAAAATCTGACTCTTAAAATTCTAAATATAAGCTGAAGTCAGCACATTTAAATTTTTCAGCTAAAGCGGGAATTTGTATGTTAGGTCATGCCTTCAGCAGTGATGCTGGTGGCTGGCTACATGCCTGGATAAGTGAAAGGCTCAAGTGATAAGTGAATAAGTGATAAGGATAAGTGAAAGACAATTTTTTTTTTTTTTTTTGGAAATTCACCGCATTCAATGCATTAACAGACGTAGCCAGGGTCTAAAGGCTGCAGAGTTTGATCTTGTTACAGTTATTTCTTATCATACTAAATTAACATTCTGAGGTCAAATCAGGGACTTGTCTTACTAGTGTCAGGTCTGAATCTGTGAGGTACAAAGTTCTGAGTTTTACTTTATTGGGTTTCTTCCCTTGTAGAAGCCTTCCCTTGCAGTATTTGTGTCCTGACTGAGATATTCTATAGCCTCAGGAAGAATCGTTTTAATTTCCAAGGCGACTCTCAGGTTGGGCACCTCTCTGATTTTGCAGTCATGACTGTGGCCAAACATCATGAATTCTCTTTGCCTCAGTCCCTCACTTGCACATTGAGGGCCACAAAACTTCTCATCTTACTAAATGTTTCTGTGGTTAATGTTAATTAACATAAAATTAATATAAAAATGAAGTGGAGGGACAAAGCAACAAGTACTATAAGTAATTTACATGGGTTTTGAGTGAGGGAAAATGCAGAGCAGAGCTGCCTTCCCATAACCTTAGCAGCTGCTAATTTACATCAACAGGGCGATCTCTGGAGAAGTTTTCCATTTCCATTTGTAATGTATTATTCCTGGAGCAGTTTTGGTCTCTTGTAAGTAATTTAGTGGAAATAGGAAAATGGATGTTTACAAAAACTTATATTGACATATTTACACTGGTTGCTGTATTGTGTTTCCAAATTGAGCCAATATATGAATAAGGTTGTCTTTTAGAGTCTTGCTGACCATTTTGCTTAGTCACAGCTGTTTTTCTCAAAGTTTCTGAGCAGCTAGCTCTAAAATGATGATCACGAGGGTTAAGCCACAAACCAGTTTTAAGACTCTACCACTCTGGACAGGATTTTATCTCATGTGTGGGCCACCATCCATAAGGCAGCTGTGCAGCAAGGGCCTCAGCCTTCTCTCCAGACGACTGCTGCACTGTGTTGAGCTCTGAGTACAGGGAGCTTCTGGCTAGCTCATCTTCACCGTGGGTAAAGTGCTGGGGGAAAGCAGGACTGGTTCCTTCGTTTGAAATGAATAAATGAACACATTCTTCTTCATTAACACGAGATAGGTCTCCTCTCATGGTCATTTAACTGATAAAGCAGACATGTCAGCAGCAGAGATTGTTTCAGAGTATAGGTACAGACTTTTTTGCCACTCTTCCATATATCTTTCAGATAATGGTGATTAGTACTTTGCCCACAGAACTAGTGATGAAAACGAATACAGACATCAGAGATCAGATTTTTGCAACTCCCATTCCTAACACTCTAGTTACATGTACGCTTGCACTTACGTCTCTCCTCTTTTGCAAAAAAAAACGATGTCAACAACAGCAACAGAAAGTTTAAACTAAAAATTTAGTCCTGCTGGTATCATCTTTTTCATGGAATTAAATTAATTGAAATAAGATGTGCTCACGCAAACTATTCTTACTGTTTTAAATTATAGATTCCACAACTTATGCACATTTTCTGTTTAATGCATTTGACACTGATCATAATGGATCGGTAAGTTTTGAGGTAAGTGCTACTGCTAGTTCTTTCTCTACAATTGAATATTTTGCCCCCTTTTGCAATTAAGTCTTATTTGGCTTTCTCTTTTTTTGTGTGTGTGGTTCACATTAATACTTTAGCCTATGCAGCTCAAGTCTCTTTTTTTTTTCCACTGTATTAACAAACGTCATTATTATTTCACAGTTGTATATCCCAAAACTGTAACCCAAACTATGCCACTATGTTTTTATAAATTTGTTCATTTAAAAGTCAATTTATATGCAAGGTACATAAAGGAATACTTGATCTTAATTGGGTCTGGTATGGTAGGAAGGACTAAGATCTCCAGCTGATGTCAGGGTGGTCTGTGCAGCGAAATAAAGATTGCTCGTGCACACTATTAGTTTCTAGAAGGAGTCCCTACAAAAAAAAAAAAAAAAAGGCTATAGTGCATTTGTATTTAAAAGCACGGGAACTTAAAGTTCAATATTCCTCCCCTTACTTGCCCAGTCTTCTTTTGCTAAAGTCTGATATCAACGCTGGCAACTCCCTGCATTAGTGTAGGTGACAACAAGGCATACAAGTGTCAGCAAAAAAGCCATTATTTTAAACTACAGAATTAAAAAAAGAAAAACTCACTTCACCTGAAAAAGAATATGCTGGCTTTGTCATATTTTGTGCTTGTTGTTGTTGTTAATGAACAGATAATATGCTTAAGCTTCAACTTAGTTTATTATTAAATAAATACACCCACTTTCAATTTGCTTAAGCATCCTATTACTGATTTACTTGTGTGAATGGTGTTGTGAGAGTTGATTTTTTTTAAAACATTTTCAACATTTTGTTATAGATGTAACATGAAGGGAGAAGCCTTTGCCAAGCTGTGTTTACAAAATCTAAACTTCAGCTGGGAATATAGGCAAAGTGTCTTGGTGGGGATTATTTGAGTTTATTTGGAAAAAACAAAACAAAACAAACGAGCAAACAAAACCAGGAACCCCCATGTGCTTGTTGAAACTACAAGCAGGAATGCAGCTTTTATCCTCACCTTTTATACAGGGGCTAATTCCACAAGGTATTCTTCTGCTCAAATCAGCAGAGGCAATACTGGAAAAGTTACCAGTTTTTGACAAGTATTTCTGCTGTTACTTTCTATCATTGGGAAATGTGAGAACAAGATGAGATTTTTTTTATATCTTTCCTGAACTATTTTATTGACATTTGAATCTCAGAAAGAAAGCTTTAAGAAAACGCAGAAGATGCAAAGCATTTTTAAGGGATTTGAGTATTTCAGAGTGCAGCTCCTTGTACTTTGGGAGAAAAGAAAATAGGAAACAAAAGAAGTCATGTTTGTTCAATACAAGAAGAGACACTCTGCAGCTTGCTTCTGTTCAATATCCTCTCAGACAGAGTGACCCAGACTTTGATCTCATTTACACTAAATGTAAATCCATCATAACTCAACTGCTGTCAAAATAACCTAGTTCTGGGTCTTTGTAACATGTAGCCACATAAAACTTACTTATAAATGTATGACAGGGATTCTAAAATCCTCCTGCTCCTGTTAAAAATGCATTTTTTTTCTAAACATGTGAAAGTAGCTGTGAATTGAGTAAGCAGATGAAATGTGAGGAATACAATCCCGTATCTTCTTTTCTGCTCAGGTTTTATCCTATATGCAATTATGCCATGTTCTTTTAATACCAATACATAATGTCATTTTCTATCTCCCGTCAGTGCAAAAATTTGAGAAAAAGAGGTGCTTTAAAAATTTGGAGAATAACTAACCATTGATCCCAAGATGCTTTCTATAACAAAGGGTGGTGTAATAATAAATATAACTTAATATAACTATAATCTATGAAGAAAAAATATTCTTTAGATCTCTACTGTGTAAAATGGACATGGAGACCTAAATTGGTACTGGTAGGTAAGAATGGTATCTTCTGTCTATTGTACTCTCATGTTTCTAGTTATGCTGTAGTAGCTGGAATTGTGAGAATGAAGAAAGTTATCAATGAATGAATTTTGCCTTTTTTTTTTCTTTAAAATTTTAACCATAAGTAATGAGGTGTTAGAGTTTAGCACAACCTTCTATAACTTAAATCCACAGTGGAGTGGTGGATGAAATTGCTTAGTGAGATCACTATATACTTAATTTTTTGCTCATTTCTAACTCTATATTTTTGATAATATTCAATCTCTCTAGCCAAAATTATTTTACTTATCATAAGGATAAATATTCCTGGAAGTAGCTGCTCAAACCTGTCCCATGAGAGGGTCCAACTCTGTCCAATGACTGTGTCAATTCTTCAGCTTTATCCATGTTTTCTTAGGAGACTAACACATTCCACTAGTTATAAGAAATGGGTTTACTTTAATGTGAGGAATAAACATGCTTTCTAAGAACCCAGTGGCCCAGCTGCTGACAGGCCCTTCTGGCATGTTAGTGAACTGGGTTCACGTTCTGTTGCCATCACATAAATGTGAGAGGAGGTATTCCGCTTGGGCACAAATATCGTAACAACTAAAGCAAAATGAAACGGGCATTCGTCTCCCAATCCCTCCTTATTTTCTTTTTTTTCACTTTGTGGAAGACTTAGTCCAGTGTTTATTTCTGACAATTTCTGATGGTCAAGAACTGTGTGTAAGGCAGGCCCATTTTTTTGGAGAGCTGAGCAGCAAATAAATGGAAATGAAGTCTCAGGTACATTTAGCAGAATTAGAAGAGGTGGAAGGTCCTCTTGGCAGACGCACAAGTGTCATAGGAGTTTTGGTCGTAAGAAATTAGAGTTCTAGGCAGCTGGGTAAGGTAAGATTTCAGGTCCTCTGGTCTTAGCACCTGCACACTTTGCATCTAGTGGTGAAAACCACAGAAGTGTTTAGGAATCTCTGCCGAACAGGTGTTTAGGAATCTCTTTTATACTAATTTTAGTTGGAAAGTGGAATCCAAATTCAATTTATTTGATTTGGTCTAATCCTAGGCAATGTTAAGATTATGGGAAAACTCAGGGACAAATTTGAGGATGTTGAGGTTTCTCAGTGATGTGTTAAGATGTTAGAAGTTGTAAAGCAGCACATAAATAGTCCTGAAGATCTGGATCTCAAAGCCACTTACACAGTGACAGTCAGGAAAGTTAAGTCTAATTATTTGAAGAAACAAAGTTAAAGCATATTATACCCACATGCACATATTCAAATCAATGTCTTTGGTTTCCTTTAGATAGAGATCCCACTAATCCTCAGTGGAATTCTCACTAATCCCACTAATTCTCAGTGCCTTAAACATAAAGCTGTGCCCAAGTGCAATGCTGACATTTAAAGATTTTTGTCGTTTTTAAGTAAATAATGAAAAAAAACAATCTTTTTTTCCAAATATGATTATATCTTAATGAAATTCTTGGTGACTTTCTGATGGCTTTATGCCTTAGTTATTCTCTCAAGAGAATTCTTCATTAATAACTTTAGTAACAAATATGCTAACTCAAATGCATAGGAGAGCTCAGAATTAACCGAGCTAGTTATGCCTTCTTTTGTGTTGCTTGAGATCAAACGTAACTTTGGTATTTACTTAATACTAAGTATAATGAATATTCGTTATCTCCAGGATAGTAACATGAGAGTAGCAGTTTCATGAATGTATCTAAGTGTCATTCTCTGCAGTAAACACAAAACATCCTGTTCATGTCCTATATGAAATAAACTATTTTTTCTAGGGCCATAATGCTCATAAGCATTTTAAACACATTTGGTATAACATAGCTAGAGAGAGGCATTTTTTCCTCTTAGCAGCAGCTCCTCCAGGCCATCAGTGCCCTTCATTGTCTTTATTGCTTCAGTGCTCCACTGTTCCTGGGAATATATAGGCATCCATCCCCAAATTTCACTGCCTGAGTCCTTTCCAAAATGCTAAGAGCTAAATCCAAAAATGTAAGTAGACATAAATGAACACATGATCAGTTGGATTAATTTAAAGCTTTCCTATGGATTTTATATCATACAAAATTAAGCTTTTACTTAATGGAGCAGTTCGCCCCAAGGACCAAGGAAGCAATCAGAGTCATCAACAACTTTGTTAAGTGATAATTAATCGTTGTCAGGAAAAAAAAAAAAAAATTCCCAAGCAACAGACAACCAGGAGGCCTGTAGACTCTGTTCAGCTCTAATGCAGAACTGAAATGTGTATCAAGAATACAGAGGCAGCAGGTTCTAGCGTGGGTGTTAGGATGCTTGCTTTGCAATACTTCACCAAGACATCCTCATTTCTTGTAGGATGCAAGTCAGGCACTGGAGAATTCAGGACTTATTTGGGGTTCTCACAGGTACTACCAGGCTCAGCTTTTTCAGGAAGCTAGAGTTGGAAATGATGAACTGTTAAAAAGTAGAATCCCTCTCTCTCCAAGGACCTGATGCCTACAGAAGAGAGAAAAACGCATCTGCATCTGTTAAATAGAATGCTGGAGAGCTGGTTCATGACCCTATGCTAGATGCAACATGGAATGGAGATGACTGTCATTATAAAGTTTAGAGCACCCACCTGGAAGGTTTTGAGTTTTTCTGGATTTTAAAAGGACAAAGTCTTTATAAAAATGGGAACAGCGGAGAGGACACTGTGCAAAAGAGCATAAAGTCAACTTTTGATAATGTATGTTTTTTAACACTGATGATAGGAGGTTTGGCTCGTGAATGGAGATATAAATGGTGCTAGGAAGCCAGGTAACGTGGGCGTGGTGCGTCAGAAAGGGGAGAGAGAAAAATAAAATTAGATATGGTTTGAAGATGAAAATAAATATAAAAATGTTGCTGAGTCCTGAGATATAAACAGTTATTAGAGATCTCTACAGAGGACTACAGGAAAAGCTGTATCAAAAATGTAAAACAGTGCAGGAAAGATGGAAATAAATGTTACTGAATGTAAAAAGGTAGATTTCTAACACTATAATGTGATCAAATCTGTTCTGAATTTCTTGAACATTTTAGTATTTAATAGCACAGTGTTAAAGAGCTGCTTGGAGATTTAACCCTGTGACCCTCAATTAGTCATTGAAATACTGACAAGAAAAGTTGAGTAAAATTCTTTCAACATTCATGTATTCATTTAACCCAGAGGGCAAATGTACCCGTAACAGAGAAATTTATGACAAACGAAGAAAATCCAGAGCAAACCGGCTGAATTGTGGGAAGGCCGGGGCTGCTGTGCCTGCCAGACCATGTGCAGGCGGTACCTGCGTGTGCCTGGCTGCATTGGGCGCCCATGGACTGTGGGACATCAAACCTTTGCCAGCGCCGATGGAAATTATTCAGCTTTTATAGTCTCTGCCTTAATGTAACTTTAAGACTTTCTGCCTTTCTTTGACAACATTGGAGAAATATATACTAAAATGTAAGCCTCGGTAGTATTCCTGTTGATCTATCGTGGGGATCATTTCATGGGTTTATGGATTTACAAGCTTATCAGCGAGAAGGTGGGGGAGGGGGATTAGAAAAAAATAAACTCTTTTAAAAATAAATATTTGATGGTTTGCAAATGTGTGGGTATGCAGAAAACAGATGACAACATATCCTAACTGATATTTTCTCCTATCTGGAAGATGCTTACTAAATGTAAAAGAGGTTTATGCTGTTAAATAGTATTAATTATGAAACAAAAATGTGTTTCTAGCACTGATGGATTGAGACTATGTTAACACTTATAATTCCTTGCTTGCTGGTCAAGAACATAGCCGGACAAATCCCATTAGTTATAGTTGACTATATGTATCTCTCTGTCTTTATATATATAGATACAGTCTATATATATACAACCTATCTATGTATATATATATGACTATATAGTTTGTCAAGTTACCTATACCAAAACCTAAATTTAAATAATCATCTCATTTATTTGGCTTATTTCTATGGAATACAGAAATAGAGCACTGCACCATGGAAGTGGCCTGCAGATGCATAATAAATAGTAATATTATTATATTACGATATTACTATATTTTCAATAAAACATTTAATTTCTATAGAATAGGGCAGCACATGAGAAGTTTTGAAGGTTGCTGCAGCAGGCTGCTCTAAAAGGAACCACATATTCCATTTACAACAGGCTATAGATGTGTTGAGAAGTTAATGTTCCTTAGTGGATAGTTCTCCAAAAATCAGTCTCCTGTGTTTAGATTAATCAAAGCTCCACTTGAGCTTTGTTCTAGCCCATTACACCATGGGGAAGTGCTTTTCCCTGGCATTAAGTTCAACAGGAACTACTAGTGTAAGGCGTTTCAGAAGACAAATGCAATAACAAAAGAAAGTTATCGTTTATTTTTAGTGTATTAATCTATTAATTATAACTGACAGAGCCTAGACTCTTATGTTTATTAAAACATCAAGCAAAGCCTAGCATTTAGTGTCAACTGAAATAAACAGAAACAATATCAACTTTTCAACTTTCATGTGATTCTGAAGAAATTATTAGGCTGGATTTTTGAATATTGTGAAAAACTGTTCAAGTCCAAACTGACTGGGACCTCTTGTTTCTATTTAGGATTTCGTTAAGGGTCTCTCAATTCTACTCCGAGGGACAGTGCAGGAGAAACTGAACTGGGCTTTCAATTTGTATGATATAAATAAGGATGGATATATAACTAAAGAGGTAAAGTCTACTTTTACGCTAATAACTGTAATGACAAGAGGTTGTGTATATTAGTCCTGCCTTCAAAGAAAAAATGTTTTCAGAAGAGCTCATCAAAATTATGAAATTAGCAGTAGATGATAACATTATTTTCCTAACAGATAAACTTTTAAAAATTAACTGATTTTCTCATTTTAAAGGTATGTATGCAAATTGAACACAGGAGATTCTTTCCACAATCAATGTATTTGTACATTCTAGATCATTTAATATCAGAAACATCTTTTTAGATCATAAACATCTATGTATCTTTTTAATTTCATTTACACAAACTTTTAAAGTTGATTTAATGTGTTCAGAATTTCTAAGAAAACAGAATATATTTTGCTCTTGAAGCTGTCCAATCACAGAGGTACACAGGCACGTTCTCAAAATTTTGTTCTAAAAGGCAAATGCCCAAAATCATTTTTCTTCCCTAAGTCAAAGTACTATCTACAAAGCACTTTACATTAAACTGTTTTTTTTTTCTCTCCAGGAAATGCTTGATATCATGAAAGCAATATATGATATGATGGGGAAATGCACTTATCCTGTTCTCAAGGAGGACGCACCTAGACAACATGTGGAAACATTTTTCCAGGTGGGTCAGACAAGGACATGATGGGAAAAAGTGTTCTGTTGGCAAGTATGGAAAGGTTTTCATGGTGATAACAGTTTGTGTATCATTCTTGATATCTTTTTCCTTCCATGTGCCTCCATCTCAAGTCATTTATTCCATTACCCGTTGCCACTCCTTTCACATAAGCAGCTTGCATCACTTACTGCTTCTTTACAGTACTTCAGCTCATTTGTTTCCTAGGCTGCCAAATAACTGAAAAGACAAAAAAAAAAAAAAAAAAAAAAACACCTTGTTTTATGTAGGATTTCAGGAAGATAAACATATATGCTTTTTTTTTTTTTTTTCCTGAACAGAAAATGGACAAAAACAAAGATGGAGTAGTTACCATAGATGAATTCATTGAGAGCTGCCAAAAAGTAAGTACCTCATGATAAGTATTCAATCTGCAGTTACTCACATCTGTTAGCTAAACATATCATAGTGCTACAGGGTCCATTTTTGGAGTGATACCGATGGTAATCTTAACACCAAGGATGATATTTTCCTAAGGTACAATGTGTGTGTACATCATTGCACAAAAACACTAGACCATGGAACAAATTGTTGACTTGCGTGTGTGGAACAGATGCTATACACAGCTGTTCATTGATTATAATTAGAATACTGTGTTTGCTTCCTCTGTATCTTCCAATAAAACTGCATTTTGTTTGCAGATAACAATAGTTTCTTTACATTCAGCTAAATATTTATTTCTATCTTCTGCTCTTGCTGAAGAACATATTCCTATTACAATTAGCAGATTCACACTAAAAAGAATATTATATGAAAAGTTATCTTCTATAGGGGTGTTTCTCAAGTTCTGAGTCACGGTCAAAGGCCATGTGGCCTTAAAAGGGGGAGATTGCAAGGAGCTTGCCAAGAGTTGGATAGCAGCAACAGCAGACAAGGCTTTTCATGGCTGTAATTATTAGTTGGAAGTGTTTACACTTGCACCACGTACCCAGGTGGCTGTTCATTTCCTTCAACTGCTGAAAGTTGTTTGATCCAGGAAGGAATAAATTACTACAGCTGAATTATGGCCAGTTTTCACTCTGACCTTCAGGAACTTGCTTGTGCTCAGACCAGGAGATCACATGAAGAAAGATAAGTTGAATTAAAAAAAAAAATTAAGGAACACTGGTCAATTTATCAGTTAGAAGAGATGCAAGAAAAAGGGACACAGTACAAAGTAGTGATAATGTCTTTGATATGATAAGAGGCTTTAACGTGCTGTAAAGTGTCACATCAGATCTAGTGATTAAAATGGGCTTGGAGTTGATTATTTTATGCAAATAAATACGACAGCATAAAACCAATTCTATTTGTTACAGTGAGGAAATATAATGAATCACAGTAGTTTGCAACTGATACGTTAGCCTTGTTAGGCTGACTCTGATTAATATGAAGCTAACCAAGATCAGCAACAGGTTCTGTATATTGTTATTACCTCCTACAAAAAAGGTAGACAAGAGGCAGGAAAGAACAAGACTAGCAAGATAAAATCAGTTATAGGCTTCCAACTATTTCAAATATGGAAAGCTGAGCAGGATGTTAAAAAGATTCTCTGGACCCAGCCTATTTTTGTACGCTTCTGTAGTTATTCAGTTAAAGTTATTATTGCCCCCAAAATTTAAAAGCAAGATACAGAGGCATCACAGTAACACAGTAAGCAATTCCTTGATCAGTTTTAATCCACTGACTTTGGGGTATAAAAGAAAGAAAATGTCTGCTTTAACTAGCTGTGGCTGTTCTGCATATCCTTAGCAAAGGTTCTGCAGGGAGTGTCTTTTATGTTATTGGTGCTGTATTGCATGGCTTTAGTTTCCGATTTCTGTTCAATGTGAATGAAAGGCAACAGCTCTACTGAAGCAGATTGCTCACCAGAAACAGATGACATTCACTCCTCTTCTTTTCCCAGCTGAGCTCTGAGAATTAAGTGAAAAATTAATCTGGTTACAGTAGCAGTGATGGTGATGAGCTCAGCAATTAATTTTTAAGAAAAATAATATTTTCAGTAAGGAATTCTTTTTCCTGTGTGATTCACAGCTTCTGATCTGTTAGATTTCTCATTTGCCTCATCAAAGTATTCAGAAAGTATGCGAGAGATGCTCCCTAAATCTCTACATGACAGAGATACTCTTCTGTCATCACCTTGCTGCTTATTTTACCTTCACTTGTTCTTATCTTCAAAGGTGGAATTATTTTTTAAAACCAAAAATATTTTGCTGCCTAAGTATTTTATCTTTCTACTGAGCTCTGATCTGATAGTAATAGTTTTGAGCAGTAAAGTGCATAATTCATATCTGTATCTTGATTTGGTTTTATAAACCAAATTTGGCCTTAGCACCTGAGGCCCTTAAGAAATGTGAAGGTGTGCTCTGTTAATGCAGCTTCAGCCTTTCCAAGATCATGCTTCTCGCAAATGCAGGAACTTTTTTTTTTAGACCACAACTGTAGGAAAAGCCTTTCCTAATATCCTAGTGGGAACAAGACTGATGCAGAAAGCTAGCATTCGGCTTCCAGTCTTTTCACAGCAGATGGGAGTTTGCACCCAAATATGTCATCTGCCATGAGTATTTAATAGTGGTGCGAGCCATGAAGTCCTACCCATTTCCTTGCTTGGCTGCTCTCACTGTCTCCTTTTGCTGCTTGGTGCTGATGGAAAACAACCCTGATCCTCTCACCTGCAACAGCACCATGAGAAACAGAGGCGAAGGGAGTAAAGTGTGTGTGAGACATAAGGGAACGTCAGGGGGCATGACTAAAAGGTACTCCTGAGAAAAAGGCTCCCGAAATTGGTGTTTTCTGCGTGTTGGTGTTTTTCCAACCAAATCCATGCACAATGCTGATGGGTTCCAAGGCTAGTCAGAATACAGCAAAGAAGCCTTAAGTGCCCGTCTTTAGGAGTGGGGGCGAGAAACAAAAACAAAACAAAATCACTCAAAATTGGAGTTCACTTCAAAATTAGAAGTTAGGCCTGATCTGGTAAAGTCCATTCATTTGGGTCCTTTGCCTCATTGGAAAAATGCAAAGATCCCCAAACTTCTTGATTTAGGCACCATTAAACAATTATGAAAAATCATTCAGAAAAAATATCGAAAAGAGTAGACGCACATCTCTGATTTTGGTAAGTGTAAATTAAACTTTTGCCTTTAAAGATAAAGCAAGAGATGCTAAAAGATATTGTGTTTCAACTATTATGACAAGTCTATGTTTTCTTGAGAACACTCTTCTCACTTGACTAAGGGCCAGGCATTTATAAGTCTTCTGGATGCAAGGAGCAAAACTTCACATAAATGGAGCTGATGTTAGAAAACTGGTAGTTTGGTTAGTGATGATACATATCCTGGAAAATGAGTAGGAGGTGTCAAAACACTGTTTCTAAATGCAGTGCATGTTGTTTACATTGCCAAGTTCAGCAAATATGCAATGTGTGGACAAAAAAAAAAATTTGTAAATAACTTAATGACACTGCAGTTGCCTTTACAGTCTGTTCAACTCATGAGTCGCAATCTGTCATCAACCGGAGGGAAAGTGCAACTTTACTTTCAATATTGCCAAATGTAATAGTTGGCTCAAAATTGTCACTATTTATGCCTTATGAAACAAGGAGTAATTAGAATTTGTGGGGGGTTGTAATTTAAAGAATAGTTCAGGAAAAGTTGTTCTTAAGAGGCTGAAATGCTTATATAGATCAGATGAAATCTCTGCAGCTCTTTCAGCAATAGAAACATTTACTTCCTAGAATAATACAAACTCTTCCTGCCTCTAAAATAAATAAAATCAGCTTGTAAAGCACCAAATAAGGTGCAAGCTTGGCAAAGCCTGAATGAAATAAGTCTACGCTACTCCTTGCTACTTAAAAGCAAGAAGAAAGTCAATCTTTTCTTCAGGTCACAACTATTTTTTATTCTGGTTAAACCACACGTTTTAACCTTGCATCAATCAATGATCTGCAATGATATATCAGTGTTTCAAAACAACGCATTGGAAATAGTTATTTTAATTCCAGTAAGTTAGTAAATTTCACATGAATTGCTAAGTATTAATCTCTATAATTTTCTTCAAAATTAGATATTGCTTTGATAAGTTTATACACATAAAATAGCATGCAGATCACTTTCTTCTTAAAGCATCATTTGTGATGACAGATAGAACCAAAGTTATTTGAAATCAAGAAATTTACTCAGAGTTGTCATTTTCTGGAAAGCAAATCAGCATCTACACTGACCAGTGAATTATTTAATTGTAAGTTAATATTGATCATGTGTCAGGGAAACATTAGTGTACCAAAGAAAACACAGCTTCTTTTCAGTAGTGGAGCATACTATGTCCTTGAGTCTATGATAGCCCTTCTGCGAAGTTTGACTTTTTTCCACATCTCTTTCATGAAACATTAATATCCTATCCAAGTCAGCCTTACTTATTTCCTATAATTAAAGACAACTCAGTCCCTCATCCTGACTGCATACCTAAGTAAGTGGTGTGCAGTCAAATTAAAGAAGAGGACCATAGCATGGAAATCAGCAATTGCTAAATGAGCCTGCAGTCTGCTCCTGAATGCACCGGTGCTGTTGATCCTCAAGTGTCACTGGACATGGGCTACTACAAGTGAACATTGTCTTTGATACCCTGAGAGGTAGATAATACCTCTCAGATTTTTTTTTCCTGACTGCTGTGCTGAGTTACATTCTGTGAGGAACAATATGGAGTGATGCTTCAGTAAACATTATGCATATCTTTGAAGTAGCTAACTTCGTTATCTATCCAATACAATCAGATAGCAGATGTAGCATTGGGAAGCAGTGAACACTGCTCAGAGTGAACACAAAGAAAATGGAAGCTGAGGAGCCAGAGTGCTGCAGTGGTAATTGGGGAATTAACCAATTCTTAGTGCATGCTACACATACCTGACTTTAAAATCACTCATTTCTCCTTACTTGATAAAATGTTCCCGAAATGCAGAAAGACTTACATATTATAAAATGACATATTATAAAATGCAATACAATTTCATACATTTCTGTAATGATTCCCAATTCACACTTCAGATAAAGCAACTATTCCTTGTGTATTTATTGTCTACACAGTATTTTATGTTATACTGGATACAAGTTCCAAATATCCAAAATATTACACTTGATTTTCTTAGAACTATAATACATACTTGAAAGATTTGTTTTTGGTTTAAATAACACCTACAACTATCTCAATGGCCTTTTTCTTCTAACAGTTTCTCTAAACAAGCTGAGAAACAGATATTGTTATTAATTAAAATACAGTTAGTTCTACCCAATTTTACTACAGATATTTGCCAGTAACATTTCTGGCATTTGATCATCATCACGGCACTTGATTTTTGTTTTACCTTTCTTTTTTTTCTTTTTTCTTTTCAGGATGAGAACATAATGCGTTCCATGCAGCTCTTTGAAAATGTGATTTAATGAAGATGTTATTAGCTCAGCAACTAATGGACAAATAAGAGCTATTCTGCAACATTACCTGAAAGTTGGATTTCCCATATTTATCATAAATAAAACTACTCAGCTTTAACACTGAGATATGTATTATGCAAATAAGCATTTTTTATTACTAACCTCCCCAATTTTCCAATTGTTATATAATTTATCACTTCAACAGATCTTGAAGATGATTGTTAAAACAAAGTCAGCTTTCTACTCCAAAGCCAGACAAAAATAGGACCAGACATACACAGCTTTATTATTGTCTAACACCTAGATAAAATAGATACCATCACAAGGAGATTAAAAACTGCTAGTTTTGCTACTCATTTGTACTGGATTCAGCTCAAGCTGTTTGACTCTATTTCTTAACCATTAGTTTCTAATTTATAGAGGCATTACCATGTATTTTCTTTCCACATTTGTAGGGTGTAGTTCTCATTCTTTTTTTGAATAATACTTTGAGTTAAAGTGCTATAATCAATGTGCAATGCACATCTTCCTGCAATGGCCTTCCACCTTTGACTTGCTTCTCTCCTCTTGAAAAAAAGCAGAACAAATCATGAGAGGAAGAACCATTTTATAACAAAAAATAGAAAAAGAAACAGACAGAAGTAGATTTACTGCTAGTAAGCTTCTATCATTCATATAAGCTAATAAATCTGCATTTAATTTTTTATGACATTTACATCAGGAGTCTGATATACTGTATTTCTAATTCTTGTTGGATGTGTCAGTTCTCTGCTTAAAATTAAGCATCTTCTAAGTAAGTTGACCCTTCTGAAGAAAACTCAACCAGACCTTAGTATTGGTTTCATATGTATGTGTCTTGCTGCCTTTAATGAAGAAAAAGGCAGAAAGTTCTTTTGAAGCTTCCATTCAACTTCAGCAGTTAGGATCAGTATCAGTACATAGTAGTAGCACTAACACTGGATGCTAGACAGGCTAACATCTGTTTCATCTTAAATTATTAGAAAGGAATAGGAAGAAATTGAAACTTAAGCTATATAATCAATTACATCTACATTTTTTACAATAATCAAATTGTTATGATTAAAGTCACTTTCTGAACCTAGAAAGATTAAAAAGTGTATTTAAAACATAACACTGTTTCTGACTCCCTCCCATCCCCATTTATTTTTTTATGATTTACTGTCCAGCAATTTTATATGCCAATACTTTCAAGTATATGAAATGCTATCAGAGATAGGTCAATCTTCATTGTGACAGTGCTGCAGAAAATGAGAAGGGGGACTAAAATAGAAGAAAGAATGCTAAAAACATTCTTTTGCAAAATAAATCAGGTATCTATTCTGGTGTAGAGATGGGATGTTAAGAGGCATGTTGTAGGCTGCTCTGCTATCACCAGTGTAGAATAAGAGTAGTACAATCCATGTACACCTGAAATTTGCTGTAGCGTGTTTGTGTAAACTAAATGTGCACATTTTGTAAAAAAAATAAACACAAAGAAAAAGAGAATGATTGCTTTTTGTGTTGTTAAATAGCCACATTTCTTCAGATTTAACATTTTTATTAACAAAATTAATTTAGCTTTAAAAATTTAAATACATACATCTTAACTACTCTTAGTACAGTTCAATAACCACCCAGTGGTAATTTTCCAAACATTCTAAAAATATACTTTTACATGACCAAAGCATTTAATTTTCCTCAGGGAACAGGGAGGAGATGGCACAGCAAGTTTTGTTACTTACTTTAGTGAGCTCTCCCTCCTGGGATAATCCAGGACAACGTGCCTATTGGGCAGCCTTTTGCAGTCAAGCCCCAGTATGATCACAGACAAATACTGCATCCTACTGGGCTTACCAACCAGGTAAGTCGGCTTCTGCAGTCTTTTTATTGTCTTTAGCACAAGCTTCTCCATGGCTTCCACATTGCAAAGGTTACTAGCTTTTCCAAGGCTGAATCCAGAAGCTAGTCCCAAGCATATCTGCAGCATTACAAAACTGTGTGCAGGGGAATATAGTGTAAAATCCCCAGTTCTCTCTGCTTATATTCAGCTCCCTGAAATTAGTCCAGAAAACCTAGGCTGCAGCTACATGGAGCAACCTGATGCATTTAATGCCTTTCTGCTGTGCTCTCCATAGTCTCCCTGGCTCTGGGAACAGTGTGCTGAGAACCCTGCTGCACTGAGTGGGCTCCATTCTGCAGTGTTTGCTACCTAGCTGCACCTTGAGCTTCACATCTGTAAAACCTGACGCTACAAAAGTCAGGGTGAATTCTCGTAGATGTACATCTATGCTGATGAATCCAAACTGGGATCATCTATGTCTGTGGCACAAGCAACAGTTAGGTTTTTCAAATATAAGTATGCACATTTGATTTAAGCTTGCTACTATTTAAGTAATTAGTCCAATTATGTTACATCACACAAACAGGAAACATTTCGAACACTGCAGAACTATTAAAGGGAATTTCATTTACAACAAAATACAAATCAATATTGACTATACTTTTGAAAAAATAGCCAACCAGTTAGTCTAATTACAAGCACAGAATTGCACAAACACACACCAGTCAGTGCAATGATATTTTTTTTAAATGGTCTTCCATCATTACATTTTCACACACAGGTATGACTTTTCCCACTCTCCCTCACGCTGCAGAAGAGCTAGGGTTAGTGTAACAGAATACGATACCCCAAGTCAGTCAGTGATGATCATAGGCAGTTTCTCTCCAAGCAACACCTTGCAGTGCAAATCACTGTGGAAGTCTTGTTCAAGAGTTGACCGAACAATAGGTTGGAATTTTTGATTTGATGATAGCAACAGTTGCCTGCTGATGAAAATACAACAAATTTAAAAGAAGGAACACTAGCATTACATAGCCTAGTCATACAGTGTCTAGATTTACATAATTCACAACTTTGTTATCTATCTTCCCTATTATCAAATGAAGCAGTATTTACATAATTCACAACTTTGTTATCTTCCCTATTATCAAATGAAGCAGCAAAAACCAAAGAAGTTAATATTTACTGAGATTTTTTAAAAACCAAAGAAGTTAATATTTACTGATGATAATTTTCTTGCCAGAAGGAATGAAAACAATTGACTGAGAGATGAAGCATCATGATGAGGAAAGCTGACTAACAGAGCACAATAAACATCCAAGGGAGAAAGGCTATGTAAACTCACATTTAAAACTGGATATAAATACAGGCATGAGATAAGAAGGATTTTAAATACAGGAGTGGTGCGCTGGAGTTCCGGACAACCTGCTTAGGTGTCTACTGATGAGACACACAGGTTCAGAGGTGTTAGACCTACATTTTCATCCCTGCTCTTTAGAGATTCAAACAACAGGGAATACAAGTGAAGAAGATTAAAAAAAAAAAAAATCTGTCATCATTCAATACCTCAAATGGATGAAAACTATTTCATTATGAAATGGAATATATCACCCCAAATGACAACAGTACAAAATCCTGTGTTTTATACGATATGAATAGTAGTCACATAGAAAAAATAGCATTTCATGGGAGTATTACTCTGTAAGATGGAGTTTTCTTGGTAAAGTTGTATTCAGCTGTGTGCAGTCCATTCAGCTGTGTGGATTACACAATAATCATGTTGCCCACTCACCTGTCCACCACATTGCTCCAACTTTTGTAAAGCAGTAGTGATTTTTTCTTTAAATTTCTTGTCCATTAATCTCCTTGAAAGCTATTTGAAGAGTTAAAAAAAAACTTGAACAATGTAATACAGTAAATACAAAAAGTCCAATTTACTTCTGTTTTGTAATGTTACTTCATCTTATTTTAGGAAAATGAGAAAAAAATATTACACTAACTGATGCCAGAGTACAGGAATTAAGTCATGATTAAAAAAAAAAGTAAAAATGTTAATTGCTGAGAAACTTAAATCCAAAGAAAGCTCCTAACTCTTACAAAGAACAGTCATATAAACACTTATTCAAAGACTTCTTGTTTTAACCAAGTAAGTCTTAAATATGTATTAATCTTACAATGAAGTCACTCTTGGAATGCTGTCCATATTAAAAGTTAACACATTTTTCATGTGCATAAAAATTATTTTCTACAGTGGAAATACTCTAAAATGACTCTTGCAGATTCTCTTCTGCAACTGGTGCCTCAAACCATTTACTTTTGCAGTAAAACACACACAGGAAACTAAATCATGAAAAGCCAGTCTGACAGAGGAAGAACATGTACAGAAGGATTCAGTACAAAAATATTTTCAATAGCCCTACTCTATCTAATAATAACAATTAAAAAAAAATCCTCACACAGAACCTGAAAGCACTGAATATATTTGCTTATATAAATTTATTGCAACTTTCCTAAAGTTTTTGAAATATATACACATTAAAATGCAAATTTCCTTTTACAGTAAACATGAGCATTCCTTCCAACATAGGGTCTGTTTCAGCTCAGGCTCAAAGCAGGGTCTTCTTTAAATAGTAGCAATAGCACTTCCATTTTCTCCAATTTACCTTATAACTAACTATTAGAGCTTCTTGGAATTTTATCATCGTGATGATATTAAAGAATGATGGACTTACTTACACACAAGAATATATGAAGCAATGTTTTTCATGGACCTGTTGAGCCTTCCACCATATCTGCAGATATTATAGTAAACATCTCAACAAAAGTACCTTAAAAATACAGATGATCTGCGATTACAGAATTAAAAACCTACATTTGTGAGTAGAAGCTTAAGGTGATCATTAAGAGAAGAGCCAACAACAGCACTCAGCTGAACTAAAGCATCCAATCCTCTTTCAAATACCTCATCATCTGAATGGGCCTTCAAAGGGGAGAGAAAAATAAAATCAATAAATTCCTATTCAAGAATAACCTTCAGATAAATGGACAATCTCTTTAAAACCGTGCTCTCTACATTATTCCTCATCTATTACATTTCAATCTATCTTTGTGATTTCAAGAAATTTTCAAGGTTTCTTCCATTTCTCCACAACAAAACTGAAGCACATCAAAATTAAAGAAAGTACCTAAACCAGAAAAAGGGCTCTGAAAAATAACATATGAAAAAGATTCAAGAATGAGTACCACCCAGGTCAATATTTTTCTCTCATTTTGTTTCAGAAGGAGTACAAAAGTTACAAACTTTTAAGGAATGTCATACAGCTGACCAATGAAACATTTCAGCTCTATTATTCCTTTTTCTCACTGGCATATTCTGTTTCACCTTTGCAGCATTTTTGAATCTTTGTATTTAACATGTAAGTATTTATCCTAGCATCTTCATTTTACTTTATATAATTCTTCTTTATGTCTTATTATATGAGTATGTATAAATATCAATGTTATTTATATACACTATACCTATAGATATCTATATAAAAAGCACCACGATACTTAACATTTATTTATGCCTGTATTTCACAGTCAGATTGGTAATATTTCTACAGAATTTGCTCCGACTTACTACCAAAGGTATTCAAGGAGTTTTTCACCTGAACTTACAGCTAAAGACATTTGTATAACAAAAAAAAAAAAGGATAACACGAGGAAAAAAAACACCCACCTCCCCTCATGGCACCCGACAGGTTTATCACGTGAATTTTTTCACTGTAGCCTTCAATGGCACAAGAATAAACATATGTATGAAACTCTTTCCATGAAAAGACATACCAATGCAGCCTTTAATACTGGAACCAGACGAGGCAACAAGGGAACTGCTTTTTCAGCAGCATCTTCAACCAAAAGCAATTCTTTAAAACCTTCCTTTGAAACAAATGTGTAGGGATGTCTTGTCTCTCTCAGGCCCTGTTATAAATGCAAAACATGTTAAATTTAGTTAAATTTATTTTTAAATGAAACACCATTAGAAATGCTCCCACTAGTAGCAAGATAACGTTTAGATTTTATTATATCAATTCAAAACATTAAATACACTTACTCCACCATGTGGATCCATTGAGAACAACCAGGCTCACTGATTATTCTTACTCATTTTTATTTTGAAATATTGAATATTAAACCTCACATTTTGAGTACCGCCAATTAAATCAATACTTGTACTTCATGATCCTTAACGCACCTACCCAAACTCATTTTTCAACAAGCCCAGGAACAAGAATAGGCCCTATTTGTAAGTGATTGCCTTACCTTTAGGTTGACAAAAAAAAAAAGAAGTGTTCTAAAGTCTTCTAGTGGGGCAGGGCAAGAACAGAAACCAGCAAAATCTTGTAAATAGTACAAATACACACTGCTAGACCCGAGTAGCAAAACTCAAGGATTCACAAGCTTTAGCTTTCTTTTTTTCTTAGTTAGAGCTCTCAATCACTTTAGGTATTAACAGTTCTTTTTAATAAAAAAAAAAAAAAGCCTTCTACAGTATGCACTATATTCTACCTTCCATAGTAGATTCAACATTTAGACTCTTGAAGCATATTTGATGATAAATGTCATGAATGATGCTAAGAAAACAGAAGCCTGGACCTGGATAGTACTTACTTTCCTCCTTTTGTTAACAGTGTTCTGTTTCCACTGAATTAGTTTGAACTATGGGGCAGAGCTCTCTTACTTCAATAGGTGGTCTTTAGATCAAAAGAAAAAAGGCTGTCTATAAAAGGATCTTCAAATCCACAAATAGATCAAAGTAAAGTAGTAAAAGAAACAACTAAGAAACAACTACTTTTTGTTCTTTACAGTCTGTGTAGGAAGGAGAGTTTTATGCACTCTTTTGGATATAGGTCTGCATCTCTTTTGGATAATACTTTTTCCACCCTTTGCATATAACATCAGATAAGCAGTGAATTATTCATTAAAAAAAAAAAAAAGGTGCCAGGTGCCATTGACAAGCCTGTTCCATGATCAGAAAATAGATTAAGTTAAAAATCTAACACTGTTACAAAGATTTTGAATTAGTCTGTACCATCCTGCAGTAGAGTTCTGTTGATGCTAGGTTGGTGATGGGCACTAAATTTCACAGTGGGGATATCCCTGTGAAGAACTGGTGACTACACAATCAAGAGTCTTTCATCTGTAAAAGGCTATGCACAGACACCAGAGGTGAGTTTTTTTTTTAGAATCTACACTGATTCCAATAGAAATGGAAGAATAAGCAAATTATTTGAGGATGTTTAGAAAAGCAGATTTCCAACTTTATTAAACCACAAGGTTCCTACAGACCCAGTAGAAAGCCTAGCTTTTATTTCCTTATATACAATTTAATTTAGATAACTTCAAAACCAGATCTCCAGAAAAAAAGTTACACATTTGTTGCCCCTACAACTATTTTAGTAGAATCCTGAAGAAGTAGTGACACTGCTTAGCTTTTGCAAACACACAGCTTAACAGCATTTTTCTCTCTAAAGGATTAAAAAAAAAAAGAAAGAAAAAAGAAGACTAAACCACCAATCATAGCAGTGCAACAGTAGTACCAATTAAACAACACAGTAGTTGACATACAAAGATGTAGCTAATTGAATATGTAACATTTCAGCAATATATGGAAAAAAATGTATGTTTAAAAGAAAAAATGAGTTTACCTCTGCCAAAGTTATAAGAAGAGGATCAAAAGGCAGAGTTTCAGGAACACGTTCCCATTGTAGTCTGTGCTTTACTGCGCCATGCATTAACCTATTGTACAGAATTAAGTTTTAACAGATTAGAATATAATAGTATATAATTTATTGAAACACTATTCACACTGAAATATCCTCAACTGGTTTACAAGATTATGATAATGTTAGATACACAATTGAAAAAACACACTGCTCTCCTTACTGAAATGTTTAAAAGGGAGCTATTACAGTTCCAAACATGGGAACTGTACTTTATTTTGAGAAATTAATGAAATCAATGAGTCAATCTTTAAAGATTAATCAGTTTTGAACAGGCTTATTTCAATTTACTTAATTCTACCCAATCATAATACACTAAATAAAAATAAATAAATAATAACAATAACAATAAATAGATGAACCATACATTACCTGCATGGAACGCCACCTTTAGCATAAATAGCAGCAAAGGCAGAAGGGGCTCTAGAATGATCACCAAACTGGAAGGACAAATGGAGAAGAAGGAGAGCTGTGTCATTGACAATGATAATATTTTATAGCTATTTTGAATATGTGAGTAAATTATAGTTTACCAAAAATATAACTTATCCAATGATTTTAAAAATAATCAAAAAAAAAAAAAGAACTGTATGTGGAATGGAAATAATACAATTTATCAGAGACCAATAAGTAAACTGCTTTCCAAACTGTCTGGTTTAGAAGGTTTAAAAATTAACAAATAATCAGTGCTCTCCTCATGGAAGATTCCTCTTATATTTGTAATTTTTTTCATGCAAATGTTATCACTGAAGTTTCATAAGTTCTCTCCTTAACAGATTAAGAATCTCTTCTCTTTTGATATTCTTGTCACTACTACATAAGCAATATGCAGAAGGCAGATCTACTCCATTTCAGCCTGATCTGAGTACAGATAAAAATATGAGGTGGCAAGATGTGGGAGAAACTGCAGATGTTGAGAAAGTAGTAGAAGGGCACTGGAAATTAGTAGGAAAGCTGATACTGGGTAAGAATCTAGGGAGACCTTGCTGGAAAATGAGACGGGGAGCTACATCTACACAAAATTATTTTTATCTCATATATCCTTCTTATGCATATGAACTATGAGAGGTTTTATTAGCATGACCATTCAATACTATTTTCCAGACCATATATTTTATCACAAAGCATATATGCACAGGAATATCATGCCATCTGAACTCCTGTCTTTTGGGTGTCTGAACTTATATTAATATTCTGTTAAAATTCTTAATGCATGATTTGACTTTATCTTGGCTTGAGTCACTGCACCACTTACAAAAAGGCCTCATGAAAAACATCCCCACATGTACATGAAACGTATTCAGCAGCTGCTGATAGCAAACTAAAAAGGTAACAGCAGAAGAGCCAAGGACTAACTGCACATGTGCCAGCCAAAATTCAGCTGACAAACAAAATGACTAAGTCAATCCTGTTACCCCATAAACATGGGGACAGTCCCAGGGCCCCTTGTGCCCTCTTGGCGAGGCAGTGGCTGCACGCCAGGATCCCCCCTTGAACTGGGACACCCCTCAAGGTCAGTCCCCAAGGCTAAGAGTTTCCTTATCAGCCACACGAACACAGCATGCAAGAATTTTCTAAAACTTTGAAAGCTTTTCTAAATTGCACCCAGGATCTACTGTGCACATAATTCCTTAGAAATAAACTGCTGACCAAGTCAGGGCCTAAGACTGGATCCCGCTGCACCCAAGCTTCCCTGAGGAGGAGTCTGGAAAGCAAGGGGGGCCTATTGTGAATCCCATGACTCCACTGGAGGAACCTTGGAACTCTCCTTGAAACTTCTGTATAAACTTGTCCTCTATGCAGTAAGTAACAGCACATCTTGCCATTAAACCTTGTTAAAACCACTATCCATCTCAATAAAACATATTACTATTTCTTTCATAAGAGTGAAGTGTATTGCATTACTCCTCCTCACCCCAACCTTTCTGTGCCACCTATACATACCGGATCAATAGTTTTAGGATTCAGTTTGTCACTAGGTTTTGGCTGTGGTTTAGCTGCAGGTTCTGGAGAGCAAGGCAAAGGAGAAGATGTCTTCTGTATTGCAGTCTTCGGTTTTATTCGGACGCTTGATGACATTACTTTTCAGAACAGAAAAGATGAAAAAAAAATCATTCCAGCATTATACTATGTTAAGGATTAGAATTCCCAAGTCGAAAGATTCACATGAAGAAAGGATGAAAAAAGTCTGAATAAACATACTATAAAAAAGTGCTTATCCCTCTATATCCTAAACAGAGCACTGCACAATTCTGAGGAGCCAGTCACTCCATCTTTTGAATGCACATCGACACATCTTCTAGTCCAGTGCTGCTTTCCTTTATTACCGTTGTGAGACACATGCAGCAGAAGTGGAACTGGCTTCAGTTTGCCTTAGGATGACCACAAGGATCACAGCAGCACCAATGCTCAGCCCAGCAAAGCAGCGCAGAATTGGGAGGGGGAGGACAGGACAAAAAGATCTCCTGGACTGTAGCTGGGTACAGTTAAAGCACTGGTGAATGGCCAAGACAAAGGAACAAATACAGGAGTAAGCAGAGGGACTCTGGACACAAAAACCAAAGTGGAAACAGTAAGAGAACAGAAATGTAAAGAAACAAAGGAAGAACACAGAAAACAAATTTCTATTCCAGGAAGAAACTGAAGGTATTTCGTTAGTTTGCAAAAAATAACTTTCTGCATACATTTGATATAAATAACACTACTTTGACAATAACTGTGTTTTAAAAAAGGAAAAGGTGACAAAGAGCAGGAAAAAAAAGGCTTTTCATAAAGAGGCCTCAGTCTTCCGAACTCCATTAAAGCTCTAACGTAGTCAAGGGGTGACAGAACCACACACATTTACAAAGATCAGACAGCAGGAGCCCAGCGATCAATCAAACCAGTGACATACACGGCTGGACACAGACATCCTACTATAAGACGACAAGCAGAGGTTAGAAACCTTTAGACAGTAACATACGAAGCACATTTAAAAGGTACCTTTCAAAGAAGAAAAAGCGAAGTCTGGAGCGTGATGGCTGGGAGTCGCTTAGGAAAGCAGCACGGAAGGAAGGAGGGTTCGGCCTCACCTCGGCTCAGTCACCCGGGAGAGGAGCAGCCCTCCCACAGTGCAGCCGGGAAAGGGGAAGGGAAGGGCTCACAGAACCGTTACCGCTGAGGCTGCGGGGCAGGGCTGGGGCCACAGCGACCCTCACTCCGCTCCGCTCCGCTGCGGGGCCGGGGCCGCCCCTCACCTGGAGGCCGCAGCAACGCGCGGGAAGCGCCGCGCCCCGCCGCGCTTCCGGCCGGTTGCCAGGGAAACTACGGGCCGCTGAGAAGCCCAACTCCCGCCAGCCCCCTCCCGCGCGCGCATGCGCGGTACGGGACGCGGGTGGTGGGGGAGGACGGCCGAGGGCTCTGTGCCGCGCAGGAGCGGGGCTCGTGTCCGTGTCCGCGTCTGCCTCTGCCTTCTCCTCAGCAGCAACTTCCGCCGGGTGGACGTGCAGGAGGCACGTGAGCTGCTTCTGGCTGCCTTGGGTTTGTCCAGCGGCCCGTTGCTCCTGCGTCTTGACCAAATCACGGCTTACAGAGAATCTTTGTGGTTGGAAAAGACCTTCATCTTTTTGGGCTTCAAATCATGAAGTCCGACTGTAAACGCATCACTTCCGTCCCTGCTAAACCATGTCCCGAAATGTCCTGTCTGCACGCGTCGCCGTGCTTGCCTTTGTGCTTACACCAAAACAGGAATAAGATTAAAAACCAGAGATTAATTAAACAGGAATAAAGATTAAAGGTTTAAAGGCTGCTTTTCGACTTACCTTACATATTTGTGATTAAAAAGAGGATGCTAGTTTTTACTGTGAGATCTGCCATTCATTTTTATCTAGTGTCTTCATAAGAAAAAATTTCAAAAAGTTTCCATTTTGGATTTATTTTTGTAAGAAAGAACCTTGGCTTACAGTCGTGGATCAACATTCCATTTACAACTATTTATTCGCATTTCAGATGTTTCAATAAGGATAGAACTTTTTGATGTTTTCAGGGAAAACTATAATGTTTGAATATAGTCAGTAATTTTTTTGCTTAAATATTATTCTTCTGTGTACCCCATTAATCATCACGTTTTTTTCTTTCATTAGGAAATGTTTGTTCTTTCAAACACTCAACAATAAATCCATAAGTAAAATTTCCTTTGTTATTGCTTAAATTCATGATATACAATCTTTCTATCATCACACATTCTTTTTTTGCATCTGTGATTAATAAGGGGAACTGTCTGTGACCTTCAAATGGATTAGATAGGCTATTCCGTTGATTTTTCACACCAACGGAAAATACACTGGCTATTAAAAAGTAGCTGTGGACTATTTGAAAATGCCAATGGTCTTGGATTTTGGCCAATGCTGGGATTTATTAATTAGTTTTGTCCAACACAAATAACTCATACCTAACAATAATTGGAAGTTTTAAGTGATGACATTTGCAGAGAAAAAAAATAGGCTTGCTTTCAATCTTAATTTCCCGTCAGTTTCTGAATGCTTTAACTAAACCCACCAGAAATTACAGTATAGAAAACCTCCCCTCCATTAAAAGAGCGTTGAACTGTGCAACCCCATAGATGAGATTGGCTGTTTAGTACCTCAAAAAAATACAATATTTTTAAAGTATACTTTGTTTTAAGACAACAAAAAAATGTGACTGGACATTGTTCTTTACATGAAAGACATACATAGATTTTACCTGTGCCTATCAAATGATTTTTCTATGATTATCTGAAAATCACAACTAACTACTATATTTCTGAGGCAGAATAAATATGATTGGTGAAGAGATGTTTTCCCTAAGAGAACTGCAGAGGTAAAGTAGTGCAATGAGGCACGTCATGCAGTCTTGTGTTTTCCCACTTGGTGGCAATCGTTCACTGTCTGTCACTTCTGCACTCTCTTCAAGGAAGTCATATCTTCATCGCTTTCCAGCCTCTGTCATTTGGGGAAAAAAGGAAAAATCAAAAGTTTTCTATTAATATCACAGGCAGCAAAATAGAGGAATTGTTTAAATGGTAATGGAAGTACTGCATAGATCAATTGTCAGAGAAACTGCATTCTTCATTAGGAAATCTCTTCCAATATTATCCCACTCTAGGATGCAGATCAGTGCATATAAAGCACTGATTAAAAGCAAGCTTACCGAACTCTATAGCCTGCAAAGAATGAGTTAAATAATACTAAGTAGGAAGTAAATCCCCCAAGAAGTCACAGAGCGCCATGAGAATACCCCTTGTGCATTTTTTTAAACTACCAATGGGAATGCTTGTGGTTAAAGACTTCTTGGTCTGAAGGGAAAGTATTGATGCCAAGTTGTTGCTGGTGAAGGAAAAGGAAATTGAAAAGCTGGAGAGGGTAAGGATGGGGAAAGGATACCTCATTGAGCCGCACAGCTGCATTGCAGTGCTCTAACTGGATGCCAAGAGATAGTCCTGCAGTGACTGCAAGTCTCAAATACTGCAGATCATCTTTGCTCTTTCTGGCTGGAAAAAAGGCTTGGGATGGTAAGCAGGTCAAGAACTGTAAGCAGTGTTGTCAAAAAGGATGAGAATGAGAAAGCCTGGAAACCTAGTAATCGCTTCCCTGTAGGAAACTCATGCTGGTTATGCAGTATGGGGTGCAAAAGAGGAAATTTGCTGAGAGCCAGCCAGGTCCGTTTATCTGATATAACATATGCTAACAGCTTTGGCTTTTAAAAAGTAATTCAGATGACAAGAGAGCTGTGTATTTAAAAGATGCTGTGAACTACAGGACTACAAGGGTGATCAGGGGTCTGGAACATCTGCCCTATGAGGAGAGGCTGGAAGAACTGGACCTGTTCAGCCTGGAGAAGAGAAGGCTGAGAGGGGATCTAATCAGTGTCTAGAAGTACCTCAAGGGAGGCAGTGAGGAGGATGGTGCTGGTCTCTTTTCAGTGGTGGCCACTGGCAGAACTAGATGGAAATGGCCACAGACTGAAGCACCGAAAGTTTCACATGAACTTAAGTAAAAATTTCTTAACAGTGAGGGTGACAGAGCACTGGAACAGGCTGCCCAGAGAGGTTGTGGAGTCTCCTTCTCTGGAGATCTTCCAAACCCGCTTGGACGCAGTCCTGTGCCACGTGCTCTAGGTGACCCTGCGTGTGCAGGGGGGTGGACTAGATGATCTCTAGAGGTCCCTTCCAACCTTAAGCATTCTATGAGTCTATGAACTTGACGTCTCTCTAAAAGTCATTTTAATAATATTTCAAGTTCTGGCTAACAGAAAGAATGTTGAATTCTTGTGCTGAAGAAGTGTTGAATTGCACTTAACAGCAGATTCTCAGAAGAATATAAGAATAATTAACTACACTGGATCAAATCAAAGATTGGCATATCCCAATGTCATTGTATCCCATCACAGACATCCAGAGAGGTGTCAAGGGGAAATGAAGTGGACCAGGGCAAGCCAAAATAATATTTCCCCTGAGTGTTACCACAAACTTCAATCATTTGCCATTCAGGAACATACTAAGCCAGGGATGCTTGCTGTGAATTTATCTTCTGTAACTTCTAGTCTCCTCTAGGAGACTAGAACTCAGGAGGACTTTTTGCATCCACAGTAGCTTGTGACAAGGGGCCCCAGGGCTCACTCTCACTGCTTCTACATTGAAGAAGTATCACAAGTTTATATCATCTTACAATTATTATTTTTTTTAGATTGTATAATGAAAAATATGCTGTCACCTCTAGGCATTCCAGTGCCAACTCCATGTTTGTAAAATCCCGAGCCCATTGCATTTTAATGTGTCCAAACTTTCTGTAAAATTACAACTTGTTCAAATTATGACACTTTTCTTAATGACTAATGCAAAGCAGTTCAGTCTGTGTGCTGTGAGTTGCAGAATTCTTTGGAAGTCAGATCGATTCACACTGAGACAGACAGATTCACACTATAGTATGAATTATTACACACAAGAGACTTAAACATCTTCTTTTCTCCTGTTATTCTTCACCCCCTTGCTATGCTATTGCTTATTTGTTTTTTTGTTTTTTTGTTTGTTTGTTTTCAATTCTGGAAATAGATAAAATATTGCTGGACGCTCCATGCTTTTTCTTCCTAAAGCCCTAAAGCTTCACAAAATAAGATCACTCACTTCTTTTGTACAAATTTCACTCCACAAAATTAAAAAAGGCATAACAGGAAGCATGGTGTCCCACCAAAAAAAAGGCTATTCCCAAGAGCAAGAATAAATCACGCTTGTGGATTTTTCCATTCTCTATGTCTGCCCATTTTAGTTAGCATTTGCACTATGAAAGTAGTTGTGAAGAGCTAACACAGAGAGATTTTGTTTTGTTGGTATTCTGAGATAAACTCAAAATAATTATAAAATAATCATGGTAAGTTATTTGATAGAAATCAGCCTTACAAGCTGATACAACGTTCTTAAACAAATAATAATGTTACTACTAATATGGAAAGTGAAATATTATATGGGGATTGAACAGTGGTAAATACAGTGATGTCTTTGCAGACAGTAAAAAAGGCATGTATCTGGTAGGACAGGTAATGTGTATTCCCTGAGTGGGGAAGAAAACCAATGATTTTGGAAAGTCTCATTTGTAGGTCGTTCATTTGTTTATTTTTGTTTATTATGACAGGCCACGTTCTGTTTGATTTATTATTTTAATGCTCCATGATTTTTTGCTGAGTACTAATTATCTAGAAAGGGCAAGGAGTGCTGCATGAGTAGTTTTTCATAATTTACATTACTTCTCAAATCTAAATAAATAATAATAATACTTACACCATCCCTCTCTTCCAAAGTGCAAATTTTCACTCAATTGATTTTATGATATAGTTAGAATTAGTAGCAGTAATATCACAGTAGCTGTTCAGAATGTATTTAATAGTTATTTTTCCTTAAATTGAAGAGTCAATGACCATTTAATCCTACTGTGTTTTGCCTATTGTTTAACCATCCTTTTTCTTGCAACATTTAGCCTCTCAGCCATGAGCGTTCTGTTTTTTTAGCACTCTCAAATGCAGGATCTTGGCAGAGGAAAAACAAAATTTGTTCACTATTTTGACCACATTTTTTCTGGTGAGACAGATCCCTTTTGATGAATATACCAGTTGTACCCAAACATACCTAGGTGTTCTGGTTATGTTTTTGGTTGTCCTTATTTATTTATTTATTTAAACTCTGCTTTGGTGTTATTTCCTTCAGTTTTACAAGGTGCATGTTAATTTTCTGAGGTGTTGCTCCCTGAACCACCTCTAGACCACTAGATAAAAAGACCAAATCCTGTAGCCCAACACTGAGGATCATCTGTAGCCATGGATGCTGACATGGAGCCTGCAAGGTTCTTGCAGAGGGCGCATAGGAGAGCATAAATGGCTGAGCAGGGTCTGTGGTATTAATAAGGCCCATGGACCCAAACCAGCCTCCTGTGCGCTACTGCACCCCTGGAGGATGCTGAGGAGGAGGATGGGGAGAAAACCGCATGGCTTCACACAGTCAGTAAGAAGCCATTGGCGTTCCTTAGCTCTCATCAAAGTCTAACCAGGTTTATTAAACCCACCTCAGCAGCACATTTCTTCATTTCATGGTACAAGAAATTCTTGCACAATCTCAAAATACAGCAGCTGTTTCAGTAAGAGAGAATTCCTATTTTTGCAAGACCCTGAGATATTTCAGACTAGAAAAATCACACTGTGTAGTGATGATAGGTTCCCAGATTAGTTCCAGCTGAGCTGCCATGCCTACACACACAGAGCAGCAAAGCTGCTTTCAGACAGCCTGGCTTGTATCCGAAGCCGTGTATGCACAGTCGTGTACACCTGGCCCGGCCTACAGCCTACCCCATCTCTCAGTTGTCCTGAGTTTGTGAAGTCTGCACATCTCTACAAGGTGCCCTGCTTGGTGCTTGGTTGTTACATAAACAAGTGTAGTATATGAAGATATCATAATCCCTAGCTGAACTGTGAGATGTTCACCAAGCTTGGGAAGTCTAAGATCCAATTACACATGGGCACACATTTTCACTGTGGCTGCATAATCAATACAAAAGATAGAAGTACTGAAGATCAGAGTTGAAAATCAAATCCTCAATGATTATCTATTGGTAGCTACACATTGGAAACACATCAGATCCACCAAGGATTCAGAAAACCAAAATGTGAAGTACCAGTTCCAAAGGCTTCCTTTGAAGTACTGTTGAGCATTGAAACTCAGCAGAACACAATTCTGGAGAATGGAGTGAACACTGGAAAAGAGCTGTGAAAAAGGCTCACACTGGAAGGATGACTATAAAAGTTTACGTGAAAACAAACAGTTTGTGGCTAAAGGAAAACAAAAAAAGAAGAACATTTGGAATATGAAAGAGAAGAGTCATGACTGTATTAACCACAAATGTTTGGATATATCTCTCAACTACAAAATAGTTTAGTCATAAGACTGAACTTGATTAGCCTGAAAAATGGTGTATGACAATTGGTACCACAGTAATTGTTTCTGCAAGGTAGAATACAATAAAACTAAATCTGCCAGGCTCAGTTGAGTGCTTTTATGTGTTCTCCCAGCACCATTTGTACTCCAATAAAAGAATTTTTTTTTACTGAAAATTATTGTGACCTTAAATCACAATCCCCTGCCATTTGTATTTACACAACTATAAAAATCATTACTGCAAGTCTTCTTCCCAGAAAGTCTAACAGATAGGAATCTCCATCCCATGGATCTCAAAGATGTACTCATGGGTTGGGTTTGGTTTCATTTTTTAGGAGCTTTAGAGGAAAAGAGAGTTTGAAGCAATGAAAGATCTTTTATCAGAAAGGAAGGCTCTGTGAAGAATTACAGCTTTTAGCTCCTTTGTAAGTGTAGCAGTTGATTCCAGATGAATTAACTTCTTGATCATTTTACAAAGAAAATTCCAATAGGGCAAATCTCAAATTCTGCCAAAAGTCCATTTGTTTGTTTATTTTTTCTTAATTTGGCTTCCTGAGAGTTTGTATTTGACTTTTCCCCATGAATAAAACTATTTCTCTTTCAACAATAGCCTCTTCTGGGAATGGTTTGGAAAGGCTAATCCCATTACACAGCTCAGAAGTTCCCACTTTGTAGTTACTGGAGGAAAGGCAGCTTATCTGTCACTTAGCAGAGCCGTCAGTGGATCCGTCCAAAGAAAGGGTTTTACTTTGTGGAGCAAAGCAGGCCAGCAGGAACAGTGCTAGTAATTTTGCTTGTTTACTTGTTTGAAGTAAATAGAGCAACAGGGACCTTCTGCATTGGTTGACCTGAAAATCATGTTCATGTATGTGGAAGACATTAATGGTAAAACATACTATAGGGTCGTTAACAAAGTAATCAGTTTTTATAGGCAAACAAGAGGACTTTTACAGACTGCTGTGCCTTGTGACATTTTCTGTGACGATCTAGATATGTTTGCAATAGTTCATGTTATTCAAGTAATTTGCCAGAAGCTGCTAATACAACCACTTTCCTTCAAGGGAAGTTGTGCTCAGCCTCAATGATACTTCCAGTTTTCCAGAATCCAAAGCATTGGAGACTTAAGTGGTAGAATCAAGTGCCAGACCAAATCTAGCTCCAGTCTTAGCCCTGGTGTCTTAACTAAATCTCCAGATTGAGTAAAGTAAAATATTAACTGGTCACGGGTACAAAAATACCAGACTGCATCAGGACTTCTTAGAAAAATTTGTATTTAGATCCTGGTGCAGCTCTGGGAGCCTTACTGTGTGCAGTTCTTTCCGTCCCTCAGCTCAGCTTCACAGCATTTCTGTTGTACCTCCGAGTAACTCTGATCTTCATATTCAGAAGGCATAAACCAAACTTGCTCATGAGAATCTCAAATATGCTGTTGATGGCAGCCTAGCCACAAACTGTGGGAGGTTTTAAAGTGTCATTTAGAGAAAAGCCTTATTGAATTCTTCGAGAATTAAAGCATTAACAAATACTTTTTTTTTTTTTTTCCTTTACGGGAGCAATTTAATTAGCTTAGAGCAGCTCCTGTTTTCTAATACACATCTCAGGATGAGCTAATCTTGTAAACTACAAGGTTCCCAATTCCAGTAACACTGGTTGAGGGAATTCAGTGCTTCCTTGAGTCGAGGACTGTTGAAGGAACTGCCCATCAGCTATGATTTATTGTTTGTTTGCTTTCATGGGGTTTTAACCAATAGTGTGGCATCCTGTGATTCTGAGCTTTTTTTCTTCTTTTCCCTGAGGGCAGGTATAGGAAACAGTCATTTTTGTGCACTCAATATTTAGTGTGTACAGCATAAAAGGATAACAAAATACAACTTGTCTTAGAACGTTGGGTTGTACCACCTATAACCTGTTAAAGGAAATAAGGATGCTTAGCTAGATAAATATGATCTGTGATTTAGTTTTGTAAATTTTTTTTAATTGCCTGTTTAATTGCCCAAGGTCAATCTTGTCAGGCAAGTGGACTGACAGTTCTCTAGAGTAACATAAAACCATTAAGTTGCTCTTTGATCTTGCACCTTCTTTAGAACCTTTTAATCAATTAACCATGAAGCTACTCAGCTTGTCTTATTTCCTGCACATAAAACTGCTTTGGTCGAGCTGACACGTTACTACATTATAGATCAAAGATCGTAGGAAACTCTACATCCAACCAGGATAATTATGAGGATTTTTTCTGAATCTGTTAGATACATTTTCGCCTCCCAGATGGAGGAAAACAGCAGTTTTATCTAGATTGAATAAAAGGGTTTGTGTGTATTTTAAAGGGTAGCTAAATGGATTTGTGCATGATTGACCTTCCGTAGGCTGTGGATAGATTTCATGGCTAGTTTGCTGAGCCTCAACTGTCCAACTATTCTTTGACAATACCAGCTATTGATAGTAACAGGAAACATGACCTGCCTCTTGTTTAGGATGCCATTAAATAATAAAGAGTATACATACACATTCAGATGTGTTGGCATATGATGCATATAATCCTTTTAGCTGAGCAATTAAATTTTGATAATGGAAAGAGCTGTGATATACTGACTTCAGGCTTGTCAGTCCACACTTCTGTGATCGCATTTGTAAGTACAAACCCCTTTTTATGAGAAAAATCAGTGATCCCTTCAGTCTTACGTTTGCATACATTTCAAGTTGTTGACATTATTATTTTCTAGTTATATATGGAAGTTAAGGTGTTCTGAAATCTCTACTCCATTGCTTTGGACAAAATCCTGGAATAAACAAACATCTTCCATCTGCTCCTTATTTGAATTTCTACTTCAAGTGAGATGAAGGGTCACCCACACCACTCTGGAAGAGGGAAGCTTCTGCTCCCTCACATTTTGCTCAAGGCAGGTTTTGTAAAGCTGTCTCTGGTGGGATTGGATTGGTTTGTTCTCTTCTGACTTACTGATGCCCAAAACTAAGGTGGTCTGACCCAGATAGTTCTGACTGTCATCTGGTGCATGTGTAGTTGCAGCACATATAAATAGCAAGAACCAGTGTGATTTCTGAAGAAAATCCTGGTAATAGGGTTTTTTTTTAAACCAGTAAAGAAGCATTCTTGAAAGAATTGACTTTGTGAAATGATAGTACAAGATATTCTTCACCGACAGCCTCTTATTTTCTGAATACGTCTTGCATGTACAATATCTATGTTTAAAAACAGATGTGAAATAGGAATCTTTATAGCTGATATAACATTATTTCCATGCAAAGTTTAAGCTACACTTTCTTTGCAAATTGGTATTGATTTCTCTGAATATTACACTTCCCTAGCTAAACAGCTTCCCATTGATGTTTTTCATCTTCCTTTTAAACTGAATTAAAAGAGAATGAACAAGTCTGTGGATAGCATGAATAAAGTGCAGGTTGATGATATAGTTCTTGTCTTCTGAATAAGGAACAGTACATTCTAGTTTTGTTACTAAGGAAGAAATATTTTCTCTATTCTCCTTCTCCACAAATGCCTCATTTAAGGTTAAATGAAAATTTCCCCAGAAAGGAAAGGATATTTGTGAAACTGTCATATGTAAATTTGTCACTGCAGTACCATTTTAGTGCTGGATTTAAGATCCAGGGGCTGCTTTCCATTTAGTATTCAAAAAAAAGACCTAAACATTCAGAAGGAGTCAGTAGGAGACTATGCTTTTGAATCTATAGTAGGCCAAACTTCAGATTCTGTTGTTTGTTTTCTTTCTGCCTCAAACTGTAAATCATCCCGGCTTCATCAAACTGTTTGCAAATTTAATCCAAGCTGGACCAAGTTCCACACCGGACCAAGATGTAGGTTTATAGTAATGCCTGAAAGCAGGAAAGACTTTAGATCAGAAAGGAAAAAAACTATCTGGTTTCATTACATGTGGCTTCAGGTTTCATTACAAAAGATTTTACATGGCTTTGATCCCTTAATGTGGCTAAAACCAAGAAAGAAGTGTTTTCCATGTGCACACAGCTATTACAGTGTGTGCCTGTGACTAGAATAGATATTCTGCTGCACCCACAGTGAACTACAGCGTGTTCTACACAGAAATGCTGCATTTAAATGCATGGATTGCAAAGTCAAGATGGATTAAGTCAAGCTTCCTCACCCTCAGCTACCTTGAATTCTTAATCATACCTGATGTTGTTCAGAATTGCTCAGGGAGAACCAAAAACCATAAATAACTTCACCTCCTGTCCTTTCTTGGATAGAAAGGACATACTTTTTTAATATATATGTGTGTGTGTAAATGCACACAAAAAACAGATTTTACAAAAAGAATCTGTTTTTCATAATCCATTATTATGCATCCACAATTAAGTGACTATTTAAAAGTGAGTATTAAAGAGTGACTTCACTAGAGTAGTTTTACTGCACTAGCACTTTCTTACTTTATTTTTCAGTTAAAGACCTCCTCTTTGTCTCTTTGACTGTTGTTGCTCATGAGGAACTGCAAGTCTCTTCAGTTTCGGGAGCTGGAGGAGTAGTTGAAGGAAGGGAAGCTCTGGATGGGGGCAGTGTGTGAGGGCTGGAGGGGCACAGCAGAGCGAGGCCGTCTGCGTGTGCTGAATCGCACACAGATTCTTCCAAAGTAACGTAAGCTGCAGCTTCTCTAGGCAGCACGCTGGAGGAGTTGGACCACACTCCAAACCAAACTTGGGTTCCAAACCCAAGTTTTGTGCACCGAAAACATTAACTCATTTTTCTAGCAGATAGATAGACGTTTTAGTGGCTTCAGGCCAGTGAAGTTGGGTGTGCAGCTGTTTTGCATCACTGAAACAGCATGGAGCAGCTTGAGCCTACAGTGAATCTGTCCCTAGATTTCTTAAATCTGTAATATTTTCTTCCCTCTAGTCTAACACCCTTGTTTTTCTGGATTTAACAAGCCTATTTATGACCCTGTGAAATTCAAACGGACTGCAGTCACTTTTCCTAAAGTCTCTGTTATTCCCAAGCAGCTCTTTTGCATCAGCGTGAAGTATCACTAGGATGAGTTCTGCGTCTGGTCACTACTTTCTAGGCTTTAAGGGTCTGTTCCACATACTTTTGAAAATATAAGGCTGCATTTGTGGACACATTTATGTATCCAGTATCCGTCAAATCAATATACACAGAATTAGTTCATTACCATCATTCTTATAATCTCAGCTACTCATAACTTGTTATCTGTTTGATTGTTTATTCTTTGTGCCTTTAGTTCAAAAAAAAAAAATCCCCTTAGCACCTGAACATGCTTGCTGAGTTGGTTTTCAGTTAGGTAGACCTCTCTTAGTCTCTTTATCATTCACCTTTCCTTTCAGTTATCCTGAGGCCATGCATGACTTCCAGACTGAAAGCAGGCAGACTTTATTCTCCAGTGTTCGATATCCAATGTCCAATATTCAATATCCAATATCACACTTGATTTGAAACATTTTTTTCAGTCATCCTTCCTGATGATTTCTACAGGCATAATTAATACTGTACGATCTTCTCTAAAAGTTTAGTAAATAATGCCTGTTTTTAAAATTACCAAATATTAATTACTGCAGGATATTTTTGTTCCGACACCAGCCAGGTGTAGAGGTGGGAGAAATAATCCAGAGAAATAACCCAGAGAAATAGCCCAAATGGAGTGCGAAGCGAGTAGTGCCTAGGACTGGAGGAAAGAGAAGAAACCAGTCTGTAGTATGTGATCGCGGAGGTTAATCAAAATGGAATTAGCAAACCCTTTCTCTACTTGTTTTTGTAAGGTGCTTTGCAAAGTTTCGCATTAGTTTATTTATTTATTTATTTAATTTAACATAACACTGAACTTTTTTCTTCAGTCAAGTCTATATACTTCCATATGGTCACACTGTAACACACGAACATGCTCAAACCTTACTCTCAATAAACGTTTTACTGCAATTAAGTGACCCCTAGGCCTCCTTGGCTTCTTGAGGGATTCCCACTCTTGAGGGAATTATTGATGCTTCCACCTTAAGGTTTCCTCCGGTTTCCAGAATTCTTGGTCTCATCAGCCTTGGTCATTTGAATTCATGTTTGCAATCACATAAACTGTCAAGCCTCTCATTATGTCATCAGCTCTTTTCCTTAGGAGAAAAGCTAGCTCTGTGTGAATGCTCCTGCTTCCTTGGTTCAGGCTCTGGGTTATGGGTACACTGGCCAGAATCAATTCCTGCCTTATTGTTACTGGAAAACTCATTTTTCACTCTTCATTCTTAGTTTATCTGCCACTTTTTTTCTCCCTGCCCAAGAAGACAGAGCAGTTATTGAGTGAAAGATTCCTGGAGGTTATGTTACTTCTGCTGGAGCATAATTTTTAGTTTCTCTTGTCTGCATTCACAGTAATGCAACTTGCAGTGATCGTAGCTGATGCTCTTCAGTTCACCTTCTTCTCATGCTTTTTCTAATGATATCAGTACATTTTTTGGCTTTCTATCTGCAACTTTTGAAATAAATTTGACTTTCAGTTCATGCAAGCATAGCATAACCATTATTTTAAGAAACAATAAACATTGGTTTATTTCTAGAGGTAGAAAAAAGAAGAAAAGGAAAAAAAGGCAACAACCAATGAATAATTACTTCTGAATTTTTCTGTGAGTTCAGAAAGAAATTTTGGGGTAGATCCATGTGATTTCTGTAGTCAGTTTTATTCATTGCTGATGCTCACATCCTTACCTTTATCCTAGTAAATCATAAAACTGCTCAAACTGAGAGGGAGTGAAAAGCAATCAAAAACCAAATGGAAATAAGAGAGAACAGACAATCTTTAAACTCTTTTGACTCACTATTTCAAAACAGCAAGTGACTGACTGCAGCCTAGGTCAGCTGGTACTGCTCTTATTGCTGTTACCATAGCAGAAACACAGAAATGTGATTAAATAAATAAAGCTAATCAATCAGAAGCAAAAAAAACAAGTTTGCAGTAAAAACAGCTCAAGTTAACCTATTCTCAGAGGACTTTGAAAGCAAACATACTTCTAAAGATGTACTGTGAGAGATTTTAGGCACAGCTGCAGGGAAAAAAAAAAGGTATCCTTCCTCTCTCTTTAGAAGGATTAAATCTGTCCTGGAAATTAACCAAAGTGGACAAATGGGCCATCATACAGAAACAACAGATTGAAGCCCAGAGTATGCAAAAGAACAAAAATGGGCTGGAAAAAGGCTAGTGGATCCTACTAAGGAACATTAATGATGGGGTAAGCAATCCAAGCACATTAATTCTATCTTTACTTGTCTCTTGTGATATGGAAAGTATCCTAAAAGAAACTAAAAGAAACTGAAACAGACAAAAAGAGATAACAGTTCCCCTGGTCTGAGTCTACAAATCCATAAATAATGTAAATTTATATCAGTCTATTTATGTCAGATTATTGCACAAGAGGTGACATTTTCTCAATTAGAAAAGACACGAAAAGGTCTGGTCTCTGTAGCTGGAACTAAAGTGTAACTAACTCATTTCTCTCCTTCTTTAAAACAAGTCTTCTGAGCCCTCTACAAATGTTTATGTATATCTAAAAGAGGAACAAAAAATAAGGCTTAATCTCCTGCATGTAGAATAGGGTAGATATTGGGAGTACTGAGGCTCAATGCCACGTTTGAGCTAAATGGGGGTAGTTTGCCTCGGAGTTGGAATGAAATAAATGGATGGAGGTGTAAAGATGAGAGAACAGAAAGCACTGCTAAGATCAAAAGTTTGAAGTTAAGCTGTGGATCTGGGAGCACTTCTGAACCCTGTTCCCATGGCTAAGCAGCCTCCCTGCAGCACTGGTGTCACTGCAGAGCCGCAGCCCGTTCGCTGGGGCTGCTCACAGCCAGGACTCTCGCTGTTCAGTGTGACGACTGTTTTTCCTCAGCTTGACAAATGACATGCAGCACTGACAGAATCCTTATCCTTTGCTGGCCATCACCTCTACGGACACTGGCCAGAACAGCAGCAGCAGGAACATACCCTCCAACTCTGATTTAATCACATGGAGCCCAGGAGACTAGTGAATAGAGCTGTTAACTCTCTGTTTGGTTTGCTTTTCCCATCTGCGTTTTATTAAACTGAGAGCAAGATTTATTCGTTTTTTTAACATCAGGAGCTGCTGGTGTCCAAGATGATCGTTGACGTTAAGGTATACATGCACAGTTTAACCTGGCTGAGGGCCAGAAGGGGCTATAATTTCCAGCCTAGACAATTTATTTGCAAAAGGACACAAAATCCCCCTGCTCTCAGGCATTTCTGAAAGGATGAGCACTACAACTTCCACTCTCCCAGGAACACAGTACATAAAGAGCTCTGTAAAACAGTAGGCTCTCCCGGACGAGCCGGCCTCTCCAGGCATGCAGGCAAACACTTCAGCTTTACTTTACTCCTGACAGCCCCTACACAGTCACAGCTACCAATGAGTTTCTGATTTCCACTCCAGGAATCTTAAGTAGATTGAAGATATCAACTCAGTGTATAAATATTTCCTTTAAGAGCCAAGAATTCTGAATGTCTCAGCTGGGGAATTTTACTCTAGGAGAAGTGAAATTGTGTGTCAGGCTCTCCACAGCAAGGTGGGATTGCTGAAACACAGGCACTTGCATGTCTAAAAAGCTGCCGAGAAAACAAAAATCTTCTAAACGAGGGAAAAAGGAATTAAAAGATGTGCTTCTGAACCACTTTATTATTTTTTTTTAAACAATATGGTTAACTCAAGATAGAAGGGTAAAGTGTGCATTTTTTTGGAACTGTAGAGAGGCTCCCTTTAAATTCATATGTTTCAGCTACTGACAGATATAGCCCCCAAAATCCAGACCTTCTATGCGAAAAGCCTCTAACATTCTTGACATTTTTCCAAAACGTCTGAGCTTTTTTTTCTCAACAACAAGCTCCTTTCGAAAATGTGCCACTCCCTTCCTCATCTCTTAATCATCACTTACCCCGTCAAAACTTACATGGTGATTTCCAGTTTTTCTATAGGTTGTTGTTCTACCCTGACACTGTGGATAGTCATTAGGTTTGTCATAGTCCACAAAACCTCTGGATTCTGATCTCTCCAGACAATTGCCTTCATAATAGCATCAAATGAATATCATATTTACTGTAGCACCTACACACAGCATCATCCCACTATAATGATTCTTGTAATACAAAGCTTCATAGTATCCCTGTATGGCATTAAAAAGTATCTCTGAATACAAGACAAAACTGATATTTTAGTAGAAATAGAAAATAAAATGTATTTCTCATATCCGATTCAAAGCTCCCCATTGGTATGCATAAATCAGTGCTTCTGTCACACGCATCTCTCTTCCCCACAAGCCTATATAGTTCCATGTACAATGGTTCATGTTCAGAATTGACTTGCAATGTTAACAAAAAACAATGACTTTTGGTACTCTTTCATTCTAGAAGAATAGGCCATTTTCTCCAAGCTTTTTCACATTTTTATTGTCTATGAAATGACAGTTGGAGCTGTGCCTGAGCCAGTACAAATAAAACTGTATTTTTTTTTTTTTTTTTTTAATATCGCTTTAAAGAATACTGGCAGAAAATGATGGAATCTGTTTCTTCAAGGTAAGGAACTTCATTACTTTACTGATTCCTATCCTTCAATCTCAATGCTGTTTATGTATTTTATTTTGCACATTAAAAGCAGAATGTATGAGCGATTCCTACAGCAGAACCAAGGAGAGAAATCTAACCCCTTAGCACCACGTTAAATCTCCTTCTTTGACTGTGTTTTCAAATGAAGGTGTGTGTGGCTTGAGGGCTCGGCCCCGAACTAGGGTTTCTCCCAAAGCACCTATCACAACAGTTTCCTTTCAGACATACAGCTATGATGCAGCCTATTCATAGCAATATCACAAGCAACTTGATTTAAGGCTGATTAAGATGGGTCAGGGTGACCCATCCCACAGAGAAAGGTATCTCTTGTCATGCACAGTAGCACCTCTTGATGCTGAAGAACTTCTGGGATGAGATACAGGTCTCTCCAGGTGAACTGAGGCATGGTAGGGGCCCATATTACTTCAGAAAAGCACTGTAGGTGAAATTAAATCATAGTTTCTTTTTGTTTTCTTCTGCTTAGAGACCACAAAAAGCCCCCATCTCAATGGCCTCAAGATCATCTTCCTAGCACATACTTGCTAGCAACGCTTCAATACCAAAACAAAGTGCCTCCTTCTCCAGCAGTTCACACACAAAAAGCCCAGCTCCACCTGTTTTGTACTATTTTATCATATTTATCACGAATATTACAAAAAGTAGTATTTTGCAAAAATGACTACTTTTCCCATGAAGCTACTTCTGCTTACAGAAAATTAGGTGGAAGTAATGAAATACCTCATGCCAAAGGCTGTTTCATTAGTTATTTAGACAATTTCTAAGACTAAGTAAAATAGATACAAAAGGATATGCAACATTACCATTAGCAAACTAAACTCTGGTTACACATTATGCCAACCAATTGCTTGGATTTAAAAAATATAGTTCAAGAAAAAAACAAGTGAAAGTGAATCCCTCTGAAAAATCAACTTTCTTGCTAAAACAACTGTCAGCTTGCTATTTATACAACCATTAAAATATGGTTGAGGAGAATGCAATTTACCTTTTCATGCAGCATACTTTATTTGTAAACCTTTTTTGAAATTTTGAAATGACTTCAGCTGTATTCCTTACTATCCACAGATGTCACTGCCTATAGAGGTAATAATCCCATGTTAATTCCTTCTTCAAACTTTCAGCAATGAGTACACTAGAACTAGGGTTGAATTTTATTCTTTTTCTTTTTTGCCAAATATTCTTTGCAACTACAAATGTTTAATTAAAGGCTTTTAGACAATTTAAACTTCTCAGAAGAATACAAATAAAAGCTGTTAATGAAGTAAATATCTGTTTAATTTACAAACATCAGTATTATTACTGATATCAGTCCCAATAAGACAAAGCACACTGCATTACACATGTACATCTAACTTTTTTGTAAAAAAAATAATAAAATAAAATTGAAAAACATCTGCATTTTTACAGGGTACCCTGGGTTTTACTGAAAGAAGAACACAACCCACTATTAATGATTACCAATTCTACATTATAATTTAGCAGCAACATGTTAACGTGGGGAACATTAGGGCAGTAAAGTAGTTTTATTATTTGGGGAAAGTCACAGTTCTTGATAGCACAGCCTTTATTTCTTTTCTTTTGTAAAAAAGGTAAAAAGCTCCATGGGAATATTACTTTAAAAAGATCTACTTTCTAATGTCATTTTCTACACGCCATCTTATTTTCTGTAAGTACTGTATAGGGAAAATTAAATTCTATACAATTGCCATCTAGTGTAAAGACATTTTGTTATACATTACATGTTCTTGGAAGGTGTCCTGAATATCTGCTGTATGTGAAAATTGCAGATTGTCATTACCTTCAGATTCAGTAACACCAAGTGGTCAGATTCTAAGGAAAAGTAGGGCAAAGGGAGGGAAAAAAAAAACAGACCAAAAACATTTACCCCAAGAGGACATGCTACGTTAGTTCTATTGCAAAAAATCCTGATTTTTAAGTCTTTTTTTTTAAAAAAAAAACAAATACAAAAATACCAGGACAAATATAAATTAATATATATTAAAGCATTGAAAAACAGTAAAAGGGGTGGCCTAAAAGGGTTAAGTACAAAGTACTTTGATACAATAAATATTTCTCAATGAAACCGAATACTGTATAGAGTTGTTTAGAACTCATAGAAACAGAAATTCATATTATTACTAATTTCTCCATCAATAATCTATTTTTTATCATTCCTGTAACATTTATATTACAAAAAATTAATACTGGAAAAGGGCAGATAAACACTTTCTGTATGCTTCTTTTGCTAACATGCTGACATAAAAGTATACATCATCAGGAGATTTCAGGATTATAGTATATTCTTGTATCTCCCATTTCCCATCCACTAAATGGGGCCCCATCTTTGCCTTAATATTTCCAAAGCGTAAAACGTATCTAATACAATTGTTATTTCTGCATAATCTCATTCTTCTTGCTCATAATGCTTCCTCCTCCATAGGTAAGTGATCGGTATGGTCTGTCAAGACAGTAAAATACACTGATACAAAAGTGAAAAAAAACAAGCCTCATGTTCTGGTCAACATTTCATCTCTGAGCTGTCAGTTGAAAGTCACATGTGTATAGTGTCAGTGTATCTTCAGCACGTTATAAAGAAGAATCCATGTTAAAAGCAGTTAAGCTTCCCATCACTGTTGCAATGTTACCAGGTCTTTTTTTTTTTTTTCTTCAAAGCTCCTCTTGGCTATGAGAAGTCTCAGTTCAAGCACTTGAATCTTTTTGCAAATGGAGAAAAAGTCTTTATTCTCATAATAAAAATAAGTCTGTTCTGTATTTTACAATATATTTCAAATATTTCCACTATGAAGCATTAATTAGTCCGACACGGTCAATAAGTATACAACATTTTCAAAAGACAAGTGTGACAGGGGCACATTTAGGAGGGGCAATTTGTACAGCCACACTTTACCACTTTTTCCACCTCGTCCACGAACGAGGACCCATCAGTGCATTCAAAAGAGTATTTCCGCCTCTTGCTCCGGAGCGGTCCGCAGCATTGCCCGTTTGAACACCCTCCTTTACATTCTAGTCTCGATACCTTCTTGGTCGTCTGGCACGCAGCATACCCTTGCTGCTTTTGGTAGTAATCTCGGACTCGTTCCCCTCGACAAGAGATTTCTGTAGCAAACAACATTTAAAATAAGAGATACGTTTTTCATATGCAGGTCAAAGAATGGTTGACATTGCTCAAGAAGATGCTGTGGTTCTAATTGCAGCTAGGATTGATATTTTAAAGTATGACCCAGGCTGTATATTGGAAACTCAGTGTCCTATCAAACACCATTTGATAAATATTCAGTTTTATTTCTTATGCCTCCTATTTTCAGTAAAGTTTATACTATGTATATGTAAACCATAAATACAAAGCTATTACAATGACAAGAAAATTGGAAGCTTAAATCTTTTCCTCTTTTATAAAAATACACATCTTCTGTTCTTACATTGCTTGCAGCTGGTTCTGTTTACCATAGGGAAATGTTTCACAGAGCATGCAATTTAATTTATTAGACCTGGAGTTTAATATTATTCAATCTGTTATTTAATACAAGTTACATTCCACTAACTTCATAAATTACTGAGGTATAAAACCAGCTAAAAAGGAGACATCTGTTAAAAGTCCTACAACCGTACTCTTCTATTCACATCTATGTGCAATACAAAATAAATGCCATCTGGGGTAAGGGAGTCAGAGGGAGAGGGAACTCTTTGATAGACAAAGGAAAAAGAAAAAGGTAGGGGGAAAAGTCATCCTGTTTTCATCCATCTCACCTGCATAATTCGCTGTGATAAATCAGTTGAAGCTGAGAGGTCAAAAGTAGAGTTTGTGATAAAACTAGGAGCAGAATCATTGGATTTGGCTTCTCAGTTGCAGAAGGCAGAGAAACAATACATATGGAAAGATACAGCAGGCAAAAGGTAATAGTTAAATATAGTAAAAATGTGCTTCTGAATAAAGGGAAAAAAGAGAGAAATGTTTTCACAGCAAAACATTTGATGAAAAAGTCTTCAAAATGTAAAATGTCAAAATTTATGGAAAAAGACTGGTATTTCTCTCACTGAGATAAACTCTTATGGTCAAAAAAAAAAAAAGATGTGAAGATGTGTGTGTGGTGTGGGGAAAAAAAGTTGGTAATGTTTTTGGCTGTTCATGTTTTGATTTAAAAAAACTTTTTTTTTTTTTTTAGAACAAAACAATAACATGACTTTAAAAAAAATCAGTATTTATTTATTTTTACCTTTATCACAGCTGTCCCCTGTGTATCCACTGCTGCACTCGCAATATGGTTTCCCAAGTCCTGAAAGCCTGCATTTGCCATGTTTACACCTGATGGATTGGCAGGGGTTAAACAGCATTTCCTCTTCATCACAGAGGACTCCCCCATGTCCCTGCAGGCATTTACAACTGTATGAAAACGCATTGATCGGCAAGCAGGTACCATGCACACATCTACAGGGGAAACAAGCCCAAGAGAATAAAAATAAATTATTCATCAAAGTTCAGGCTAAGAAACATTAACTACAAATATTTTGGACTGTGCTCAGAAGAAATTTCTCTTGTTGCTAATGGACTTTTTCTGTGAGATGCAGTGAAGTGGTTTATAAACTTTTCAGAATTGGAACGGATGTTTACACAAAAGAAGCTGCAGTACAGAGCTCTGTTTCACCAGAAAACAGCCACTGTAGATGTGTTATGGAAGATTTTTACAGGTCACAGTTATTAAAACCAACAATTCCTCTCTACTAGAACTTTCTGCATGCTTTTGGTTGTGAGAGGAATACAGCATGATCAAACCCAAATGAATAAAACATTAGGATAAAATATAGAAAAAAAAAAAAGGATACTCACCTGAAATCCCGGCCCTTACAAAAAATATTGACATTCATGAAGTTTGGGACTCCCAGCACAAAAGACAGGTCAGACTCTTCCTAGCTGAAAGTTTTCTGCTCTGAGCAATGGCAGTTTCCAAGCTGAACACGTGCTTGGAAGGACATTCTCCAACCCCCTGGCTAGCCACAGGCACTGCCACTAGCATGGTCACCCAGCAGATGAGCCTGGTGTTTGCTTCTCCGGGAGCCAGCAGTACTCAGTGGAGAAATGTGCACAAGATGAGGCTGCACATTGTCAGGTCTCACCCAACTCCTATGACTAAGCTAGCTGCTCTCCGTTGGGCTCTAGTAGGTGTTTGTGGCATGCTCAAATCTTGTTGTTGGGCCAAAAAGGCTGTGAGAATTAAGCTGCACCTGCTAAGTTCTCATGTGCCGTATGGGAACACACAGCCAAGCTGAGTTCTCGAAGAGAGATGGGGTCTTTCCCAAAAGGAGGATATTTAATTACCTTGTCCTAGGTGTAAGCTGAAGATTAGAGCAATTCATCTTCTGAGAGCATCGCAAACTGCTTGGAATAAAATCTTTCCCCTTTGTTTTTTTGGTGACATGGGATCAATAACTTTTCCTAAAAATAATGTCATTTCCGTCTACTGTTCTGTTGAAACAGAAGTTTTCTATCTATATGGAGTTTCCTAGGGAGACCACAAGTGATCATTCCTCTATAGGGAAGAATGCAATCTCATACTCACAATGCTGCTCCCTAACGTTGCTTCTCTCTGTACTGTAAGATTTCCAACCCCTAAACCTATTTAGTAGGTTGTGGCTGCCCTGCAAATAAATAAAATAAAATAAAAAAGCTTCAGATTAAAAAAAAATCCTATTTGATCTAAAATAAAATCCTTTGCTTCAATTTTGAAGACTGCAAAAAGTCACATTTCATTTCATAAATAAGAGTTGTGTTAAGGAAAACTGACATGTTTTAGATTAAATATTTTGTATTACTGGAAACCTTTTGCTTTTACTCTACTCCTTCAGTCCAATAGGAAATTTGATAAAATTGAAATGAATAGGCAACATATTTTAACTTTGACAACCTGCATATCTATAAAAAAAGGTTTCAGTTTATAAATGTCACCAAGATCTCCTAATAAATGAAATCTGCACTACAGTTATCTGCAGCTTTGTTCTTGATTCTCTGTGTGCACTTTAGCGTGAGTACCTAACTGTTGGGACCAAAGGAATAAGAGCATGGGGAGACAGGCACATCACATACACAGGATATTCAAACGGAAGGCACAACACTTCCTCCATTCAAATATTCAAAACTGCAAAATTACACCTTATTCATAGCTCTGATCACATCCAACTTGCCTGTTACGCAGGAGTCCATATTTCCCAATAGTGATGTTCCCTGTAAAATTCCAGACTGTTCCTGTGGTTGAAGTCTGATATTCCAAGACCATAAGAGTAAGTAGCTCAAAAGACAAGGGCCATATCAAAAAGCAGCTTATTTTCATTTAGTTTTCCTTATGTTTTGCATTTGATCTATTCACCACTTGCAAAACAACCCCATTTAGGACATCTGATCTATGAAGTTATTCAGGTGACAGTGACATCATGACATATTCTCTACAGGCTGCTATAGATATCAAAGCAATCTGTGGCAGGATCTTTGGTAAAGTTCTGCTTGACTTAAAAGATGATTAAATCTTAGCTAATGCCAACTCTCATAGTTCTGCTTCCACCTGTTCTTTGAAGCACTAAATTTCATCTTCAGAATGTACTGAAAGGCACATCAAGCCAAGTGCAAACTCTCAGGCACAATTTCATCTTATCTAATTTTAGGTAGCTAGTCAGGCACTCAAGTTAGATGTATAGTTACCATAAGCTTCACACACAGTCACAGAGAAACAAGCATATATATCCAGAAAGTGACCACTTGAGGTCACTTGAAATGTCTTCACTCTTAGAAATGCATTTTTCCTTTAGTGACTATAAACTCTGGGACAACAGATTCCTAAATCAAGCACCTAGATCTAGGTAAAATAAATCTAAATCTCAAGTGTTTGTTTATATATTGTGTGAGGATCCAGAATCTCTAAAAGATGAGATATTAATCTGATCTTCAAAACATAGACCACAGTGACAACTCTGCTTCTCAGGTAAGATGAATGTTATACTATACCACAAGGGCAAAATCCATCTATTCAAGAGACAGGATTTGAATCCTGTCAAATTACACATGACAAAGCCCTCCTTCATTACAAATATACTATTCTTGTTTCGCTTTCTCCCCTAAAAAACCATAGCACAGTATATGGCTGAAACAAAAACAAAACAGTATTTTTGAAAGCTAACAAAATACTAATATTGTGCTCACTTAATGCTGTGCTGAAAGAAATTCCAAACTGCCTGTACCTGCTATTTGCCAAGTTGATTGCAATTCATTGCAAAGAGCACTCAGACTGGATATGAAAATGTATAAGAAGTTATAAGAACCTACATAGAATCTAATTTTTTTTAGGATACTTTGAAGAAAATCTTTGTGTTCACTTACTGTAGAACTAGCTGTTGATAAATACACTTTATTTTGATTCTCAAAGTACAAATAGGATGCGGTAGACACTACATATGTATGTTTAATCTGCTGTGCCTGCCTTTCTTTAGTCTCCTAAGATACCGCAAAAAAAGACAGGATAAGAAAAAGACCTCATAAATAATGAAGTGCTACAATGGTATGCCTCAAATTTTCATTGCTGTGGCTCTGGGAAGAGTTAGAAACTTAGTAATCCTAAAACATTCTGTAATTTATATAAACAAAAACATACTGAGTGGGGAACAGAGTTTTAAAGGTCAGTCTCAACGGCAGACCATATGCCAGGAGATCGCTTAAACACCACTGCGTCTGCAAGTTGAAAATCATCTCCTAGCAAGCTCAGGCCATTTTAACTCCAAAGTTAAGAGGCCAGAGCCCTAGAAAGTAGCAGCAGCAGCCAAAAAATCCAAGCAGGCTTGCTTTATTCTAGAAGTGTAGAACCAGTTGTCAAAACGAGATTTTGCCACAATATATTAAAGACAGACAGTGGCAAAGGCAGATAGAATGCCATCTTGTTGCACAAGGCCAATGAATCCCCCCAAAACTTTGAACCTGTGAAGTTTCTGATCTTCTTGTGCTGGGAGATTCAGAGCCAAACAATTGAATCTGTCTCTACAATAGATTTGTAAGACACATAGATATAAATTTACATATATATACACATATGTGTATATGTATATGCATACATACACCCATCTCAATAAATGTACATTGTACAAATGTACACTTTAGTCAAATCATACAGGAACAAAAATATAACTCCAGCAAAAGAATCAGCACACATTGACTTAACCATTAGTTAAATGTAGAATCCTCCCCCCTTTTTTTTTTTTCCAGCCCAAGCTGGGAAATATAAAAATACTGGATATATCCACTGTATCAAGTTTTTTTTGATAAATAAGCAAATGGATTTTTAATCTATTTGCATGGTATTCTAAGTGATTTTTGTACCAATTGTCTTATAAATAGCTGCACTTGAATTGATGTAATTCACATCACTGTAGAATTGTGTGCAGGCACAAAGGCTTCAATCATATCCCTTGTTAGGGTTTTAGACAGAACTTCAGTAGGTGTGCTAATCTGCTTCTCTAAATTGGAGACTTTTCCCCATTAAGGGAATGTCAGTATATTTCATTTTTTATAGAAAAAAATGAACTTCTAAAGAAAAAACAAAACAAACAAACAAAAAACAAAAAGGAACAACCCCACAACAGCAGAATTATATGCACTACTGTTCTGTCTCGAGGAAGGACATACTTATTTCCAAGACAAGGGTCATTAGTTTGCTGATCACAGAGGGGTCCAGTCCATCCTCCTTCGCACTCGCAGGAGAAGCCTGCCTGGCTGGTTGCCTGGCATGTCCCATGCACACACACTTTCTTATGGCAGGGCTCGCAGCCTGGAAGAATCCCCACTTGCAGAGGCACATTTCTGAAGTCCTGGAGCTCACTGTTGATATACAGATTACGGATGCAACCATGGAAGCTGGTGCCATTCTGTCCTGGAGACTGGCGCAAAGCTGCAATGTTATTTTTCACAGGCATGCCTAGAAAATGAATAGCAGCAAATAATCAGTACTTTGGTACATTTTTCTATAGCATTTTCCCCTATTCTATATTTAGAAAAGAACATTCTATATTCTTAAAGACATTTGTTCCTACTCATAGACATTTGGCCTACACCAATGAGCATTGGGTTTGTATTTAGACATGGTCTTCATGGTTGTCAAGCATGAATGCAAACCAAGACCAAAACCAGAGGTCTACAGCTTCAGCTACTGAGATGGATAAAGGAAGTCATATTGGAAGCTGGTAATGGTAAAAGGGTTTGGATATGTGAATCTGGTTTTGACTCAATGCTATTAAGTATAGAATTGTAATTACTTTCTGAAACTTGAAACAGTAGAAATTGTGTTAAAATTCAATACTTGATTTTTATAAACTGCAAATAGACTCAAAGATGGATGAATTTAGTAGGACCGGTGGGAGCCTGCAAACTTGGAGCTGACATCCACAGTTCAAATGTGAGATTTTGTATACAAAAATTTTTGAAAAGTTCAGTTTTGAGACATTCAGTAACTATCAATCATGTTTTTGCTGCTCATCTCTGAAAACAGATTCATAAAGAAGCCACTTATAGTTTGATATTCACAATTTTATACACAGATAGTTGACCATAATAATTCAATATCAAAACAATTATGGGTAGATTAATTAGTACAAATGCTTCTGTTGCTGATTATTTTCAGAATAATTCATCTGTTGCAGTCTATAATTTCTACAGGTATAACTGGAGCAGGAGGGTATGTGATGCAGTTATCTCCCTGAGAGCAATGTGAGGCTAATTCAAAAAGAACATTACTGAAATATTATTTCCTTGTATCAATAAACTTCCTTATCCCTCCACCCTGTGTTTTATTTTAACATACTCCCAATGTATCAGTCTGTATTAGTTAATCCTTAAGATATCAATTTCAAATAATTAATACAGAAATGCTTAAATGCCTCTTGAGTGAAGAGAATCAAAGTGCCTTGAACAGTAAAGAAGGATCTGTTCACTAGAAAACAAATGATCTCGTTAGTGGCACAGGTTTATTCCTAGGTAAACTTAATGATTTCAAATCTGATACTTAGTATCAGATAACAACCAGAGAACAGGCAGTGTTCTGCCTTGTTGCTCCTTGTAAAGTGGAGCTTGTAATGAGTTTATACAGTTATTCACAATGAGCAGTTGATGTAGAAGTGCTAGCCAATCTAATCAAGCAGACTTTCTTTTCAGTCAGAGGTTATTGTAATTTCATTTGTGCTAGGCTTCACTGATTACAGAAATGAGCACTACTGTATCCATAACTGCTGAGGAGCATAATCTTTTCTGATCTTACCAGCTAAGTGAAATCATCTTGGAAGTGCTTAAATTAGAAAATTCAGAGTGCAAACAATGATTAATTTCCATGTGCCATTTTTTCAATATCCAGGGACAAGACAGAGTTATCAAGTTAGTTTCCATTATGCAAGTGTCAGGAATTTTTGACTTGAGTTCTGGAAAGCATATCCACATGATTCACACCAGATATAAGCCATACCATGTCTGATTCAGAGAAATCTTTGTTTGTGATGTGCAATATGCAGGGCATTTGGAAACAAAGTAAGCATATACACAGGCTTTCGGTGTATACAGTTTATGCTAGTTCTAGCCCCTAAAGGAAGTGTTACAAAGGCAAAGGATCTACAAATGCTGTTGATTTTCTTCACCAATATTTTTAGATAATCAGCATCCATTCAGAAAGAATTCCAATAGAAATCATACAGACAAATATTTCCATTCTTATTTTCTGTTCATGAAGAAAGTATTTCCTCCTCTCTCTTTCTTTAACCTTTTGGTCTCAGAATCTGACTAAAAGTAAGTAACCAAGCTACTGCTCAACATAAGAGCTCTACTAAATACCAGTCATACAACGACAGTGCCAAGTGAGTATTGACTTTATAAGCTGCCGCGAAGAAGCAGGTGCAAGTGCAAAGTAGTAGATGCCCTACCTGTTTCAGAAGTAGGAACTTTCATGAAACAAAGTGCCATTCTCAGCTGAACCCTAGTAAAATATGCTCTAAATTCTGACAGAAGAATGTGAAATATCAGTGAAGTCTGTGACCTTTTGGAGAGCTTTTGAGAAGAAACAGACAGTCCCTTTAGACTTCTCAACAGAAGCTATAAAGGGCTTTCAATGCGATTTATAATATGCTTTTGTTTTGGAAAGACTGAAAAATATCTAGTATATGTAGTCTGACCTCACAAGAGAGCCATACAGTTAGGAAAAATGTCAAAAAAAAAGTCTAAATTGATTAAACCACTTTTTGCAAAAATAAGTTTAAATTACCCTTTCCTAACCAACCCCAGAAATTATGACCCAAGAATAACTGTGTTAAAAAAAAAAAAAAAGAAAGAAAAAGGAAAAGCATGAAAAAAAAAAAAGAGGAGAGAGAGAAAAAGCCATACAGAGGCTTGCTGTCAAATCTGAATTTCATTCATTCTGCCAGCTGAGGTGATGCTTACCAGAAATGCCATTTTAACAGGAAGGTGAGAAGTGTAAGTGTAAGCTATATGATGATATAGGTGTCAAACTCAGACTTTGGCAAAGATAGAAATACTGCATAAAATCCTAGTGAGAATTTGAGTTCTTAACTGATGGAAATGTGTGATCAATTTCTCTAAAAATTTTAGACACAGTTGGGAAAGAAAAAAATGAATGACTTTCAAAAGTGGGTAATATAAATACATGAGTGTAAAAGGTGATTTTCTCAAGTACTTTAAAGACAATAAATAGACAAACAGAAATCCAAAAGAAAAGTTGAGAAATTGAATATATGTCTACTGTGTTTTGCTTTATCTTATGCATCTCCAGTAGTCGTTTTCATTCTGTTGTGGACCAAAATTTTCAATGTTAGCTCAGAGAATTTTCTGATTAGAGCTTGAATGTTTAAAGATAAATAGCAGGTTATGCAGTGCCATCAAAAGTTCAAAAGAGAATGCTAATTAAAAGAATGGGCTTTCCTCCTTTATTCCACAGAATAAACTGGGGCAAATGATAAAAATTGTTCCTTATAATTTATCTCCACAAAATTATCTACTATCAGTTTTAGAGAAATGAACAATACTTCTTCTCAAAAACAAGCACCCTTTTAACCCACCCACAAACCCAAGTCCCTGACACATACTGTGAGGCAAAGTAATGTAACTCTCCAGTCTGTTTGCTTCCTACCAAACGTCACAATTCTTACCACCCTTAAGCAATAGGACCTCTGAAGAGAAATTATACTTCATGGCTTTATACCTTCCTATAATTTCCTGCAGATATATGTGAAATAGAAATGTAAAACATTACCAAAATACAGTACTAGTATTCTATATTCATGGAACAAGCATCACTAAATCTTCAGGTAACTAAACATCGGAGAATGCCTGTTTAATAAACTTCTTCAACATAATAAAAAAACATGTAGCAGTAGCTACAAAATGTTTCAAAATTTTACAGTGAGAATCATGTCTCTGCTGATAAAAATGCAACTGATACATTTGATGAGCTATACATTGTTTCATTTTTTAACTGTCTCAAGTATTGTGTTGTTATTTATTGCTATTTATCCACCAGTAGTTAAAACTGAAAATACTGAGACCACCTGCTGATATTTTATCTTCAGGTGTTATCTCAGTGAATGAGTCTCTTAGCATGTGTTTTTCAGTGTGTATTACCAAACTAAATGAGTTATGATGTTGACTGTAAGAAATAGTAAAATGCTCTTACCTCCTACATATAGTGGAGAGTCAAAATTCAGAGTGGACTGCTTAGACAAGTTGGTAATTATCTTGGGGCTTCCTCCATCAATAGACAAGGACAGAATCTGATCCATGGCTAACAGCTCCACAATGTGGAAATTACCATCATTAATAGTTTCCACGCTGCAAAAATAAACATTAATATTAATTTTAATAAGTTTATGCTCTGCTTAGAATAGGTTTTATAATCTTTTCTTTAAACAGTATAGTTTCAAAATAGAACTTCTCCAGGACTGCAGTTTCCTGAAAACTAGGTTTTAAGAAAAGGTGTTCATGCATGCTTAAGAGCTAACACAGTATAATATCCCTTCAGTAACACTCTATTAATAATATGTATTTTAATTATTCATAGCTCTTTCTCATTCAAAGTTGTTGCCACTAAATCATGAACTAGCTTTGCTTGTATTCTAAACATCAATAGAGATGCATGTAGTAGGCAAAAAGAAGTCTGGAGTTCCTATGCAACAACAATATTTAAAAAATCAAATTTATTTAAAATCTTATTTGACTCTGTGTACTGCATGCAAGCATGTGTATCGTAGATATTGCACAGTATTCAGTTAACATATCTTGCAAGTTCTGAACTGACTCCAGTGTTGCATAAACCTGTCATTTCACGGAACCTGAGGCTGCATCTAATTGTAGACCTGCCAGATGAAGTCATGTGATTGGTTCAGACAACTACACTAATGTTAGCACTGAAGTAATTTCTTTAGTTCTCTATATATCTTTATCTGTGTATTCAGCTTTTGGCTAGTACAGAGAATTATTGCAGTATTTTTTTCCCATTGCGTAGTATACCATATCCATCTACTTACTCACAAGACATGAAGATAGAGGTGAAAAAACACCAAACGTGGGGGCCTTATGGTGTGCAGGGACAAGTCCCCACAACAAGCTCCAGAAATGTTTGTCTGTGCTTACCAGCCTCGATATCAACATTTCAAATGTAGATATTTAAGATCAGGATAATTCTTCAACTGAGTACAGTTTAAGTACACCACAGAAGGAAGGATATTATTACTCAATGCAATGCAAGAGATATCTTGTTGTTTACATTACTTCTAGCCTGTTCCCCACTGGGGAATGACGAGCTGAGGATCCAGCTGTGTGGAAGACCTGACAGCAAGCTGTAGTGCAGAGACCTTTAGAACCAGGCTCAATAGCCACTCCCATAAAAAGATCTGTTTGCTTCAGACCTCCATCAATTAAGTTAGCTTAAACTTGGCAAAAATTTATTCAAGCTAACCATTGCATGTTATCCTGAGACAGACTGGAAACAGTCATTCAGACAGTTGGCTCTTCTCATTATGAAAGCAGCAGAGCTTAGGTGGATTAGCTTCCTAATTCTGACAGTGAAATAAAGTAAATTACCTAAGGATGTGTTTAGCAATGTTTAGCAAAGTTTAACTAACTTATCTGCTCTTCTTTTTTTCCTGGAAATGATCAGAAGCACTTGCACTGTCATTTATAGCAATGACATATTAAGGAGCTTCCTAGTATTTACACTCAGCAGTTGGGGACAGACTGAGCTCTCTGCCAGTGAAAGGTCTGTATGTATGTGCTCTATCAACTCAGCTGTACACAAAAGCACAAACACAGAGCCATGTAGACATGGGCAGAATAAACACTGCTGGGGGAAGGCAGGAGGGTAATGTCCACAGCCCACATGGGAAAAGGAAAAGGTCAGAGACCACCATTCCTAACGAGTAAGGTCTATTCAAGGTATTAAGAGTTCTGTCTACTATTTCAAGCACCGGGATTAATTTATTTAGCACACTGTGATGATTCCAGGAACAAAGTTGTTCCAAGAAATAAAAATGAATATGAGTTAAGTGAATAAGGAACCCGAATATTATGTTCTTGCTCCAAGGAAACTGCCCTTCTCATAATAATAAGGATGAGAGCAACATAGAACACACAGAACACACATGTTTATAGCAAGAGGTCATTCTAGGGATGTATAAAAATAACGTGTAAAATAATGTGTAATAACAAGTAAAGGGAATGTGTATCTGTTAGAAGTGATTATTAAAAGCTGCTATTTTAAACTGCTCCACAAGCAAAAATTTAGAATGCAAAAATACACAGAAAGATGAGCCCTCCTAGGTAGGGATGTAAGGTGTAAGGGTGTTTTAAATTATAGGAGAAATAAGCACAAAGCGTATCTGTGCAATACTTCCTGCCAATGTGCTTACATTACTTACATTACTAGCCCATTTCCCATTAGAGAATTAAGAACTGAATGCATGAATCCTAATGAAAAACTGCATGAAAAAAAAAAAGATTTAAAACTTCTGGGACTCTGTAGAAGAAAAAGATTTTAGGAACAAACATTCCCATATTTCTAATAAATTAATGATGAAAACTAATGTTCTGAATGAAAAATGTTTTTTTGTGTCTGTTTGGGGAAAAAAAACTAAAAGGGAAAACACACCAAAAAACTGGATGTACAAACAGAACAAAACCCAGGCGGACCAATATTTTGAAAACATCCATCTCCAAATAATTGATTTTATGTATTGGTCTTGGCAGCGCCATGATCTCACTTCTGTGCTCAGACTGACTCTCAGAGCTTTTGGAGCAATGGTCCTTTCAGCAGTCAGCTCCCATGGGCAAAGCAGTTCTCCTCCACTCTACACAGCTAGACTGCTCTTATTCATTCTCCATATTTATCCTCATGATTAAATCATCGATTAATAAATGTGTTTTGTTGCTACTACAACCACCTCTACAGGCTTTACAGCTTCGCAGGCTTTGTACTTTCTTACTGTAAGCAAATTCCCATCTGAGTGTGCAAACTATTTACTCTGTTATCTGCTATAAACTTGCTAGTGTTAAAATGACGTTGTTGTGTTCTTCATCTTTCTCGGCTAAAACATAACACACCATTATGTGGAAAACGGAAATGGAAAAGTGTGAATTATATTACTGAGTAATACTAGAAAATGTGGGGAATAGTTGAGAAATAAATAAACATTTTGAATTGGGAAAAGTTCTCTCAATGGATTAAACAAGAGATTAAAAAAAAACCTTTAAAATTTCAAATTATCTTGATTCTTATTGGTTTTCATTTCTCAAAGCACATAGAACTGTCAGTTTTACAGATAAACAGTTAAAAACCTGCCAAAATAAAAATCAGAAAAAATATAATTCAACGATAAACAGGACAATCTAGTATAAACTTAATTTTTAGCACAATCCAAGATAGAAAAAATGTTATTTTGAATAGTAAGTGAAAAAGACAAGTGAATGTTTCGTTTGTTTTTATGTTTTGTTGAATACCTTACCCCTTTGTAAACTGTAAAATCACATCTTATTTTTTTATAAATGCAAAATTATATAATTAAAATACATTATTTCTGCACTTCAAAACATTTCATGAAATTGTAAACAAATCATTATAAAATACATACTTCCTCCAAAAACAGAAACAATTTTAAGATGCTTAGTGCAAAGCCTATGTTTCTACTAAACAATTATATTTTAAAGGCATATGTATATATATATATTTTTTTTTTCTGAGAAGTGCTTTTAGTAATCTACTAAATCCACAGTTCCTTTGGTATTACTACCTAACAAAGTTTAGCCCTGTTTCCCAGCTACATAAATTTAACCTTTCTATTTTATATTGATGTCTGGGCGCAATTGGTTCTAGAAGTCATTTATTTTAAGTAACATCTCTTATAGAATACAGAACAGTGTCACTTCTACAATCTTCAGCAAGTAAGCATATATTAGTTGCAGTTTTATACACCTTTATAAAGGTGTAAATACAGAAAAAAAAAGTTTCAAGGAGTTTTTTTTAATATTCCCTTTTATCTTTGAAAGTTATTTTGTAGCAACCATTCTGGCAACCAATTGTAGCAAACAGATTAAGAAAAAGAAATGAGGCCTGCTGTCTTTTTGATCACTCTTGCAAAATCTGTTTGAGAAGAGTGACATCAAAACCTCCTTGGAAATTCAGGTGATATTTTAAGGTAGTAAGCTTTCAAAAGATGCAAAAATAAATGCAAAAAATGCAAAAATAAAAAAAGCTCTAAAAGCAGATGTGGATTCTTTCTCTTAAAGACTTTGGAAGCAAAGCCTGTATCTTTGCCAAGGGTAATGCTTTTTATCAAAATCTAATTTTTAGTTTTCTCTGCAGAATCCAGGGAGGGAAAAGTCCCACTTTTTATGACTGCTTAGCAGAAGAGAAGAGAAACCATGAATGCTATTGCATTTCTGCTTATGCAGTGAAGTTCTGCACTTCACTCTGCAGTTAGAAAATCATTTGACAGTAACCCCCCCCTCCAAAAAAGTAACACTTCCACGTGTGAGTTCTAGTAGAACACAAATGTACAAAATCTCAGTTGAAAGCGCGCTCTCAGTCAGTTTTAATTCAACAAATAATGTATCATCTTTCCTACAGCTTTGCGTGTTATTTTCCAAGCAAAATCATGCATTTTGGCAGTATGTTTTACACCACAAAAAGTCTAACACCGTGTTACATTTGTATATCTTCTCTTTAACTATCTATTGGGAAAATGTGACTTTGTTGCAAGGCATTAATAAGTATTTTGTTTCTGCTAAAAATATGTTTCATCTGGGTTCACCTGTATATAGCAGAGGCTGGATAAGATCCTGTGTCATAACTGACCCTCACTCTACCACGGTACAGCTCTACTGCTATATGATCTCTATCGCCTTTGTACAGCAGGATCCCACTATCTTCATCTGTGGCAATCTAGTTAAAAAAAAGAGATAAAAGAAAAGAAACATTTACTCGCTAAAATAAATATTAAATAAATCAAATGCTCCATTAGGTCAATTTCTGAATTTACTGGTAAAATCTCTTATTTCACTGTAAAATTCAGGTGAAGAGCATAAGGCTCTAAGTAAAGCACTAACTTTGGCTACTTTTCCACACTATGAAGAGACATTTCTTGGTTTTGTAGATCACAGCCCACAATGCAGAGTTTTTACCTGCAGAGTGATGTTGGTTTGGGGGCGTATCTTGGTTGAAGGGATTTGTAGATAGGATTCCTTGTTCACAAAGTTGATACTGATCAGCTTTTCACACTTCTCACCCTGGTAGCCTGATAAACACTGACATCTTGGTTCACTCTCTTTTATGATACACTGAGCTCCATTTTGACATTCATAATTATCACAAGGGCTGGTGCGAGGTAGAACCATTGGTGGTGAAAACTCACAAAACAGGCCACTAGATACAAATAGAAAAATTAGTATTTCCAAGAAAGTTGTGACTTTGACATAAGAAAGCTATACTTGCTCTTAGTATCTTCAGCTCTTTCTCACCTGTATCCTTCTGGGCAAACACATGTATATCCATTAACTGCATCAGTACATTGCGCTCCATTTTTACATTTGTTGTCCTGGCAGTCATCAAAGTCAATATCACAGTGCTCACCTACATATCCAGGTGTGCAATCACACCTAGAAAATAGGAAAGCAAGTATAATACCACAGTGACTTTTTACCATACTGCACACTTATGATACAGTTAGGTACCTCTTAAGCTGTTTAAAACACAAGGGAAAAAAAATCTTCTAATATAGTTAAAACTATGGACAGTAATACAATGGATGGGGCTGTGTGTGTAAAGATCGCACGTAGCCTAATCATGTTGTTATATGGGGAATCAATGTTGTAATGAATACACTTTGCCATTTACACATGCTTCCTCATTATCTGCCATTATATCACATATTTGTGGTTTAAATCTAGAGTGCCCTCATGAATCATTTTGACAGTTCTTCTTGGAATTTATGAGTAATGCTGAACATTAAAAATAAGCAATATTCTCAGCTGCTGAGACCCAGACAAATAATCCACTGGAGGATATTTTCTTTGTAAATTATTGAACAACTATGAATGGACTGACACATCCATTTATAAAGTATAGGGGTTAAACATACAATACTTCCCTTAAATTTTAACTATAAGGATTCACTATAAATAATTTCATGGTTATGAGCTGTTCTGTGAATGAACTGAAGTCTCAAAACAAACTCTCTATCTCTCTGCCCTCCCTGGCAAAAGAAAGAGAACTCAACTGTGTATTCTCAAGCTACTATGTAAAGTTAATTTTCCTTCATACAACTCTTAATGCTAGGGGTATTTCTGAAAGTCATTCTCATTTATTAGACTGACTGATTTGTTTTCTTTCTTCTAAAGTATCAAGAGTGATTTTAAGTTGATGCAAAACTTTAAAAGATATGGGTAAGAAAAGGAAAAAGGAATAATCAAAAAGATGACCGAGAAACCTGCTTGAAGTTAGGCTGAGTGTTATTTTATGATCTAGAATCAAAAATAATGTGGCAGATTTGTGAATGAAGCAGTAAAGTATAAGACACCAAACTACTTTTACTGAAGTGACATGAAGAAAATAAACATAATGCACAATTTTAACCCAACAAGTCTGAAATGTGTTCCAGTTGAAAACTATCAACTCTACGTTCATTTGAATAATACATATACTTAAATTTTTTGTTACATTTTAAATAATGTGCAAATTTACTAGATAACCTAGGTCTGGCACAAGAACATGCTTCATATAAAACAGATTATGACAACAGTTTCAAACTGCAGGTTTCCTAAATTTACTAGCCTGAAGTCTATTAAAAGAAAATTCAAAGTGTTTCTTTATCAGCTATAATACAAATTATCAGTTATAATACAAATATTGTGTAATTAAAGATTAGCTGTTGTGAGGATGAATATCGTTAAATTTATATCTTCTGATGTGTTCTAATAATCTCTTTTGCAATTTATATTCAGAAAACAGTATAATAGAAAACAGTATAAACTTCAATTAAATATAATTACTTTCCTAGAGTCCAATTTTCCAAAAGTATGTTGTGCAGACTAAACTCTCTACTTGTCTTAGATCCTATTTAAAATCTGGCCGAAATTGAAATGGATAGGAATCTGTTAATTCAGTAAGAAACATTTAAGCAGTAATGTAGATCTACGTGAAAATAAACAGTCCTATTCTGCCAACATATTTGATAATATCTGAAATTAGTATTTTGAAAATAGAACTCACTTCTACTAAAACAAAAGCAAACAAACTGGGGCAGGATGAAGAAATAGAGAGTTAGACATAGATGATCTGTGACCATTTTAGACTTACTTGTATCCTTTGGGTGTCAAGATGCACTTGGAGTCATGCTGGCAAAGATTGAGGTCTTGAGCACAGAAATCTAGTTTCTCCTCACAGAGCTCACCTGAAATGCAATGAACATTGTTAGCTCAGTTACAATTCCACATTGACCCAACAATAGCTGGTTTTATTTTAAAATAAATTATTATGACTTGAATTGTTAATGCTAAATAAACACATATTTATTAGGTAACAACAGGTTCTACTATTTTAATTTTTGTTGGTATTTCCTTTATAAAGAGAAATTTTTTCATTTCAGTTAGCCAAGTATCCATGGGTATAAATGACAACTTTGCAATAAAACATTTTTAGTTTTTTAAAAAATACATAGCTATGCTGTATAGCAAAACACTAGTGCCTGAACCTCTTTTCACTAACACAAGCAAGCCATCAATACGCTTTTCATTTATTTATATCTAAACACATTACACAGAAACTTCCAATTTGTGTCACAACTAATTATTCCCATTATCTGAAAAAAATGTGTTTTTAACATCACTGTGTATCTATATAATTCCAATTACCCAGCAATGAAAACTTGCTTTCTACTTTAAGTCTTTAAACAAGACACACTGACACTGATCAACTTCTGTTAATCTACCATAATTACTACAAACTGCTTTGTGAAAAAAAAAAAATCAATGTCAAATGCCTACACTTCCCTTCTCCTGTAAGCTTAATAGCGGCTATAATTCCCAACATGGGCTGCATAGTACATAAATATTTTAAAATGGTTAAAATATGATTTCACTGCATTTTATCCAAAGTAAATTCTATCAGATGCATGAAAAGATGATCTAATGTCTTGATTCCCTAAGTCGCTCATCAGAAGATATTGGGAACACTGCTCTCTCAAGGTGTATCCCTAGGTCGTAAGAGTAGGTATATTAATTGCAGCGTTTGTATGAAGAACATATATTTGATCCACAGTTGTGAAGCCTGTGTCTGCTGAACTTAGGGACTCGCAGGTCTAGCAGATCATGAACCATGGCAAGAGTAGAGCTGTCCCTCCTCAGCTGTCAACTAAGCTAACAGGAGAGACCTACAAGTCGGCTCTGAAAGGAAGAGGAGAGTGGAGTGTGGTAGCAGGTGCCTGTGTGACTCACGTGAGATTTGCTTCCAGAAAAGCAGACTGTTGGGATGCTTCCTTTTTACTCATCTGAGCAAGTGCCATAGGGGCCTGCAGTATAAGTAACTGAGGAACTGATACCTACTGAAACACTTCTAAGGCACTTTTAGAGAGGATACATACCAATGCATGCATGTGTATGTGTGAACACCTTCTGCAGCTACTCATATTATTATGCCATTAGTATAAGCAATCTGACACCCTGCAGTGCTCCTTGTCATGTTCGCTAAGCACCTACCACCACGTAGAACCTGCCCTCTGCCTTAAATGTGTTTTAACATGGTAGAAGTGAAAATAGTAAGTTGAAAACAAGTGTAGCTGGTCGAATGGTTAAAAAGCAAATGTGCCTAAGTACCAGGGTGTAGGACTAAATATCATGAGTACTGCTAATATGAATAAACATGAATAATACCTACACCAGCTACTCAATGAGGTTCTTTCCAGTACTTATATTTAAGGACATGTAGAACTTGTTTAAAATGATGGACAGATAAATAAAACTTAAGAACTAAGCAGCAATCCACATTAACAATAAAAAGAAAAATAAAACAGGCAAAAATGATTCAGTGCAGTTGTGCTGCATATTATATGTATGAAACATATATTTAAGGATGAAAAAGCACGAGGCCTCCGCATCTTCAAGCATTACAAGGGAAGCCAAACCCAGCTAGGCAAGTGCTTTGCAGCCTTCTGGCAGAAAACCCAGACCAAAAGATTCAAAAATAATAATAAAAGAAATGGTAGCACATTACCAGTTTGAGAACAACAGAACCAAATAAATCTTTCAATTAACCCAAGGCGCAGGCTTTGAGCACAGACTAGTTGTCAGGAAAACTGTCCGTAACAATGTGCTTTAGTCAACATATTTAGGAAATTGAATGAAGATCAAATGCAACGCACCAAAGGTGACTACTAATACAAAGAATTTTAATTCTATTTTCAAAGCTTCTTCAAACTGCATATAGACTTGTTAGTCCGGTAGTGCCCCGTTACGACTGGGTCAGTGCACAAAGAATCCTGAAATGCCAGGGATTCTTAGCATCCCAGAATAAATCAAGTCAAAACCAGATCCCTTTCTCTTTTGAAAGAGTTCTGTTCAAAGAAACATATGCAAAAGAAGAAGTAATTCTTCATATAGTGATAGTGTTCAGTATATTTGCGAACTTGTTGTAAAGGCTGAAGGCCAATAAAAGGCCAGCAACAAATCTGAGTCATCAATACAGATCTGTGTCTGTGTATCCACACATTATATATGAGAAAAGAGAATTCAGATTTTCATGATCATGTAAAAATTATTATTATTATTATTTAAAATCTAGTTTACAGGCATTCATCAAGGGTAGAAATATGTATGCATGTATGTATCTATATCTTCTATTAAAGTATATTCTGTATTATATTTCTTGTAGAGCTACAAAATATATGACCCCTCCCAATTACAAGTAATAAAAATATGGCTGTACAGAATAGTACTAACATGTCGACAAAAATGGCCATGGCTTGTCCGTAATAGGGACATGCCTTGGATTACTGTTGACAGTGACCTCTGAAATTTGTTAAAGAATTCCAAATGTGCCTAACAGCTTTACGGAATTTTGTCGAAGCCTGTGCCGTTTTCTCTCATCTTGACTCTTACAATGTATATTGATATGAAGACATGAAAATACTCTTAATACACTACCTTTTAGAAACCCTGCGTTGATGGCCCTATTATATTTTGAACATCACCTCAAAAAAAGCTCAGGGAGGCTTAAAAAGTCTTAATACCCAGCTCCCAGTTATAGCTGGGAATACTGCACACAGGCTGTGAGTCAGACTAGAAATTAGAGACTGAAGCAGGTTTACAGCTTTGAAAAATGTCTGCTTCTAGCGATAAGATAATGCTACGCTACCAGGCCTACTGCTGCCAAATGGTTTGCAAACATCATCAATGCTGAACACTGAATCAGTGCTGAAATTATGGTTGGACTATGAAACCATAATAAAAGCAAAATATAACTGTTCAGGAAAAAAATACAGAAAAGGTAAGTAAAATTAATGTTAACATGGTATTTTAGTGAATAGCATCCTCATACAGCAACATCGCCTTTGGCACACTGGATAACTGTAATTCAGAGCTTAACTAAGACAAGGTAAAGAGGAAAGAAACACTTTGTTGAAAGGAAGAGATAGTCATTTCCTGGTTTTATTGGAAGGAAATATTAGATAGTTACCTAATCTGGAAAATATAATGTAATGTTTTAAAAACCATACTTCAGAAAAAGGAAAAAAGAATGTGAAACAAATGTCTCAATTCAAGGAAGCTTGACATCCATGTCAGGTGCAAAAATTATTTTCTTCATCTAATAACATGATAGCTGAGGGTTGGCTAAGTATCATATTTTTGAAGACTGGAAGATTTCTGTATGTAGAAAAATAAGCAACAGACCAGTTTGTCTAAAAATTAGCAGTTGATAGAGTGTCGGAATAATAACAGTTGATAACAGTTGATAGAGTGTCAGAAATTCTATGAAAATGTTTAAATTTTTCCAATTTTTAAACAGAATAGCAGTAATTCTTTTCATGAGATATCTTGCTTAACTTATGGAGTCTCATTTCTGACAAGGGGTATGACCAAAACCAGTGGGACTCTGCATGGTCAGTGCAGCCCGAATGAATGGATAATTTCATGGCCAAGACATTTACTAAGATTTTACAGTTAGAACTCTATAGAGAGTCTTTAGATTTGAAACTTAAGTAGCCAGAGAACGCTGTTACATTCAGATGATGAACTGTGTTCAATCTCTGATTACCAACCCGATCAGAGTTATAAGCTTGCTAGATTCATAGGTCAGGTGGTGGTTCACTCCTATGATTTGAAGATAGTATAAATCACAAAAAAATCTGTTTTTTGTTGATATATATATAATTCAGGTAGTTCTGTACAAGAAATAACAAGGAACAATGCAATGAGGTGAAAAAGGTATTTACATCATTGCTATTTTGAATAAGTGGGCAATAAATTCAAAATGCAGTTAAATAAGAAAACATGAGCCTATCAGCATTCATATTACTGAACGAAGAGCAGAGCTTTATCAGAGATAAAGCAGAATAGAGCAGCACACCCATAAATCATTGACCAAGAAATTACAGGCTGGCTTACTAAAGAAACAACCTTAAAACCACCAGTGTTATTAGCATAAAGCTAAATATGGTATTAGAATAGAAACTAGCAAAAAAAAATGAGAGAGAGAAAAATCAGTTTTAATTATCATAATCAGGCTTTACTAGAAGACTTATTCTAAAAGAAAGATGTCAAATATATACTGCAGACATGCTGGTAAGTACTGAAATAGCTAGATTTTATACGTGTACATATTTGTCTTTTCTAGCTTTACAGTTTGGCTGCCATATACTTCTGCCATAGTCAACTTCTGTTATCTTTATGTTTTATCAAATAGCTATTATTACCTAAATCTGTGACTTTGACTCTTTAATTACTTTTCACTGTAGGAAAAGTAGACTGTAAGAAAATTTTAATGCTGTTTATGTATGTATGTATGTATATATAGGAAAGTGATGCATTTTTATGAAGTTTTATCTTTGATGAAGAGTAGACAAAACAGGTAGGTATCTAAAGTGCTGAACTGAAGTTCAGAAAACAGAAATAAAAGGATACTTTACTACAGATAAAAATGCCTAAAAAAAAAAAGGAAAAAAAAAAAAGAAAAATCACAATTACAGGATGCAGTTCATAACCAAGAAAGTAAAAAGTCTGTCAGAACTAATTTTAAAGACAAATTCTGGATCAGATTCTTGGTAGGACTCTTCCAGGCTTTCACCATTGCTTAACTTTGTTCTGCTGTGTAGATCTCAGTGCAAGGTGGGAGCTTATTTATTTAGTTAACATAGCTAGTTGTTTTACATGTGCAATTTGGCAACAGCAAAGAAATAGTAACTTCAAGCAGGTAAGCTCTGAAGCTTTAAGGTAACTTGGGAAATCAAAAGGATGGATCATGGTTCAGACTCCCTAATCAAACTGTAGCAGTGAGTGACTCAGCCTGCTAAGGACATCATGCATATTGCCTCTTCAGCATTTATAAAAATACAGCATAATGCCTTTAATGCTGAAATACAGAACAGTATGGTCATTTCATTATATTAATAATGTGAAACAGAAAATTTTGCTATGAGAGATGAAAAGCAAGAGTAGCAGAGACATCTTTTTTTTTTTATCCTAATCAAGTTGTAACATTTAGCCATGATTCTTACAAGACTCAGGATTATGATCCTGGTATAATTAAATAATTAGACATATTTATCAAGTTTGATATGACAGGATTTGCATTAGATTACTTGCAAACTTAAATTTTAGGCATGTACTTATTTGATTACCAAATGAATTGAAAGTATTAGCAACTCAGCTCCTTTATTAAGGTAGCAAGAAGGCCATGTAAGAAAGTTGTGGAACATATCAAATAAAACATATGTCTTTATCTGGGGCTCCTCTATGCTGAGAATACTTAAAAATATCTTTTTTTTCTTTTTTCTTTTTTTTTTTCCTACTACTGTCAGAATTTGGCATATGTCTGCAACGGTAAAACCAAGCTATCCTACAAGTAACCATTAATAACATTCATGCTCATCTGGAAAAGTAATGCAAGTGTATTTCACATACACATATGTTTAATTTTGGTTCTGTACTTAGTTCTCATCCCCTGGGTCTTTGATAATTTGCTTCTGAGGTATAGTTTCTTGATAAAATCAGTAACTCCAACATGTTATGATTCACCCTTTTTTCATACATTTAAATGACTGTAACTGTTTATGATTCATTCCCTTTTGACCTTTAATCACATTTAAAACAGATATTTAAACTACCAGCAAGCACAATTAAACAAAGGCAACAGCTGTTTCAACTTCAAATGAGGAATTGAATCTCTTTATGGCAGCACCTTCAGTTCCATTCCCATTTGAAAAATTATTTTTCATGGGCATAGAAATAAATCTTATTTTTAATTTAAAAATTCTGAATATTTATTCTAAGAAATTCTAAAGATTTATTATCTAAACTACTAGAAATCAGTGACAACAGGTAGATAATAGTGCTTTTGACAACTTTAAAGACAAATTTTATTCATGAAACAGATCTTAATCTATTAATCCCTGTAATCTGCTTGATTTGCTTAGTTTTAAAAGCAAGATCAAGAATAAAATGTTTATATTTATTATATTGAGATTGCATTTCTTTTAATCAATCTTGGGACAAATACTATGTTATAAAATCAACTAGTTTCATACTGGGGTAGTAACTGAACAATGTGGAATAAAATAACGACAAGGGAAGCAACAAGGGGAAAGAAAAACATTAGGGCATGCTGATCAAAGAAATGATTAATAAGATGCAACTACAGCAACCTGTCTAAATGAATTTTAACTTTAAGTATATAATACCTATGGTCTGAATCACTTTCTGGAAATGTCGATTTCTATCAGTTACAGAGGAAAATTAGGCTCTGAATTTAAGTGAAATGAACGATGTCTACATTAATCAACATGGATAGTGTAAGTGCATCCTTGACCAACATGCTCTTTCATAGATAATGAAAATATTTTTCATATTTGTGATATATTTTATTATTTTATACACTGCACAATATATTCACCAAATTAACTTAATAACAAATACAGTTTCCTTGTCATTTCCTTTCAAAAGTATGAAACTCCATCAATACATTATCATTATATAAGCTCAGAGATAGTAAAGCAGAGCTCTCCTCTGGAAAGTGAATGGAGAAAAGGAAAACCAAAAGACAATATACTTGTATGTTAGTGAGATCAGTGTTAGACAGAAATTGAAAAATAAAACAAAGCAAAACAAAACATAAAAACACCTCATCAAGAATACCCAAAGCTAAGGTCAAAACCCTCCACAGTTACCCTTCTTGTACCATAAATTTAGCTTAATGTGGTCATTTCAAATATTTTAGATATTCATAGGAATTAATGCAACATAATGTTATAAAGCAGATTACATCAGAATGGAGCCAGGGTATGTCTTAAACATGATAAAAATAAAGATTTTAGAAAACCATCATACAAGACTTTTGTTTGTCCTATCAGTGGTTGCATAAATTTTTAATATGGCTGAAAAAAAGACAATGAAGGCAGTATTAAAGTACTCCTACACAGCAACGTGCATTTTCAATTACATTCATCTGACATGTATTCATAGCAAGATTCAAGTGCCTGATTTGAGGATTTACAGTGAGCTTTCTACATGATATCTGTATACAATTTATTTGGTCATTTTTTAAAGAACTGAAATCCATGCACCTTTAAGGAAAGGAAAGTGAGAAACCAAAGTAAGTGAAAATAGGCTTAAAAGACAACTGACCTTTTTCCACTTCATTCAGATTAGCAGCTTGCAGTGACAAAGACAGAAGAGACAAGAGACTTTTTACATTGTAATACAACAGCATAGCACATTAAGCTAATGCACAACTACAGCAGCAGAGAGGTTGACATAGCAAAATGAAGCAAGCTTCAGAGTTTCACCTACAGCAGAGCAAAACAAACAGAAAAGATAAGAAGTATATGTTGCTGCTGGCATAAGAAAGGTTTTAATTTTGGATCAGTTACATCTGTGATCTAATGACTGATGGCAATGAGCAAGAAAAATGATCATCTGTTATCTATAGGATGCACACATAATGGCCTGACATTTACCGGACTGCAGTTAAAATAAAGGAGATGGCAAAGTTAAGAGAATAGCGAGGTTAAAGAGTGCAGGACATAGTGAGGCATTGAAAATGGTTTATTTCTCAAAGTTTTGGCAGACACTCTGAATGTCCACTGAGCCCATATGCTGACTGTTGATTTCACAGTTAAGGTCTGTGACCTTAAGAAAGCTCACAGTATAGTGTACATAGCATTCGTTGTCTTTTCAACTATGGCTGGAGAGAGAATCATAAAACTTAATTCAATCATGGAAAAATGGTTATCTGGTTCTTATGTAACAACATAAGCCAAAAGGCTTTTGTTTGCTTGTTTTTAATCTTGTACTACTTACTTGAGAAAAGTACCAATTTTCTAGGGATTGTTAGAAACGGCAAAACATGATGGGTTCGTTTTGCCCTATAATATTCTTTACATCATTTTTGGTATTTGTATTTGCAGAGCTAGTATGAGATTCCAGAAGGTCCTCTACGCATAAATAAAACTTGAATGAAGGATGTGTTGCATTTCAGATCAACAGGTTCCAACCAATTTCTTCCTTGTGCTACTGAAATGCAGAGCCTATTTGCAGACAACCATTCACCCAGAAAAATTCTGGGCTGCTGCATTTCTACATTCAGCAGATATGTGCTGTGACATCTTGAAACCAGACAACCCAAAGTATCGCCAACAGACTTAAAAGCAAACAGGACATGCTTGTGGTGATATTCCTCTGGTATGTAAGGAAAATCCCGGCCTCCAGCAACTGACAGCTCAGGGACTTTCTGAGCCAAAGATAGTATCTTCGTATTTAAAAATAATTTTACCTACTGTATATACACTCAGTTTTCCTGATGATTAACTTAATTTTGCTTAGCTAGTACAGGATATCTCTAAGTGAATAATACATTTCAGAAAAAAACAGACAAAGAAAAAAAATCAGCAAGCAATATGCAAATCTTTTTAACCTCTTACAACACATACTGAAATCCAAAGTTTTAGGAAGATCCTCATGAAAATCAGCTCACCTATACTAGAGTTGGATTCAGTTACTTATCTTTCACATCAGGGCATAGGGCAGAGAAAAATTTCCTATCAACAACTTCAAAACTCTAAGATCATTTTATATTCTGAACACTGCCATTTCTAGAATCTGATGCATCCATAGTACTGGCAGTCTAAATCTACAATACTGGAGGTTATTTAATGATTATGCAAGATCAAAGATGACAGGATGTGAAGATCTCTGGGCTAGCTTAATGTTTTATACACTTTCCTATAATTAATCTCAAGACTGACCTTAGATCTCAGTGTTGTGCCCTGCCTTGAGATGCAAGACAGATAGTCTAGTGTTGAATTCTGTACCGTCTCCTACAGAATCAAAAACCTTAACTTTTTCTACTACTTATGCATCAACTTACCTAAAAAATAAGTTGAGGCATTGGTGCCATATGTTTAGGAAAGGAAGTGTGTATTTGTTTATGACGATGTATGGATAAAAATCCAATAAGCTTCTAAAATCTGAAAGCTTTTCTTTTTTAAAAAATACCAGTTAAAATTACTGATTGCAAATAGATTGTTTTGATTTGTTTTAGACCTGCTGAGAAGATTCACGTCTACTTGTATGATCTATTGACTTCTGCATTGATTACAAGTATGTACTGCCTTTAAAAAAAGCATTTTTTTTTTACAAAAAAAAAAAAAAGAGGCCCAAAAAAAAAATCACATTTTCCTTTCGGAATTATGCACAAACTATTCAGCAACCAAAGTAGAAATGTAGCTGACATTTCCTTAGTTACCTGTACCTTTTTGTATTTTGAGAGAAACAACAACAACAACAACAAAATATCAAAAAAAAATCAAAAAAAAAATCAAAAAAAACCCCCAGAACTGTAATACAAGCATTCAAATAAAAATGTTACCAAGATTTATGCTAATCTGATATATACAGAAGTACTACAATTACCATTTCAGTTAAATATATAAATGCAAATTTAAATTACGAAACTACTAAAATGCAACAGTCACATAACTTTATTAGGCTAGCACATATATTGCATATAAACAATCCTTTGTGTTCATGCCAATGGATATTTAATACAGAACAGTCCTTTCCTTAGGATATTATGAATAAAGCAAGCTATTGACTATAGCAGTCTAAATTTAACCAGAGAAATTAAAAAACAAACAAACAAATAAACAAAACAAGTACAAAATGAGCAATACAGGCAAAAAACTGCAAATCTGCTGAAGAGGAATGCATGTGCACATCAACTGTCTACTGTTTAGCAGGTATCTGAAAGCTGTTAGCATAGCTTTTATTTCGAACCAGGAAAAATGGACTGCAGTGACTTTGGCTTGATTTTTTCCAACCTACCTAGAAGAGTATCTGATCACATTTTAAAGGATACAGCAATCGATAAACCTAGACTCTGTTACAGCAGAAATATTAACTATAGGAACAAACTTCTCTGGACATATTAATGGTCTGGACATATTAATGGCCATGGGATTTGTTTCTAAGACTGTCAATTACAGTACCTGGCAAATGGGTCGCTGTACTTTTAAATGGTATTTGTTATATCTATGTTCCAAGATCTCCATTCACTGTGACTTTCCAAGTTTTAAATATTGACTTTAAATTTGAATATCCTAAATCATTTGCATGTATGTCAAAGGCAATGTCCTGGCTTAAATAGGAGTTAGCTGTGTTTCCAGTAAGTGAAATTACCTTTCCTGAACTCAAATACAGCGGTCCCTGAGCAAAATTAAAGTTTCACCTGACAGGGGCAATAGGAGTGGTTACAGTGAAAATACAGGATGGTTGTATAGAATAGTGCCTGGGCTTTGGCCTGGCCTCCAACTGACAGAAACGAATAATTATACCCTAACAATATCTTTTTCATGTAAACGAGAGCAGAAACCATCTCACTCCACATTAATGTTTCTAACGGAGTATGGGATGTGTCCACGTCCCATAGGGATCCATGTAGGGATATCACATCCAGTTCCCTTGTAGCACGGAAGAATCCTCCTCTGCTTCATTAGTAAATTGAAGAACAGAGGATAAAAGCATAATATTTAATTTCTTACAAGGTTTCTTCATAGAGCTTTCAGGGTTTGCCCAAGTGGTGGGGGACACATTTTGAAAGATTTTTAAAATAACAAAATGCTGTAGTTTCAAAACTAACCAAGCAGTCCATGAATGAGTATTAAAGAGTAATATAGTAGGAACACACTGGGAAATCTGGCTTCTAATCAATGTCAGTAGTACCGCTAATTCACCTACAAAGTGAAAAATATTTCTGTTGTGTTAGTAGGAATATTCTTGAATTACCTGTACTTTCTCTTTTACTCCTACCTGTATATTCAGGTGGACAAAGGCAAGTGTAGTTATTAATTCCATCCACACAAGTAGAATTGTTTTCACAATCATTGTCTTCACAGTCATCAACATTAACTTCACAATTTTCACCTTCAAATCCATCTGCACAAGTGCACCTGTAACCCAGAAAATAAAACTGACTGCAAGGACATTTGAGCTAGCGAGAATAGACAAGACACTCTATAATTAATAGGTACACAGATGAGTAATCACTGTCTCATTAGACAAATGGCTAATATGCTGTAAAAATCTATATGAATATTATCAAAACACTATTATCTTAAAAATAATAGAAAAAAAATGAAGGAGGTGTCTAACTTTGCCCTTTAATTCTCAAATTCTTCATAAACTAAAACTTCTTAAATTAAAGCACTGAACTTTCCTTTTCCAGGTTGAAATGTATGCCACTTTTTTAAGATTAGATTATATTTCCTATGGGAAAGTGATCATGGAAAAAAAAAATTAAAGTAAAGCACAGACAAAAGACTTTTTGGGATCAAGGATTAGTATGTAATACTACATGCTTCTGCTATTCAATTAAAATATACCATTTTCATACACAATATTTGTATTAACATAAAGAGACAAAGCCTACATAAACAAAATGCTTAAAGAGTACACATGTCTCACAGAAGACAATAAATTCAAAATCCCACTCAAATATGATCATGCATACATATCATGCAATTCGCAGTATATATAATTTTTGCAGATGTGATTTTCAAAATCCTGCTTTGCTTTTCAAAATATGTGGTGTTCAAACAAATAAATGAAAAGAGTCAAATTCTGTGACTGTAAAGATAACACTTTAGATTCTAGAGACATGACATTAAGATGTATACACTTAATTTTAATAAAGAACTATTTAATCTTTGGGCAGAATTTAGATTACGATATAAGAATAATGTGTTAATAAATTGCAGAATAATGAATTGTTTCTTTTTGAGGTGTCATTTCTAACAAGCTCGAGGTGTAGATTATTAAATGCCTAATAATTTCACATAAGAATGCTAAAGAACTTTATTTCATAATTCATGAAGTACATCTGGAGTAATTGTACTGTGTGATTAAATAACTCAAGATTAAAAATGCTCACAGCATGTTTATCTGCTGGCATAGTGAGTTTGAGATGAATCATTAATTTTCTGTTTCCCTGGGATTTACATTTTATCATTTACATGCTGTCTGTTGAAGTAAAACACACGACAATAGATGAATTGTGAGATTTTTTCAGCAGGGAACTAGCTAGCTATTAATTAGCATAATGGAGTCAATACTATCTTGTCTTGACCTGATATACCTCAATTAATCACTACTGTTGGCTGTTGTTTTTAACAATTTCAAAGCTTTAAAAGCTTTCCAAGGATAGTGACATTTTCTGAAAACTTCAGGAACACTGCAAGCCTGCCATGGTGGCGTGCTTACCAACCAATGCGGAGTCTTCTGATAGGCCTCTGGAATCCAAAGAATAGTACACAAAATATTTAAACACTTGGGACTCAACAATTTCCTCTTCTTTTATTACAACAAAAGCAACCTACCAGAAACCATCTTTTTCTCCTTCTTTCAAATGACAAGTTCCACCATGGTGGCAAGGGTTACTGATGCAGGCATGAATGGGAATATCACAGTCTTGACCCTATGCACAGATCAACAACATCAGTTATGAAAAAATACACACTAATAAGATGTGTATAAATAAAACATATTATAAGGGCTGTTAAGGAGCAAAAGCTTGCATTTTAGTAAGCTTTTTTTTCCCTATCTTAATTCAGTACCTACCTTGAAACCATATGGACAAGTACATCTGTAGAAGTCAACTGGATCATTGTTGCAAGTTCCATCATTTTTACATGGATTTGATAAGCAAGGGTTACACTTAGCAAGAATATTAACATCCACAGGCCCTTAAAAATACAAATTTGACAGTCAGAAACAAACAACTTCTAATTTAGACTTGACAGGATGCATCTTCAATATAACTTTAAATTATTAACTAGTATTTTTTCTTTGGTTATTGTAGCATTTCGTATATGAATTGTATTTAATTCTGCTGACATGACCGAGGAAAATCTGGGTTTGGTTTCTGATCTTATCTTTTCTCTTTAAAAAAAAAAAAAAAAAAGGAAGCTCATCCAAAGTTCCATGCTGAAATCTGTATAGTTCTGATCCATGGATCATTCTCTCTCCTTTGTATTACAAAGGAACAATAAAATTTCAGCTTTTGTTTCTTAAATATTATGTAGGCAATAAAAATCGCTTAGGAAAATAAAACTTAGCATGGAAGCTAATCTTGGTGGTGTTACTGAGAACATTAATGTATTTTTGGTTTGAAGTGTAGGATCCCAGGGAAGTAATGGCAAAAATGAGCTCTTAAAATCATCAGTAAGATGCTTGAGGATGTACAGCAGCCATCCCTCAATGTCCTAAACTTCATTCTCCAGCTCCCCGGCTGCCGAGAGCTCTGCCTGCCACCCTGCTCCCTTCCAGGGTCAGCTACGGCCCTGAGCATCCCCGCACATGTCGAATCCCCAAATAATCCAGCCTATGGCACACAATAGTGTGTAGACGAGGGTTGCCAGCCAGGTTTGCTGTCACTTTTCTCATATTAACAGCAAGAAGTGTTTGCTCATGTCTTTGTCCTAACCAGTATAACAGTAGAATTTAGAAAAGAATGCAGAAAAAATCTTAAATTTCACAAGGCAAGCTCCTGCCTACTCTGACTTACATAAATCTTATTCCTACTGTGTAAATATTTATTAAATATCTATTTATTAATTTCCTGATTTTTACAATTTTAACACAGATTTTATAGGGTGAATTCTCAAGATCTATCAATTATTAGGGTATTGTTTTTGTCAAATGACTGAATAATTGCTTGTTATTCATCAAAAATCACAAATCACTGGCTCTTAAATAATTCATTTTCATAGATCTCTGAAAGACGAAAAATCCAGTGCTGTTAAAAAAAAAAAAAAAAAAGTGTCGTAAAGATGATCATTATTAAGAAAATGAACACACATCTGCTACTATCTCCAGCTGCATTGCCTGATGACATCATTTCTGGGTTCTTTTCAGCTTTCATGTATAAAAACATACTATTATTTAAAAACCTTAAGTACCCAGTAGCCATTACTTATAAATTTTAATAAACAACCAGTGATTTCTTCAGTAACTTGACAGAAAAACAAACGCCTAGTGAAACTGCCTAATGGCAGTTTTTCTCCAAAAGGAGCCAAACAGTGAAGTTTTTCAAGCTAACAGGGCTAAATTTAATTTCTGAACTTTCTTTGCAGAACTAAATCCAGCTACATCATTTGGAAGGAGCTAACAATGGAAAGAATCCACAGCGCTAAATGGATACAGTAGGGATGGTAGATAGGGAAATGCTGAGATTTTTTTTCCTTTTTTTCTGCAGTTGCTAGTATCCTTCTGTGTCACAGCTTGCAAGCAATTGCAAAGAGATAAACACAGCAATCTGCAATAAGATGCTTACTACCAAAATTGTAGTCTATACAGATCATTGACTATTCTTGTACTTCATTACCTTTTTTTGAGAGAGAGATCTATAGCTAATTGAAGTTGCTGCAGAAGCAGCAAACAACAGAGGTAGGCAGGCTGAAATGAATACCATAGAATTAACATCTGGAAAATCCTAACTCCAGAATATAGATGATTATTGCTAGTCTATGTCAAGAGTTTCTGCAAAACAAATACAGATCAAGAGCACACTTAAAAAAAATCTTAAATTGTCACTCTGCACTGCAGCCTGAAGTGCTACGCTTTCTTGCTTTAGTTGCATTTTCTTTCAAAAATATTAACGATTTTACATGAAGTAAAGCAAACAAACGCAATAATTAAGGTTATTTTCCTAAATGGATTAGCAATCTACATTTCACTTCTAAAACTGAGCTAGAGAGTAGAAGGAAAAAAAGTACTGAAAAGGCAATAAGCAACAACTATGTCTGATTTTGTGTTCACTTGTATTCATTTTGTGTTTATTTTAAACTATATGTCCAGTTCTGCACATTTTTCATATTTTGATTCATCATTTTTCAGCTGCAGTACAGAAACTCAGAAATATTTCAGATATTTTTATTGATCTCTAATGGAAAGCCATTTTGGAAACTTATTCTTGCTTGTGCAATATTCCCTATTTCTACCTGCAAATGTTAAAGGACCTGTATATGAGAAAGAATTGGGCTCAAAACGTATTATTTAAAAACCTATTACTTTTCACATTACAGACATATATAATATGTCCTGAAATAAACCTTAAATAAAAAGACCGTTATTTTTCATAAAGAGTAAAAATCTCTCTGCGTTTTTATTATACGCAATATAACAAATTTACACACGTCTACCTACTCATACACTTGTATCTACTATTTCTAAAGAAAAAAACAATGATATGAACCCTCTCAAAACCAGCTCCTGAAGAAATCTGTTACATAAATTCTGACTTGTTATGATTTAGGAACTCCTACTGTATCTACAATATGACCTCAAAATCAGTAGCACACTGAGGGAATGTGCACAAGTGCATATATTCACACCAAGCTGCTAATGAAATCACAGATTATAGTTTACTGCAATGGCAATAGCGACTGCAGAGGATTCATTTCCAGTCCTAGAACTGCTTTTAGAATAACAGAACTGTTCACACATTATGCTCTGCAACATATCGTGAAGAATCAGCTGCAAATTCATCCAAGAAAGGGGAAACAAACAGCAAGCATGCATGTCTGAGGGAAAAAGTCTGCTGGAGGTGCACACAGGGAAGGTCAGAAGGTCTGTTCTCAACCAGAGCATCCATTCTGGATCTACAGCCTTACCTGGTATCAGAAAACCACAAGGCCCTGGGATCTCTAGAAGCAGGGCATGGTTTGTAACGGGGTGAAAGTAAAAGAGTGAGAGTGAGTTAGAGGCCACATATGAAAGGAAAAGACCCATAAACCTATAAAAAAAATTGAAGGAAATACTAAAGGATGATTTCTATGGCTAAATTTATATGCTTCCAGTGATTTTCTGGAACTTTACACCAAGTGAGACTTCATTCTGAAATGCTTATTTTCACGTGGAAATAATAATTACCCAAGTCAAATTTAAGCACCATTAACTTTGAATTGAAGAGGGAATTAAACATTATTGTTTTTCTGTAAATATATATATATAATAGCAGAACATCAACAAACCATACATAACCAAAGATAATTCTCTCACTCACAGTTTAAATTGTTGGATCTATTAGTAATATGGCACCTTCTTAATTTCTATTCAGCAGTTGATTTTTTAAGCAGAAGATAAAATTACTTATCTTTAAGAAACAGACAAAATGTCTTAGAGGGCCATCATGTAACTGAAAAACTGGTAAGCAGCAATCTGTAACTATGAGCATCTTCACAGAAGGACAGTGGTAGGAAAATTATTTTTGCTCTAGGGCATCCATAATACCACATCCCAACTCTTCGAAGTGAAGCAAATATAGTTCTTACCCTGAATAATAATATAAATTAAATATAAAAGGATATTTTCTCATCAGCAAGAGAGTAAAAAACACGACCTGGATTGTCTGACAGAAATGTTACAGTGACTGCAAGAAGGGGTGACATGACAGTTTTCTAAACTGAAAAGAGTTGAAAAATCTCTAAGCAGGTACTTCAAGTCTCTGCAAATCTTTCTCCACTTACAACACTGCAACAAGGTGTGATAAAAGGGCATCTGCAACAAGGAACAGCCAATATTTGTAGAGAAAATTACTAGGTTGGCCAGAAAATCTCCTTTTTAAAATCAGACTACGTGACTTGTGCAACACATCTGTGTCATAGGCAGTGAACACTGATATGGCCTCAGAGATTGGTTATTTCAACAAGCCTTTGGATGGACAGACAACCAACTAGCATCACGTACAGTGAATGCCTTAGATACCCAGTGGTTTTTATTTACTGCTTTTCTTTTTTTTTTGACAGAAAAGCTAAGGAGAGAAGACTCAGCAGGATGAACAATGTGGGATGACAGTGGGATGACAGTATGGCAGAGTTGCATCACTTTTTAAAGAAAGAATTTACCAAGTGGTTAAGCTCATCTTTGGAAACACACTAACAGATGAATCAGTCAAAAAAGCTTGAAGATTACTTAGTCTGTGAGGGTAAATTATTTCTACAAAAACCTAAGATCTAATTTATCTAATTTATTTAATGTCTCAGAATTGAATAGAAGCTTAGTAAGATGCCTACATGCAAATGTGATTGGGTATATCATTTTTTAAATTGAGATTTCAATATTTCTAAATCCAGGAGTTTGAGAAATGAAGTTACAGCAGAGATCTTCAGTGTTTTTAAAAAATTTAAGAAGGGAAAAACAGACAGGAAGAAAGATAAACAGTAAAACTAATCAAGACCTCCTTCTCATATGAGTCAAAAATATACTTTTCTAATACAAAAATAATAAAATTCAAAAAAGAGCCCAAGAATTAAAAACACAATATCAATTGTAATATCAATTGTGATAGAAGTCCTGACAATATTAGTCCTGACAAAGACATAAATATTCTTGTTTCAAACTATGAGAACCTTCTCTGCATAACAACATTGTTAAATGAGACATCTATAGAGGTAATCACACCTTTCATCTACTTTGCATTTTTGTATGTTTTCTTCTGAAACATCAAAGGAAACAATATTCTAGACATACTGGTGCAACTACAACCCACGGAGATAATACAGACTGAAAGGATCACAGACCTGAAAAATAATGCATGTGTTTACAGATTTTACTGTTAACGGTCTGAAAATAAAGAACATTCTTGGGCTAAGAAAAGTGTAGATGTCCAGGCTTTAGCTCACGACTAAGTACTACGTACCTATACACCAGCACATGTACTTCATCCATGTACCGAGAATGCTACACAATAAATTGAAGGATTTTTTTCTCCATCTACTCTTTGAAAAGATTTAAGTATTGAAAATAAATAGCACTAAATAGATCCAACTTCTATATCCCAAAGCATGAGAAAGATGACTAGGCAGAGTGAAGATGCTGCAATAAATGTATTTAGATGACACATGACTGTTTCACAGCTCAGCTATTCAGCTGTAAAGATTCAGGTCTGCTACTTCAAAGGAAAAAAGCTCAAAACAGTACCTTGGCAAGTAAATTTTTTTGAGGGAGTTGTGAGAAGAAGTTTTTCTGCCATTTCTCCAGGACCAGCACAACGTGCAATACCAGGTTCTTTGTATTCTGATTTCACCCAGTCAGAGAGCCACTGCATATTACAATCACAATAAAGAGGATTTGCTCCAATAGCCCTAGGAAAAATAGATAAAAAAGAGAGCAAAGTTTTTTAAAGCACGCTTTTAAAAACAAAACCCAGAAACCTGAGCCCTGCAAAACAAAACAAAACTTTCAAACTATACATATAAACCCTCCTTATGGAATCTAAACAACTGAAGGAAGGTGTCAGGATTTGGGCCACACACAGGGAGTGTGTGTGGAAATTCAGAAGTAAACCTGTCCAGAATCCTAGATATTTTTAGTTGCTGTAAGTTTTGGAGAGCTAATACTAATGAATTCTGTGCTACCTTTGGTATACGATGGCCAAGTTCGGCTGCACCTGTAGAATAAAAATGATATCAGGAATTTAAGTTACCAGGAAATAAAGTATTTCTTCCTTAGTGGCCAAGGCAGCTTCACAGCTACTTGATTTCAAGATTCTCAGTTTTGATTTACTTGCCTCCTTTTTGGAGCTCTCCCACTGAACTCACAGCTATATTCAGCAATTCTGGAAAAGGATGCTGCTAAATAAGCAAACAAAACCACTACATTACTCTAAAGTAGCAGTAGTTATATCTGCATTGCCCAGCTATGAAAGTAAATTCATCTCTTTAAAAGCATTTGATTGTTTTTTATTTAAAACATAATTTAACTTTAGGTTTTCAGAAATAATGTCTGCAAAGACTTTTAAAAGTGTCTTTTATTTTTCTGTTGAAAATATAAATGTTCTTGGAAGATGCGAGCACTGTACTGCTCTATATAGTACCCATATTCCTTTTAAGAAGAAAAATGATAAGAGAACTTTCAACAGACAATTTAACAAAGGGTAAAAAGACAGCAACAGAACTACCTTTTGCCCAGATGTTTTGTGATTTTTTTCCCTTTAGATTGTTTTACATCTAATTTCAGATCAGTGGGTTGTCTTGAGACACAAGAAAATCCTTGGCAAGCAAAGGCAGTAGAAACTGCAACTGCAGAAACACTTTTCTGCCACACTGAGCAGTAAGCTGTCCTTTTAATTATTGCTACAGACTTCCAGCTGAACACAAGGAATGATATACGCTTGTTCAGTCAAGCTTAACTCAGAGCAGTAACAAAAACCAAGCCTGGCATTATAGGACTTCTGTGGAAAGAGAAACTGCAATTTGTCTAGTCTGTGTTTGCAAGAGTGAACATCAAGCTGAACTGAGATAACACAGCTGCCCTGCTAAAATCAGAATGTTAGCAAGGATAAGTTGCTAATCAATAAAAAAGATACAGCAATAATAGGAAAGAACATGTATTTGAAAGGAGAATATAGTCTCCTTGGGTATAAGGCATTTTTAAAATGCTCTTAAAAATATATGATGGAAGTTGTTGATAGCTCACACTCTATATTCAAGGAAGTAAAACCAGAAACTGAGAATCAGATTATTATACTTTTACAAGATCCACTCAGATATTTTACTTTGTATATACATGAGTTTTTTTTCCATCCCCCTATGCAAGTTTTATTTTAATTTTATTTTTCATGCAAATGGGCTAGTTTGATAGTAGCATCTGAATGAATTATAGTGTAACACTGACAAAGTTTAATCAGCACCATTAAATTTCAGAGAAATGGCACATGGAATATAAACGTCCAGGGATAAAACTGAACTATAAGCAGATAATTCCTTTTAACAACTGCAGCTGTTTAAAAACATAAAGATCAGGTGTATTCAAAGCTGGTAGGCCAACTCATTCCGCAAATGCAAGCAAAGGTTTAATATCTACCCATAAACTAAAAGGGGCCCACTGCTATAATCTCTATTCCCACTGAAAATTAAAAGCAGAATAAAAAATTACTCCAGAAGATACTTTGGTGTCTGATTCAATGCCAATTTAACAGACAGTGTGCCCAAAGCAGGGCAAACATCACGCCAGAGCAGGCTGCGCCTGTGCCCTGTGCAGGCTCTGTGGTGTTCACACACATCTGTCTTGAACTGGACACACATCCCAGTTGGGGCCTCCAGAGATGTTCAGCTGGCTGTTCTCATGCTAAATAATCCCAGAGGACATTTAGTCCTCGCTGCCATGAACCTACCTGGCCAGCTCGTGTCCAGTCTGTTGCCCACCGAGATGCCCACCCGCCAACTCCAGCTTCTTCTGATGCTAGGAGAAATGCAGAGCATTTGCCCTTGCTGAACTATATGAAATTTGCTAAAAACTAATAAAGAGTGTGTGTAAAGAGGATGGGGCAAAACTCTTGGTGGTGGCCAGCAACAGGACAAGGTGTAATGAGTATAAATTAAAAGACAGGAAGTTCCATCTCTGTATGAGGAAGAACTTTACTGTGAGAGTGACAGAGCCCTGGAACAGGCTGCCCAGAGAGGGTGTGGAGTCTCCTTCTTTAAAAGATCTTTAAACCTGCCTGGATGTGACCTTGTGCCACATACTCTAGGTGTCCGTGCTGGAGCGGGGTGGGCTTGGACTAGATGATCTCTAGAGGTCCCTTCCAACCTCAACCATTCTGTGATTCTGTGACTGTGTGTGCGAGGAGGGGGCATCATCAGAATACTCACAGGTGTGATAATGCTGACAGATCATTAAAAGCTCCTTCAGGAACAACAGAAATATCATTGCCGTGTAAAGACCTTAAAAAGAAAATAAGGTACACTTATGCCTACTGTGAAACAATATTTTCCTTTAAAGCATACAGAAAGGTATAAACTCAGTAGTTCAACATATCAAATTTCAGCCTCTGTAAACATTTTCCAGCTTTTTACATATTTTTTAAAAAGGTAAACAATTTCCTTTTCTTGTTTGTTTTATTCTTATTGCCTGCTTAGTCTTCACTCCATTTTTTATTCTATATTTTAATTAGAAAATTAATAATATGATTCTTCTTAAATTGACAGAATAAAGGCTGGTCAAAGCTGGCGCACATCTGCAAAGTACTAACTGGATTTAGGGATGGCAGAAGAGCCTGAATAATTATTTGTGAACGTCTCAGAAATCTCTCAAATTCCCGTTAACTATGTTCATGTACTTTTTAAACTTTCATGGAATAGAAGAAAGCACATACTTCATGAGTAGTCAGTGTATTAAGGTTATTGCTCTAATTTGATAATTAAAATGGAAAAAATTAAGTCCTTCTTATGCCTTAATACCAAGCCTAGTGTTTCCTCTCCTGTGGCAAAACTACACAAAGATTTACTTCCTTTTTTTGTGAATTCATTCATTCACACATATATCTAGCATATATACTTACAGTTAAGACTTAGTATTACCCATATTTATTTAAAACAAGAAAAACCATGTAATAGCTGCCTGAATTTACAAAAACATAGTCAAATAATGTCATGCTTGAAACTTTTAATCCAACTAAGCTATTAAATGGTTAAAAATGATCTGAATGGAGATAGAAATTACTTATGTAACTAGAGACTTTTGAGAAATTATTTTTGCAGGATTATTATTATTATTTATGACTGAATGAAGCTGTAAACTGGATCTGCCTGTTCCTTATTTCTTTTTGCCCTTTCTGCTGCTCCCCATTCCTTTCTCCATCCTGCCTCAACCATGTTTATCCTAGTAGAAAAAGAAAAGTTATCTTGAAACCCACAAAATAGCTTTCAATAGCTCATCATAATCCAATTGGTTTGGAAAAGCTCCTGTATTAAATGAAACTACGAAGCAAGAAATTTACTGCTGGGACAAAAGTATTCAAAATTCTGCTGCAAAAAAAAAAAATATTTGCTTATACTGTTCTGTTACACAGGATGTTTTTGACATTTTTGTTAGGCTTGTGTGAATGTAAGAAGTATGAACATAACACATAAAAAATACAATCATGATTGGAAAGCAGAGAGGAAAAAAAGTAAAGAAAGTCTATGTGTGTATGTCTTTATACCGATATGTTGTCTAGGGTCACATAACATTCACAATGATTGCATATTTCCCCAGGATGAAACCACTGGGACTTTTAAGGCTACATAATTACTGCTTCTCAAAAACTTGACCAGTTTTAAGATCTCGTAGTTTCCTACAGGTTTGCTACCTGCTGTACACAAACAAAAGTTCTGTAAAATTCTGTGAAAAGTAATACTTACAACAACCGAAGTGATTTCAAGCCATCAAAAGTCCGAGCGGGGATGCACCTCAGGCGGTTGTAACTAAGAATTCTGAAAACACACAAAACTGTGTGAGCAAGCAAATCAGCCATTCTGAAACTAGGATGCAGAGCATGACCAAATGCAGCTTTTGCACACATAGCCAGTTAGGAAACAAGTTATTTTACAGCCTCCAAAATAAGCAAGCTTTAAAACCGACAAAATGCCCCTTCTTTTTGAGACAAAAAACACTGGAATGCTTTCACACAGTTACTGTTACATGTTTAAACTTACAAGGTGAGCAGCTGAGTCATGTTGCTGAAGCTCTGATTAGAAAGAGTGCTGATTCTGTTGTTACTTAAATCTCTATAAAAAATAAATTCAGAAATTCAGACCTTAAAACAACTGCGCCGGTCCTGAAACAGTGTACGTTAAACTGACATGACACATACTTTTTATTAGTAGAAGTAGCATCATTGGTATCGACATTTAGAGCGTCATACATTTTTATTTTCACATGCCATACACAAGCTCAGCAAGTATTTAGCTTGATCAATGAAAAGCATTTTCATTTCAACACAGATGAAGAAAGCAGTGCAATGCATTCTTACACAACAGCAGTGTTCATCATGCTATTGCATTAATAAGGCAATCCTACATGAACCCAAGTGGAAAAATTAAAGCGATGTTTTAAAGTGGAAATCATCCTAGTCATGTCCCTAATGACACCTGAGTAAGTATTATCTAATACTCTACTTAACGCTTACAAGCTGAAGACATCAAAGCCCAGAGCTATTACTATAAAGAACACTATCTAAGATTTATACAGAAAGCCTTAACATCTTTCCTGCTGTACAATATTCTAATGAATAAAATCTTAAGGGTAAGGATGATGGAAACTGGAGTGGTACATTGGTAGCTTCAAAGAAGCTTTGAAGAAGCTATATTAATATGAATTACACTTGTTCTTTTTTCTCCTACTGTGTTTTAGTTTTCACTTTATGCTGCCTATTTCACTATTTACTGTATTCTGTGATGAAATATGGAATTTGTTTCTGAGGGGACCTAAATATTTTAACTTCAAATACTGTTGAATAGCTATGCAGTACACATACTTATTTGCCTGAAATTTCATGAAAAAAATGTAAGACTACTGACTTATAATAATAAACATATTAGGGAAATAAAACATGAAATCTGTCCATAATAGAAAGAAAAAGGAAGGTAAAGGATGCTTCATGTTAGTCAGGAGCTTGAGAGACTGGTACATAACCCTTTGATTGATCACAGAAAGACTATGCTCAGTCCCTCTGTGTTATAGTTTTTTAAATGCAATTGGAGAACATTCATAACTTCATAAGGGCAGCATGAGGATACACACAGAAGATACAATAATGTGTCCCCACACATCTGAATAAATAGATGTGGCTAATACTCATATTATTTGTATTTGTATTTTAGTTACTGTTCAACTATAATTTATGGTGTTACAGCTCTTTATCTAATAATGTGTTCGTATTTTCTGATTAGGAGGAAAAATTAGCCTGTTTGGGGCTATGTTCATGAAGAACAGGCTATGAGCACCCAGATCACTTGTGGATCTCTCTGGAAGCCTGCAATCTGGATGACTGCAATCAACCTCAACTCCAGATAGATATCCAGTCTCCTCAGGTACTGCTATTGCACATGGACCAATCTAGACACGTATTCTGTATTCCTTGTATTGAAATTACGAAGCATGGAGTTTTCTGCTGCAAGTTAGACCTTGCATAACTCCCCTACACAAATCCACAAATGCTTTCTCCAGTGCCTATGTTATATATTATTCCTAAATATAAAAAGTTTGAGAATTTTCTCTTTAAATTTGTAATGATAACTCTTTTTTAAATTATTCTAGCTTGAGATAAATAAAGGAAGTCACAATTTTGTTTTTGAATTTTGTACTATTTCTACTCAGTATAGTATATGTTGGATGTAATCAGTGGACTAAAATAGCTCAAATTGAAATTCTGAGTATTATATTTTCTAAAAGATCTGCTAAAATTTCTTTTTTTTTCTTTTTTTAGCAGCTAAAAAAGGCAGATGGAATAGCATTTTTAAAAACATTCTGGCAGAGAATGTTTTTCTGACGTTACTTACATAAGCGTTAAATGCTTGTAGTTAGAAAGTTCTTTTGGAACAAGAGTAAACTGATTTCCATCCAAATAACTAGAAGAGGAAAATAAAACATAGAGCATTATATTTTTCGTTAAAACAGCAGCATTCACCTGTTAGAATACAACAGTAAAGTAATAATAAAAGTTAATTATGAATGAATGAAAAGTGTTTCAGTTCTATAAGAGCCTTTGCTTACAAATTCTGTTTTTCAGCATGATGACTGAGGACCTATAGCCTAAGATCTATTGTAGAACTCTGTGATCTTGCATCAGATACTATTACTTTGAGCTACGCTAAATAGAAACAGAACTTGATATTTAAGGGCCGAGTATCTTTACAGCTCTAATAGAAAATTCATTTGTCATGTCTACATGTCAGGTCACCTTCCCCAGTTTCTCCTTGTATCAGTCATGACATATCAAGCATCACAGAAGATGGAAGTCTACACAGTATGTCAGATACGAAAGGCAGTAATCAACAACCCTTCCTTTAACAGAAAAGTTAAGAATTGTTTCTGCATCTCAGCATCTGTATTATATTGCTTGGTCTTCTTCCACACTAAATTCTCAAGACAGCCTTGCTCATCCTTAGTGTTAGACAGGGGCAGAGACATCAAAATGCATCCACTCCTCAGTGGCAAATGAACCTAACAGCCTAAGGAGGTGCCAACAGGTAGACATTTGCTGACAAAGTCACTCACCCTCACTGTGCAGGTGGAAGAGCTCTTCACATAATCACGACAGTATTTCAGAGATAGTGCTGATAGGTAGGAAGTGTTGAATTTACCGGATTGTCTGCGGTTCAGCAAATATGGGCAGAAGGATAAAGCTATAGCTAAACAACAGCTGTCAAGCAGCTGATGGCGGTGTTACTTGGCTCTACCCAGAAAGCAGGTAAGAACTGCCCTCTCATTAGCACTACATAAAAACAACACTGCTGGCCACTAAAATACTTGGAAAACACTTCAGTTAAGAGCAGCCTTGGTTAGAGACGTTCTTAGGTAAAATTAAAGCTTAACATCTTTGGAATCCTTTGGTTTGCTGAAACACAGTTAAACTCAATGAACAGTCAAAATTTAAAGATCTAATTATCCAGAAATGAGAAAAGAGACCTCCCTTCTCTCACCTCCATGCCTTATGGCTATTTGCCAAATCCAATACATGTATCTGAGCAGGTCTTATCTTTATATTATTAGCCACGCATATGTTGGTGAATAGAACAGGAACTCTTGCACTTTACAGGGATTTTTGGAGTTAATTATTAAAATAAACAAAAACATTTTGAAGGAATAAATGCTCTGATAAAATTACTTGATCAGACAGAGATATGTTAATTTAACATTACATTTTAGAATTGAAGTACTATCAACTGCTAAAACTGACTGCTTGTTCAAATGAGGTAACTATTAGGATTTTTTTTTTAAAAAACAAGAAGAATACATCCTTAAAGGGTTATGCATGCTAATGAATGGGGAGAATCAATCAGTATGCAACTGCTAAGAGGAACCGCCTCCATTATCCTTTTGAAAAATATGCTAAATTGCGTGCTTAGGCAGTAATTAAGGCATAGAAAATTGTACACAAATGAGTTTTCAGTCACAGTTAGTGTTCCACTTGCTCTTCCAAAAGTCTCTTTAGCTGCATAATTCTACTGCATTGCTCTCCTTAAGTTGTTGAAGTATGTTCATAAAGCCAAACAATATTTAAGTTATTTAATAGTAAAACTAATAAAATAAGTTATAGGTTATATACATACTGCCTATGCATGACTATAGACAGCTGTATGTTAATTCAAATCTTATTAATTTTTATCTTCAAACAATACACTAACTAGTTATTTCATTTAAATATCAATTTTAGTGTTAATCTGCATAATAAAATTATGTCTTTGCATAAAATACAAATTATACTGTTTTTCCAATTCTGTCACATTAATAAAGATCTAGAAGATTAATAAAACATCCTAAATCCCACAAGACTGTCTATATAAAAAATGTGGCTTTATTAAATCAGTCTATTTAAAGCATCACAAGACCATGTTAAATACTAAAATAGGCAAACATATTAATAGCTTGTTTAATTTTGTTTTTTAATGCAATTTACCTCTTTTTTTCCTCCAATGAAAATAGATCAAACAGCTTCATTTTTGTCCATATTTTAATCCATTTTAATATGATGGTCCAGTATTATATATTCAGTATTGTTATATACTTTTAAAGCTTTGTAGGGAACAGGATTTCTTTTAGGATTTATAGAGCACATGTTAATTCAAATGTTCATTCAGGTTCAAATCTCAGATTTCTTTCTTATTCTACATGTCCTTACATCTATTAAACAGTATATTATTAGATCTCAACTGAACCACTACAGTTTACTCTTCACTCTGCACACATTCTCATCTGATTCCTGAATCTGGTAACATAAATCTGCCACTGATTTTTATGAAAGGGAAAAACCCATGTCACTTACAGTTCAGTTACATCTTTTGGGATGCCTTTAGGCAAAGCTTTCAGGCCTTTGTTGCTGCAGCGAACAACTGTGTCTAGACAAGTACATTCTGCAGGACAGCGAGACAGTGGAGAGCAGCTATTGTCATCGTTCCCTGGTTAATAAAAACAAACAGATGCTAAGCTTACCATGCAAATGACATTCAGAATTAGCAATAACATTTCACCTTTGATTCCCTTGAGCACACAGGAAATTCCCACATTAGGTATATCTCTACAGAAGAAAATCTTTACGTCATTTCTATAAGTCATTGTTTGGAGCATTTACATTTCCAATGACGGCCTGTTATTTAATACAGTAATGTGTAACTAAATAAAATTCTCTTTTCTCAGGTCACTAAAGAAAGAACACAAATCTTAAAATGAAATTAAATAAAGCAATATGTGTGCCAGTTGTCCAAAATAACAAATAATTAAAATTAACCAAATGCAATTTCTTGAAGAAAAGTTACACCCTTGAAAATTGATAAATAAATATCACTAAAATAAAATAACATGCATGAATGATATGTAAGACGAAAATTCTATTTTTTCAAGTGTTGAGGGAAATTCTTACATTAACCGAGTCATAGTTTGAGCAAAATAGTGTGGGGTTTAACAACACAGTCTGAAATAATATTTGATTCCAGCAACAGCATTTGAAACAGTCTCAGCTGAACTACAATATTTGATCAATGAATTTAACCTCCATACTACCTCTAAATACTATTTTACAGTATGAATACAGTTAGAGAAGAAAAACTTTTCAAAATATGTATACACTAGCTGTGTACTCGTTGATCAGCCAAAAATGGGTGAGGGAGTTGCAAACAGACATAGTTATGTAGCAGGGAGTGCAGATGCAGAACCAATTAAAAGAATGCCAAATCTCTAAAGAGTAACACTTTGGAATCATGAACTTATACATACGAAAACTGAAATTTTACAAATTCAGCTATCTATTTTCTTACCGTCATCACATGTAAAGTCCTGAATTGCTACATCCTGGATAGGAATCTCCTTAAGGAAGTAGGGTTTCTGACAGCGCGGGTTTCCTGTTACGATGCGTTTCTTCCTTAGCCAATCTCCAAGCCATGCGAGATGGCAGTTACAGTTGAAGGGATTGGCCAAGAGGTTTCTGAGAACCACATAAAAATTTATTTCAAATGATGAAACTTTTTCAGTCTAAGTATTCTGTTTTTTCACAAAGCTAAGCTTAAGTATGGTTCTTCAAACAATGCTATGTACAAACCATAGGTGAAAGCTGTAATTTAGATACTGTGCAGTGAATCTAGATACAGCTCATTTAGAAATAATTTAAAACTGTCAAATACTTGACTTGTTGTCAAGCCACTCTGTACTGATAATGCAATAATTTCATATAGAGATGAAGGCGATTACTTTACATTATTAGCTTTAACCTGACAACAGCTATTCCATTAATTTGTCACCTCACGATTTCCATCTTTTATTTGCTCTTGAGAATAAGTCTCCTATCTAACCTGACAGCTAAGTTGATTACATGCCAGTTATAAAAATGAATTTACTTCTATAAGTCTCAGTACTTGTGGCATCTCCTTACTTCAGCACAAACCTATTGACAATTCCATTATTTATAAACATGCCATCTTTAATACGCACAAATTAGTCACTTGGTGCGAAGTGTCACTTTTTATGTAGGATGGGAATTAAATACTTTCCTGAATGATGCTACCAACAAAATGTATTTCTTCAGTAATTTAGGTGGCAGCTTCTCTCCCCATTTTCCCTTCCATTAAATAACAATACAAAACAAAATAACAAAAAAAGAGAGCATTTGCTTCTTTTTATAGAAAATGAGACTAAAGCTTTATTCTAAAACAGTATGAATTAAGCTCCTTAGATCCCCTACTAATTTCAAGATAATATTCAGACTACACAGTGCAGAAAGAAAGACAATATTAGACACAATGTGTACCCAAACACAGGTTTCTACCCTGGTGCAAATATATGGGCTTCTGCTAGGAAGATTAGCAGGACATTTTTTCTGTCCTCTCAGGGACTTCTAGAAGCCAGAGTGTGCAACCAAGGGCACCAGGAAAACATACTCTCCATGTATTTAAGATGATCCAGAAAAAAAAAATCCTTTATGAAAATCCCAATACACTCATATTTTTCCTTTGACACAACAAAAGGCAAAATTATATGGTAACTCATTAACAGAAACGTCACAAAAATGCCAGAAATTTAAATCTGGATAAGCTAAAATATGAAGGTAACTCACAATGTTGAGAGTGAATGAAGGGTGTCGAAGGAGCCCGGTGCAATGGTGGTAATCTGGTTGTCATATAACGACAACAAACGGACAGAACTTAGGCCCGTGAAGCTATCATTTCCTACACAGCTTATGCGATTGCTTCTTAGCATCCTGGGGAAGAAAGGATTAACTTTAACCAGTTTAGAGCTGAATAAACATCTCAATACCATTTTGTATTAATAATATTTTCTATTGACTAAATGTCATTAATTACAAATAACATACGCTGCCTGGCATTTCCTCCGTGCATTTTGGCAAGCAGGTTAACAATAAAAAATGTACCTATGAATACTGAATTTGATCATTTATATTTTAATGTGTACACTGCACCATAGGCTACAAAGATAATTCAAGGCTACACTTTTTTAAATCTCTGCCGCTTCTGTATTTTTATCAATGTGTATATTTCAGAAGCTTGGAAGTTTAAATGACTTTAGCAGTTAAATTTTAATTTCTCCCTTTATTATAAAAGATCTTTTAGATTTTGGTGGCACTTAACAATCCGCACTTCAAAGTCTAAATGACTCTAGAATAGCTATTTACATTGAGCAGAAGGCAGAAGTAGAACTACTGAGGTAACTACCAATGTGAATTTTCATGTAGAGAGGACTTTTATGACATTTCAAGAAGTCTTTCAAATAAATGAAATCAGGCTAGCCTAACTCACCAGTATGATTCTAAGATCTAGGAAAAATTTCAGAATATTAAGCAGAATAAACTAATCTAAAATCTCCCATACTTCTGTAAGTAAAGCAAAAGAGCTTTGAAGTTGACAGGTTTTCTACCTATCAATAAATGATTAAATTTATTCTATTTTCTTGCCTGAAAATAGTTGCATGCAAATATGTTAGCAGTTGTAAATGCAAACCAACTTAAAAATGGTGGGTCTGATTTATTAAATATGCCTACACTCTTTGGAGTATAAATGAGAGATCATTTATCTTTGGTCTGGTCTGCTGTTCAGAAAAAATAGCTCTACAAAGAAGTAGAATTTATAAACTTTTTTTTTTTTTTTTTAATGGAAAGGGCTTAACTGCCTTCATGGAAACAATGAGTTCAGCCTACACTGTTTACTCATCTTCTCTGCTAAAATGACATTAAAATTGGTTAGTTAGGAAAGACTTTTTCCCCACATTTCAGCATACACCAAATTCAATTTCTTCCATTAGCGGAAATCCCATTAATGGTTGAGCTGGGTGGAATCAGAGACCCCACTACATAATTGCCAGGCAATATTCCATTACTTTAAGGCAGATGATGATTCTCATTTCCATTTCTGCAGTTAGATGCTTATCCATTCCCAACTATTTCATCATTCAGGAGGGCCCATCATTTCTGTGCTAGAGTAACCATAATGAAAAATTTCAGCTTACAATTTCTGTCAGTAATAACTAATGAATTCATAATGTATGAAAACATAAAGGTAACAAAAACTAGAATATGCTTGAATCTTCCATAGGTAATCCTCCAAAATTAAACTTTTTAGGACAGCTTTTAAAAAAATGTTTGATAGAAGGAAGAAAAAAAACACTCAAATAATTACACTTACAGTGTTTTGAGACTTTCTAGACCTTTGAACATTTTGTGTCGAACACTTTCCAAGCGATTGCTAGTGAGTAACAGTTCATTCACACCAGAGGCTCCATCAAATGCTCCTTCTTCAATATCTGTGATCTTGTTATTGCTCAGATTTCTATTACACATTAAAGGAAGAAAAGTAAGGATTTTTTTTTTTACAATCTACTAAATCTACTGCTAAATGCTGCAGATTGCATAGTCTTTTAGCTGTGTAGACTTAATGTGTACGCTATTCAGTAGAGAAAAAAATCAATTTATTTAGCAGTCAATGCCCTGTTAAATATAGAAATGAAGATTTTCAAATAAATGTTTGGAAGCTTCTTTCCTAACCCATAAGCCCATGCTGTTGCCATGTACAAACCTGTTTTGATTAAAAAAAAGAATCTTGTCAGCGAATGAATATATTTTTCATGATTTCAATCCTTGTTCTGTTGTTAGATGAACTAATAAGAGGATGATACTGTATGATTACTGAAACTATTTCTTACCAGTCTCATTGCTGTATTTGATCTCAATAGACACAAATATAGGGAAACAGCATAAACAGCAACATATGTAAATGAAATGTGTGAATGTAAACAGCAAATGAAATATTAATCATTTATGACACTAGTAAAAAAGAGGTCTTATAAGGAGAGAGAGTTCACTTATCTGTAATTGATGCAAAGTAAATAAAAATATGGGAAAATGCCCTAGCAATATTGCCAAAACATTTAGTGTTTATAGCTTTTAGTTAAAAACTTGGAATTACATCTCAACTGAGTAATATTCATATCATATATAAAATAAGAACACATAGTCAAAACACACACTGTCTTTAAAGATTTTTATGGTATTTTGGTCTCCTGTTGTTTTGCCTCTTTCAAAAAACTCTATTAATCATTATTACAGTTAAATATTATTTAAAATAGTAAGTATACATCTAAACACTAAACTTACAATACACCAGTGATTTTTAAAAAGCTCTTAAATATTCTAAAAAAAAGGTAAAATGAAGTCAATAAACCCTTTTTATTTTATGGAATTGATGAATTGGAGAAGAAAACACTATCTGGTGCAGCTTCCAGAACAGCACTTTAATTGCTCAAATTAAAAAAATATTGTTTATTTCTTAGAATAAAAATTCATACAGTATGCTTGCCAGATTAATTGGTACTGTTATCTGAGATGCAAAAACAACTGAGTTTTGGCTTCATCTAAGTGCTGACTTTAGCCTAACTGTAATTTAACATATACTCTGTCTGTAATGAAGAATACAATTATCACTTTCATTTAATTTTGAGCAAGAAACTTATTATTTCTCATCTCAACTGCCTTTTGTATGTCAAGTCCTTAGTCTCCTAGCATCTTATTTGTTCCTCATGTAAAATGGATATTACTTCATCCATTTCATAATGTTTTATGGTTTAATGTTAAACAGCTAATCAATGATGCAGTGAATAAATTTGCTTTATTATTGATGAATCATCAAATCAATTAAACATTTAGGCACTAGTTTTTCAATGTCTTCCATGTAGAAAGACATTTGCACCTATCTGAACTTCCAGAAGAAATATGAGCTCTACAGAAATACTGAATTCACTCTCATTTGTGTCTCTGTAGCATCATCTCACCGTTTTCCAGTCATGCTTCACCACTCACTATCATTTTCCAAATTGAGGAATGCTTTTAACAACTGACAACTGTATTAGGAACTAATGGGGCAGTAATATTAAAAATGTTAACATTTCATTAATATTTTCTCGATTTTGCATCTCCTCAATTGTTCAAATTTCTTAACTCCTGGGGCTTCCAGCAGACAGCTACGCTTTATTATTAAAGATTAGGGAAAAGGAAGAGAGACCAATATTCTCCCTTTTTGTTTTGTCTTGGACACTTTCTTCTTAAGTAAAAAGCTGCATATAATCTAACTTTAGGGGACATGACTACTTTGTTGCCCTAGCTTTATAGCCAGAGTATATATAATTACTGACAGTATATTCCTTTTTGCATATTTTTCTTAAATGTGAAGAACTGATATAACGCTGTGTGCGCGCTTTTGTGTTACTCCAGGTATTTCATACTTTTCCGAGGTATCCTGTGGTTCTGAAGAGCGTTAATCTGAGATCTTTAAGGAATGAAGATCAGAAGGTATCTACTGTAAGGTATAGTACACTGCACTGTGTTCTATGTTCTCATTCTAAGTATCGCCACGCAGACCCTAAGTGGCAAGGTGTCCTCAGGTGTCCTGGACAAATGCAAACGTCCTCAGGTGTCCTGGACAAATGCAAACTGTTTTTCATCTCTGGCCTACAGGCTCAAAAAATTGCAATAAGGTTAATTTTAGTTCATGACATCTGCCAAGAAGGATCTGGATAAGGTTACCAAGGAGTTTATGTGATAGCTTTTATGTAATAGCTAGTTTATGTAACATATGTAGTGAACAACTACATTCCAAAAGGAATTAATCCTTTTCATTAAACTGATCTATTTTTATTTCCCTTACTATGTGTCACTACTAATGCTTATGTTCAATCCTGAATTTGAGTAGAATGCCACTAAATACAATTAAATAATCTCTCTTTGTTATCTGGAATGCTTTTTACAATAATAAAAAAAGCTGTTTGTGGGTTTATTTTTAATAATGTAGGATTATAAACTCCTCTTAGAACATGAACTGTGTACATGGACTTATGTGTGTGAGCATTTTTTCCTTTCAATCATTTAATTTACATTTTCCCTGCACCTAAGGACAGTTCAATGGAGCAAAAAGTTGAAGGTATCTCTTAAAAGGGCTGAAAGAGGCAAAGCTGCCAGGTCCGGGAGTAGTGGTGGAAGCTACAAAACCTGATCAGCAGCATTGGTGGGCACAGTGAATGCCTAGTCCTGCAGAGAAGAGCTGTCACCTCTGCTCTGCCCCAGAGACTAATTTAAACCCATTTTTGATTGCCAGCTAGAACATACTAGCTCTTTTTATAGATGAGGACTAACAAAGGTGGAGAAACACGATGGTGAGGAGCTAACATGCTATGTGGTTAGAGCAGGGCAGAGGCTGAACTTACATTTTACGCAGCTGAGGAAGCTTCTTAAAAATTCCAGTAGCTTCCAGGACTGAAAATTCATTGTTATTGAGTCGCCTAGAAGAAAAGTCAGCAAAATCAGAAAACAAAACAAAAAAGTCTCTGGTACAGAATGCTCCACAATATAAACTATTCAGTAGATGAAAATCGATTTGGTATATCCTGACACCTGTATTTCTGATAAGTCCTGTGCATGAACACTCACATTAAGTAAAATCAGGCATTAAAAACACCTACAGGATCAAAACCAGGATTAAGAAAAAAAAAAAAAAACAACTAAAATTACATTAAAATATAAAAAGAGCTTTAAAATTTTTATGTTGAAGAAAGAAAGAAAATAAAAATGTAGCTAGGGAATGATTCCATGGCAACTTACAAATAAATATCTTTAAGTACATATAAACCACTGAATATTGCTTTACTGTTCTTTAAAGGATGTCAGATGGGGTCTGCCAGACATCTGGAGGTGCTCACAAAACACTATTTACAAGAACAAAATAATTGCTTTATGCTCAATGCTTCTTTTGAATAGGGATTGAAACACATTGCATAGGTCTTCCCAAGAACTCAAAAACATCATGATCACTGTTCAGACCACTATACCTAGCACACATGTAATGCAAAAGGAAGTATCAAATATTGCTTTGTAACACTACAAGAAGATATACAATGAGCAACAGACACTTGCCTGAAAAAATTATGTATACTGATCTCTCCTGCCCTGGTACCAAGGCTGTTCTAGCACCACCTACCTTTACCAGCTGCTAGTCAGGGTTCACCTAACTTTCAAAAATACGTGCTCTGCCAGTACTCTTATTTACTTTCTTTAAAGAGAACATACAAATTCTAAGTCTTAGACTCTTTTACGTGTGTCAATAGCCTCATTTTATTAAAGAAGGGAATCTGTTTAGTTTTATTTAGCCTGTTATAGGAAAGAAGCCAAAGAGATGACTGACAGGATCATCATGAAATAAAATTTACGTAATGCTAAAGCCAGAATTACCTTGTAGCAAGAAAAGATTTTAAAAAGCTAGAAAATAAAAGTGAGCTGCTCGTTCATCCTTCCTTCCTGCTTGCATTCAATAATAGCCAGAAGGGAAATTAAGGCTGTAAATCTGAAAGTATGATAGTACAACAGTTTAAAGTGGGCAGCTAAACTGAGAGACGACGGGAAGAGCTTTTGGATACATGTGAAACATTTGCATGAAGTACAAAGTTCCTGAATGGCACAGGAAATGAATTTCAAAAGATGTTACGGCCTCAGAAAATCAACTGGTTGACATAGTGTGATCTTCAGCGGGATCATATCAAATGCATTTTTGGATGGTGTCAATTAAGAGAGTTGCATAATCCTTGTTAATACCATTTTCCTTAGTCTAATACTGACATTACTGAACAATTTTAAAAATTGTCCATGTGATTTGATGTTTTTTGCTATTTGGTAAGTTATTGCACACTCCTTGTGTGTATGTGGTGGTGGCGGGGAGAAGGCTTGAACAACTGTATTGTCATTGTTAAAATTGTAACACAAATCACATCTTCTCTCCGACAGTGCCAGTATGGCAATGCCACAATCTGTATATCGACAGTGGTGGTGAGAGGAGAGATTAGCAAACAAAAGGATGCTAGGATTACAGACTGCATGTTTGGAGTCACAGAAAAGTGATCTCATGGTATTCCTCTGGTTGGAGCTAAACAGTTATTTTAGATCTAGCCTTGTTAAATATTTATGCAAGATGTTTTCATTCCATCATCATGGTAAGTGATACCACATACATAAGAATCAAAATTATTACAAATAATTGGAAAATTACCAATTGTAATAGCATTTTTCTTCTAGATCTTCTTGTCACTGTTGAAGATAAATACTGACAATTGTTACCTGTCAATGAGTCACTGGATCATAAAAAGAATCACAAAAATTCCTCTATCTGGTTTATTCAAAATAGAATATTGTCGTGCCATTATCAAAGCAGAAAAATGAACAGAGCAGCATTTGATGATCATGTCCAAATGCCCTGCTTTTCAGCTTCTCTATTTGATGTCTTTTCTTGTTTTGTTAACACAACAGCTGAGTTATTTGCACATTTTGTTACAAGAGTTGACTATTTCTGGAAAGCTATGCACTTCAGTGATATCCTAAGATACTTCATTCTTTTGATGACCATCTTGATAGGATCTGTTATTTTAATGTTGAATAAGCAATGCAAGAAAATTGAATATATATAGAAATTAAATTGTTTTAATTTTTCCAGGAGACTCTGATTTGAAAGATCTGTAAAATGTTTCACTGATTTCATAACATACTGGTATACTATGCAAAATATTTTATTTTGGGGAAGCTTTTACAGATTTGTGCTTTATTTCAAATAATTCAATGGCAGATTTGACAAATTTGATGCTTCCCTAACAGTGAACAGGAAGACAAAGTCTTCTAGAAAAATAGTCAGTCATTTACCTCTAACAAGTACCTCTGATTCAAATTTTACAGATAAAAGAAAAATAAAAAGGCTAACTGCTTGCTTTTCTGGTACACACCAAAAAATTAAACTGGAAATCACAGAGTAGATTGAGAAACAGAGTGTGAAGTCTCATGAGGAGCTAGAATGGCAATGCATAAAGGACAAATAAAAATAAGAAGAAAGAGGAGAAAACATTATGGCTGTTGAGCATATTAATATTTTTCAAAATTTATAAAGTGTTTAAGAAGAGGCAAAGGTGAATTGACTACCGGGATATAGTCCTGTAGTTATCAGACCTAAATAAAAGTACTTTCCTGAAAGCAAAAAATGGAATGGAAACATTTTTCTCTTAAAATTCTCTCCTTCTTCTTCTCTTTCTTTTGGTTCTTCATCCTCTATATTGTACCTCTAGGAAATACTACATGAAAAAAATACATATAAATATTTCTCCAAGATTTCCCTCTATCCAAAACTGTGTATCAGACTTTTTTTTTTTTCCTCTGGCAGCACTTCATGAATCAGCAGCTTAAACATGGCCAAAAGCTGTGCTTTGCTTTTCCCACATATATCACTTCCTCTTCTGAATTCATCCTCATTCTGGGCAGAGAATTGCCGCTCAGGTTTGTATTCAGAACGTAATTGAATTTAACTCTTTCTCACAGCTCAAAGACTGACAGAAATCCCCATCTCTATTAATAGAGTATTTCAATGACAAATTCCTTTTCTGTCCAGATATTCAAGATCTTTAATCACAGTCTCATTATTTCATGCCTTCACATCTGTATTCCTGTCTCGTAAGAGCATCTGCCATCCTGTTGTTCATCTCACCTCTGTTGGTCACATCTTTGACCACAGCTCCCCTGGCTCTATTTTTTTCTGGCTGCCTCTGCTTTACTGCATCAAACCACAATCCCTCATTTCTCCTCTTCAACATTCTGCTTTGCTTTTTATGGCAAGTCTGCTACGAAAAACAGTTATTTCCTCTTGCACCTCTGCACTTCCTTCCACGTTGTTTCTTGCACATGGGAAGGACCTGTAAAGCTGTCCTAATGTTATCTTCCTTTCAATCCTTCCTTGAAGACTAGTTTAGTTTAATGCCTACAAATCGTTCCCATATGGTACTTATTAAGCAAGGCACAATCTGTGTCTTTTTTTCCGCTTGTCTGTTCACTTATCACTCTACATCATTATCTCATCTTAACCCAACTCTTGTTCATCTGCTTTATCTTCCTCTGTTCTCCCGTTTGACAGGTAAAATGTGAGCTTTGCAAAACAAGAATCAATTCTGTTTTGATTAATATCTAAGTAGCACATCTTAAGACAGAGCCTGGGTTATTGATGGGGTGTCTTACTTGTTTTTTTAGCTTAAAAAAAAAAGTTAAAATAAATAAACTGCACAAGCTTTCAAAAAATTCCCAAGGGGTAGCTATGCATTGGAGAACTTGAAACATAGAATATTTACTTGATTTATTTAGCATAATTTTTTACAGATGCGGAATATCTGAATGCGGAAATAATTGTTATTAATAATGATAAGACTCTTATTTTTTGTTGTTCAAACAATAAAAACTTGTCTTTTTTACTAGAAATTTTTCATATCTTTTTTTCTACAAGCAAATAAAGCTTTCTTATGAGTTAAACTTACAACTCCGCCGTGTACTGAGGAATATGATCAGGAATTTTGTTGAGTTTCTGATTGGAGCAGTCCACCGTGGTCCCTTCACAGCGACACTTTTCAGGGCAAGCCAGGTCTGCAAAGCAGTCTCCGCTTAATTTGGATCGGTAATCTTCAGTGCCTGCGGAAGAGTCAAGTCAAAATAGAGATACTGAGTCAATAAAGTGTAAGATTTTTTTTCTTGTGAGAAGGTTGAGAAGATTTCTGCAATTCAGATAACGGGTGGGCAACTTGGGAAATGTACGATAAACTCTGTGATATTGAACAGACACAAGGGCTTCAAGAGAGGGTTAGATATAGGGACTTAAGATATGCTGGAAAAAGAAACTGTGACCAACTTCACATAACAGGATAACATTAACTCGAGCTTTTCACAGCTGTACTTTCTGCTGATTTTGTTGTCAGCCAATCTAGCCTTCCTTATAGCTAATCAAATGCCACTAATTCTTTTAGAATTTATTTTATTTGTCTGAGTCATGAATAAATAGATCCTGGATGCCACCTTTTCTGTTTCTCTTGTTACAAATTTGTGTTGCTGACTGGACTTCATTAACCTCCTTGATTTTTTTTATAGTCCCGACCCTCCACATCATCTCAAACATGTAAGATTGAAAGCCCTATTTTCAGCTTTAATTTAAAAAATGTGTGATCCTGATTAAGCCTCAGCAGCTTGCCATGCTGTAGAAAGCTGCGTGACGTTCCATGGTGCTTGACAGAACCATGTTTTACTCATACCTCACAACCACATGGTTAGATCAAGCACAACAGAAAATCTCGCTAAATTATCATAACTGCATCCATTAGGCCAAGGATAAGAGCAAGGGAAAAGAGGAAGGAGTAGGAAAAAGTTACAGAAGCACTTGAAGTTTAATACTTGCTTACATGACATGGCATTCTCATTACTGAATGTCCAGTGCCACAGTAACAGTATTACTGTCACAGATCAACTAAAATGCACAGGTTAAAAAAAAAAAAAAAAAAGAACCACATTGAAAGTTTCCTCCACCATTTCCCAGAGTCAGCCAAAGAAAATGTCCTAAACATATCAGGTGAAAACATCCAGAAACATCCAGTAAGGAATTGAGGGTGGGTGACGAAGAAAACAAATAGAAGCCAATAGACCTGCAGGTTCTTCTCAGACAAAGGTGAAAACACTGAGACTAGTAGAAGGTGCATCAGGGCTGGGAAGTACATTGTGATTTAGCTCAGACATTGAACTTTACTTACAGCCAAAATGGTGAACTCCTGCAAAAGTAAAGATAGCCAAGAAGGAAAGAAAGACAGAGTAATCCCAATTAAGACAAAAACATGAACTAAGCTCTTGTGTTCTCTGCTCTATTGTGATTAAAGGATGCTACTGAGGGGCACCATCTTTAGCAGAGAGAAAGAACAATTGATTTTAAGTGGCATAAAAAATAATGAAAGAATGATTGGGGTTAATTATATTTTTTTACAGGATGATAGCACACTTCCCATGCATTATTATTATTTTAAATATGCTATTTATTATATATGAACTATTATGCTCCTTTGAATATATATACATGCTATGCCACTCAAAATAATGAATAAACCAAAGAAATAGATACCTTAAGAGGAAGGGGAAAAAAATGCTAATCCTTGTATATTATCTAGCTTTTGCGAAAGTCTAATAACACATGATATAACCACTTGGAATATTTTTATAAGTTTGCAGAGAAATAGGTTTTTGTTGTTGTTTTTTTTCAAATTCGTGATTTAGTACTTGCATAACCCTTAGTCTTCTAAATGACTACATGGAAATTTTATTAGGATTTCCTAGTGTCTGCAATCAAGATCACCCAGGGACAGATTTCAAATATAAAACAAAGGGGTATTTAACTTAAAAAAAAAAAAAGAAAAACACTAACGTTTTTACAGTATTTACTTTAGTGCGGAGAAGTATTTTGAACACTTTTTAATACTCATGAGCAAGGCCACAAATACATTGCTTTCCTCCTGTATCCAAAACAAATCACTTTTTTTTATTAGCTTAGAGTAAACCACTAAAATATTCAGAGTCAGATCTTTAACAACTAAATTGAGTGCAGTATCTCCCTGCTGCCTGGTAGAAAGAGAAAGCACATAAGCTGCATTTCCAGATGTAGATTCTGCAACACTTTTTGAGATATTTGATTCTTTTTCATCTTTTTGCAGGAATATCATTTTTTAAAGGGTAAGTAAACTTAAACTGCATGTGTGGCCATATTATAAACAGGTAGTGAAGACATTTGCTGGCAAGAAAACACTTCTAGCTCAAAGACAAAAGTTGTGCTGGCAAGGTTGAGTAGAAGTCACTGTGTGGCAGGAATACAGCTGTTCTACTCATTAAGAAATTGAGTGGCACTACAGGTTTGAGACACTGAATCTCCCTCTGTTTTATTCTACTCTTTTAAAAATACAAACAAAAGAAAACACAGTCTGTGGCTGCCAATGCTGGCAAATTATTGTCTCGTTTTGTCTGTTTTCCAAATTCAAACTACCATATTAGTATGAGGGCATGAAAAAATTCATGGGATTGCTGCAAATTTAAGTGACACATCACATAGCATTAGGAGAAGAGCTGTTAAATATACCAGCTTAGAAGACAAAGACCAAATCAATAAATTAGTACTTCAAACACTGCAGAATGACAATATACCTGTAGTACTTGAAAGAACAAGTGCACTGGTGTCATAATCAAATATTGTAGATATTTTTCTAGATATTAAACTATGACAGAAAAACTTACTTGAAGATCACATACTATAAATCATCAATAGAATAATTATGTCCTTGTTTATTTTTGCCAGTCAATTATTTATAATCTGTTAGGATCATAATGTAAGTGCTTCATATATTTTTCTATTAAGAAATCAGTGCACACAGCTGACAAGCAAGGTAAAGTAAGTGAAGAATCACGTTTCAAAGAGCTAGGGCCAACATCAGTAATTCTTTTGGAAAATATCAGAATTATCATAGCTTGAAGTGGTGCGTAAACTGCTTAAGCACTCTAATTCTTAAATCATCTTTTCTTTAATGGAAAACATTTCTGATTCACTGTATGAATCTGATCACAGAAAGTCTTTAATGAAGAATATCTGCTTTCTTTTCTAAGCATATATTGTGATTTAATAGACACAAGGAGGGAGAGCAAACAACAGTTGCAGACATTCAAGAGTAAATTACTGGTGTAGAACAGGCAAGAAAATGCTCATTTGTAAATTTTTTTTTTAAGTTGTACTAGCTCTTTGACAGTGGTATGGCATCCTGCATTTAAAAGCAGCTCAGAAGCTACATTTTAAAAACAGTAGTGAGTGGCACAGAAGGCAAGGTATCAGGTAAGCAAACGCATCAATTTGAATAGGAAATAGCAGGTGCAATCTTCTAAATAATTTAAGTAAAAGTATCATTTTGGCAGGTTGTGTGCAAATTTTTGAGACAAAAAAAGTAAATGGAGCTGCATGCTAAGCTCTTATATTCAGAAAACAGAACTACAAGTGATCTACAAACGAAATCTATGTCTAGCTACAGATATTCATTCTTGTTAATACACATGCATCAATTTCCTACAAGCTACAACAAACTTTGCTTTTGGGGGGGAAGGGAAGGAGTGCCTGCAGTTAGTCAATCTTACTGCAGAGCCAAACCTACCTGGAATGAAATATTGTTCTTTAGCTAAATAAAGAGACAAAAAAAAATAGAAGATGCACCTGAATATCAGCAAGCAAAGAATGAGTTTTATTAGATTAAGTATGGACTACAATTAACTACAGATAATTAAGTGAAAAAAAATTGTATTCACAACAAGAGCTGATAAACAACAAAGTGCGAATAGTCATAAATGTATCCGGAACATGGATAACAAACAATTCTCATCTGGTATTTGCACTCGAGACTGAATAAATTGTAGAATGTGAAATGCACCTGGAACAGCTGGATACCATATGACAAAAGTTAGGATTTAGAGAAATGTAAGTAGGAAATGGAATAAGATTAGAAAAAGCAAACAGTAAATTTCAGTATGAGGTAAGCTCCCTGTATAAAATGAGCATGTCGTGTTTCCATATTTAGCTGGAGATTTTTAGATCTTTCACGTACTGCAGAGCCTTGTGGAAATTTTACAAAATGATTTATGTTGGTGATTCTTGTGGCAAATAACGTTAGCATTTCACTCTGAAGTATTATATATTACATTTCTTTTGTTAGATTTAATGCTGCTCAGAAATAGTGCCAAACGTGTTAACTATAGTAATGTTCCGTGATCCAATAGTCTACAACTGCCATGATTCCCCCCTCCAACAGAAGGACTTAAAAAGATTTTGCAACATTTAAAAACTCCGTAGAGAGCCAGCTGCCTTCATTAGAACTTCTATAACCACTCTTTTTTTTTTTTTTTGCCAGTAAAAGAAAAATACCAGCTGAACTAAGAAAATTACCTGAGCAGCGGAATTTCTTGCTTTTGATCTGGCCGATCCTTTTGTTTGCCAGACGGCGGGGGCTGGTGCAACGGGCACCGCTGGTCTCGATGGGGTTTGAATGGAGATAATCCGCCAGCCACTTCAGATGGCAGTCACAGATAAACGGGTTCTGAGCCAAATGCCTTTCAATAAAGAGAGAAAAAAAAGAGATAATTTCACACATTATTTGTCTTGGGTCTCTGTGGTTCCTGCTACTTTCAGTAAATCATAGCATATGAAGTTATTCTAAATAAAACCGTAAACAAGAGCATACGTACAAAGTCTGAATGGCACGGAGGGGCGAGAAGGTGCCTTTTGCAATGGTCTGAAGCTTGTTATCATACAAGGAAAGAAGATTCAAGTTGTGCAGATCTTGAAAAGCATCAACTCGCAGGCAATTGATCTTGTTGGCATTTAATAATCTGTTTAATAAAGACAATTACAAAATTAAAAGAATTTGTTCAGTATCACTGCAGCTTCATTCAGCATTTTTCACAGATAATTCTTTGTACTCCTTTGTAACCAGAACTAGAAATGTAGTAACAAATCTTAATTTGCAGTGACACAAGGCATTTTAGTAAATTGAAATACCTTATTTAGGTGCCTTGCAATAAATCTGAAATACCTACACCTTGAAGTTGAGTTGCACAGGTCTATTCAGCTAAAATCATATTCCTTATGTGTGCTGGTAGAACATGCGTGTGTGGTATTTGTGCAAAGAAACAAGCTTAAAAAATCAAATATCTGCAGAGAAAACTAGTTCCTTTTTCCAAATAAACAAACAAACAAAAAAAGGAGTTGAGCACTGTGTCCATTAGCTGGAAGAAATGTGCAGTGGGACTTTTAATTATATGTTACTAATCAGCATGCTGCCACATTAACGGAGTTGTAGTAAAAACTGGTGGCATGCAATATATCCAAATCTGTCTTGGATCCCTTTTCCTCTGCATCTTCAAAGGAAATCTATTCTTTCCTGCACCTCCCAAACTTCTAAAATTAAAACAAACAAAAAATTCCTTTATGCTTTTAAAACCAAAGAGAGAATAATTATGTCATTCAACTGGTTGGAGTCTTCTGACCAAATATATTGATTTTTTTCCCCAGTTTCAGTCCGATGCAATTGTGCATTTGAAAAATAATGTTTTGATATATTCTCAAAATAGTTTCAACAGTCTTCTGACCAAATATATTGATTTTTTCCCCAGTTTCAGTCCGATGTAATTGTGCATTTGAAAAATAATGTGTTGATATATTCTCAAAATAGTTTCAACTTAGTTTCAAAATGTGAGCTGGAGTAAATTGCTTTACAATATTGAAAAATATTTTCCTTGCAAAATAGACCAAACTATTTTTTTAAACAAACAAAGAGAAAAAGAAGTTTGAAGGAGTCTCTCGTCCAGGAGTCTCTTCTCCTCCTTTTTTTTTTTTTTTTTTTGAATATGCTATAATTCTTTCTAAAAGAATACAGGAAAGCATACCACCTCCCCCCACCCCTGCTACAGTGCTAGCCCATGGCAAAAAGAAATCAAATATAATCCTCTAGGTGGTGCTAGAACAAATATTTTTCTTGTATTAAAACTATTTAATCAGCTTTTTCAATGAGTTGTTAATAAAAGACATTTTGACAATCACTTTGCTATAAAATTGGACATTAAATGCGTCTAAGTATGTGGGCAGAAGTTATTTACAGAATTCACAGTCTTTAAATAACAAGTCGGTGATTCTGGGACAATTTCTTCCAAAAAAGCCACCTGTGTTTTATGGCCTATATATATAGTTCACCTACTGCACAGCCTTTTCTGTTAAATTTTGACAACATTTGATAAACATATCACCATGACATTCCTCTTTACTCTGAATATGAAAGCCAAATAGAAATGTTTTATAAGTTACCCATGGAAATTCCAGAACTGGCAAAAGAAATTGCAGCTGAACTTAAGAGTTGAGTGAGTCAATGTATTACCTGCAGAACAGTCTCAGAAGATATTAAAGTCATCAATGAAACTGTACTGCAACTCTGATTCTTATATAGGTGTAACTTAAAAATACAATTACATAGCATTTCCACTATATATTTCCTCTGTATAACACATCCAGATATTTCTGCTGTGGTTCCTACAGCACTTTATATATGCTACTCAGTGTTTACAAAGAAGAAAGGTGCTGTATCTTATACTTTTATAAAACCTTTATAAGATAATGGTTTATTTTTACTCATTTTAGGCTGAGACGTGAATTGAGATATAATCAAATTTGTGGACAAATGGCAAGCTGGTCTACAGCAGTCTTGACTCCTTTGGCTTTAACAAACGCACACTTTCACACACTTTTAATTATATTCTGATCTTGCCTACAGGATTTCCTGCCAGTTCTTCTCCAGCTACATATCTTTCATCACGTTTCCCTTTCTCAGTTATTCTACAATAGAATAAATATGAAAAAAAAATACTCACAGTAACTGCAGAGAAAAAAGTCCTTCAAAGAGGCCCTTTGGAAGTTCTGTAATTTTATTGCCATAGAGGACGCTAAAACAGAAAATAATAAAGCAAACAAAGCTGCAATTTTAAAAGGCATACACTATGAGATTTTGAATGTAAGAAAGAAATAAAATTCCCTATTACTGAATGATTTAACAAAAACAACTTAGTGTTTGCAGTATCCTGGTGGTCCTCTGAAGTAGCAAGACCCCAGATTTTCTATGGAGGTGTGTGGCCCAAAGAGCACCCCACTGTTTACAGCCTTGCCAAAGAACATTATAAATGGGTTACTCTTTTATAAAAACAACTCACTAGGGAATTGATTTGGTTCAACTATTTGCTATGAACACACTTGCAAGAAGACACGCATTTTTAGTGTACAGCTGGGATACAATATCCATTTATCACTCTGTCTTCCTGAAACTACCTTTGTAGCTTTCAAAATGGATTGAATTCAAATAAAATTTGGTAGAGATCCCAAAATTCAACATCATTTGAATATAATAATAGAATATGCAAAAGTTTGCTCTCTTTTCACATAGCAGACTGATACCTACAGTGAGTTGAGTGAACGTAAACCCTGGAAAGCATCTGGAGCTGCTTCAGAGATCTGGTTATTGCTCAGGTCACTGAAAAAAATGCAATTTGATGCAATTAATTCAAGCTATTTCAAAATAAAAACTATTAGAATAATACGTAGTTACAATTAGACATACTTGGAAGGGAGAGAGAAACACTGAAATAAAATCGATGATTAAATATGAACTGAATATTCTTGAAAAAAATGACTGAAATATTTACTTTTGTTGAAGTATATTATTATACCTATTGCTGACATATATGTTATAAGGCATTATTCGCTTGCCGAGGTCACAGAAATACAGAGCATCGAAGACATGGCAAAATGACAGTGGCACATCCACATTAATTGCCTCTTTGAAGTTCATTGTAGTCACATACTGCTTTATGCATAAACATACTAAATAATTTCAATACCTGGTAACAAACCATAATGACTAATTTGACAGAACTAGTTTACTGTCTTAAGAATAATGTTGACATATCAGTTAATCTTTTAGCAACTAAACTTTCATAAGTACTTGCACATTGATGGAAGTTACTTCGTATTACCTTGACCTGTTTAATATATAGATTTAAGTGCAACTTTTGGGTACTTACATTCTTCGAAGTTTTTTATATGGTGAGAAAGCTCCAGGAGGTATGACCTTGATTGAATTTTGTTCTAACCGTCTGCAGAAAAATAACAGTAGCAACAAAAATAAAAAACCTGAAGAGTAGCCTAGAGAATACACTAGAAATTTAATCTTTAACAAAAAAAAATCTATTTTTATTTTTTATTTTAGTATAATTTTGTCTTGAGATACAAGGCCATTTCATTCCCGTTTTCAATAAAAAAAGAGTCTGCTTATGTCAACATGTTCTTTTGACCTGTAGACTATTACTTATGTTATATAGTGCTATCTCATTTTGTATATAAAGAAAAATTATTTTCAGAACGCAAAATTTTTTGCAATATTTAAGTTAGAAGAGTTATTAAAAAAATGAATTAGTGTTTACTCCCAGTTTATGATTCATATGCAGCAATCTTTATAGCAAGTTTTATTTGGAAATTTTTAAGGTCTTTTGTGAGTTAATCATTCAAATATGTAAACCATAAGAAAGCAGACAGAAATGTTCCACAGACAAATAACATATGCTGCTACCTCCAGCAAGGCAAATGTGTCTTACTGCACAATAAGACTTCCAGTTTCTTTAAACCATTATTTTATCTAAAAATTTACCTTATGTTAATGGTCACAATCGCATTATTTGTACAGTGTCTGTGACAGAAACTTGCCACCTTGAAAAGTGTAAACTTACTTCAGAAACAATTTTCCAAGAATTTTAAAAAGTTTCAGAGCTTTGCATGCGGGAAACCTACATGCAAGAGTAGGTGATACAGAACTATGGCCCATTTGCCAACAAGTCAAAAGAGATTTAATAATGAATACATTTAATAATGAATATAATAAATAATTAATAAAAATAAATAATGAATACATTCAGCATATAGTATACTGGCAGTTCTGACTGTATAGAATATCCTATTATGAATAGGACATAATAGAAACTATTTAATATAAATAACAGGAAAAGATGGTATTATTCAAATATATGTCTAGCTAGTAAGCTCTTTGTTTCCCTCTTTCATACACAGGTATCAACTTTTACTCTGATCTATGCATATGACAAAGCTAAAAATCTATTTCATGGAACCAATGGAAATTCTCTAGAATTTACTGCTCTATTAGAAATTACGGAGGCATGAACTCAGACCCTGTTAAGTCTAGATGCAGCAATATCCTTCCAGTTTTCGTCCTTTCACCTTCATTCTCTTAACTCTCTTCTGTTTCTCTTTTGCTCTGATACAGAGACAAATGTGCCTGTGTGTGCAGGTATTAATTTACATTATAGCAAATAAATCATATATTAATTTTGACTAAGCTTTTCCAAAATATCTATTCCAACAATAAAGATTCTTTAAGAGATGCTCTATATTATGTTATAGCTATAGCTTGGTTGAAGACCTTTTGCTGCCTTAGTGAAGTTTTATTCAAATTAAGATATTTATATAGTTAATATTCAAAATATCTTAAGACTGTCCATGCTTTGCTTTTGTAAAACTTATTCTTGACTGGCTTAAAAATGAGCCAAGAAAAAAAAAATCCTCAAAAAGAGCCCTTCCTGACACACAGAGAATCTCACTTCAGCACAGCTGTTCTAGGTAGGGTTCGTATTTAAATGTGTCCTTAACTAGGAAAATGTTGCCACCTTGCTCCAGCTTTCAGGTATATTTTAAACACTGTGAGGACTCCTCTGGCACAAAACTGTTAACCTTTTCCATAAACTGCACATTCCTTCGTGTGCTTTGTTCTCTCCAGCTGAGCCTTTAGGACCCATGAAACACATTTTGGCCAAGACCAGGAGTAATGACTAGGCTATAGAGGGACAAGGCTACATTTCTTCAGTACATTTGCATTGGTTCAGAAGGCAAACATTTGAATAGGTTAAAAACTTAAAAAGTTAAAAGTCAACCACTTGCATCACAACCAAATATTTTTGGTTCTTTTCCTCCATTTGTAGAAAAAACTCCACTACCTTCCTGAGAAAACAAAGACTATGCATACATCTCATTAGGCTGTAATCAAACAGCTGGGTCAAGGAGAGGTAAAAGCTGAAAATACTATCTACCCAAATAGCAGGGCAGGGGGAGCTGAGAAACAAAATTGGCCCAGTCATGAAGTGAACAGCAGCTGTCTATCCATTCTTATTACACATGCTACTTGGCAGTAACCAACTGCCTGACCACCAGGGATAGATGGACCAGACATTTATCAGGTGTGTAGCTTTGAAAACCAGCCAAAAAATCCTGTGCACAGGGAAACATGTGCAAAGGACTGCCAGGAAGGGGCGGAAGAGGGACAGGAAAGGATTAGGCAATATTACAGAGGAGGACTTGCACTGCTGGAAAGATACATATAGTGAGAAAAATGAGTATTAGAATATGGGAAAGAAAGATATTGCAGTGGCAAGTGCCCCATATGAGTCTGTCACAAGCCTAACTTATAGATGATGTTTTTCAGCTTATGATGTTGAGATCTGTGAGCTTGTGCCAGAGGGCTCCAGTCTGCTTCACCTTTCTTGGAGTATCTGATGATCTCAGTTAACTAGACATGATCTGGCATGCGACTTGAGAAGGACAAGACCTAATGGCACAGCAAGACTCTTAAACTAAAAGTGTTCCCCAGTTTACTCTTAACAAATTAACAAATATATTAATTCTATAAGCTAAAGCAACTGGCAGGTTATATATGTACACACATACATAATTTCTTATGAGAAGGTGGAATAATGGATTTAATTTATTCCTGTTCAATTCATCTATACATTCTATAGGTTCAAAACCTAAAAAAAAAAAAAAAGAAAAAGACCTACAGTATATTTCTGAAAGGTAATTTAGATTCTAAAGAATGAACTACAAGATCACTGGTGGATATATAAAAATGAACTCCATGTCAACTTTACCTAACATTTCCTTTTACTGAAAAATTTACAGTCTCGTAAGCAGAGTGTGTAGTACTAGGATAAATTTACAAGCTCTTTTGGATACAGGATTTGTCATAGTAGGATCATACAAGTACGTCTTCTACTAACTTACACCAAAGTGTACGCACTAAAGCGCATCACATTTTAGAAAATTAAATTAGTATAGGAAAGGAGAAATGAGATTATATAAATATGGAAGAAAAATCTTCTATATCCTATTCTGGCAGTAAAGAAAGTAACTGAAATTCATGTTTTCAGGCTTCTTTTCTTTATTCTCTAATCTTGTGCTTTATCTTCCTAGAATCAGCTAAATTTCACAGAGTGCAAATTTGCATTCACCATTCCATGAAAAATCCAATTAGATGTATTCCAGGGTCACAAAGCAAAGACAGAGTAATATCTAAAACAAATTTGCATTCTTCTGATAAAATTCATAGTAATTAAAAGCTCTCCTTGTACTAAATGAAACATTTTAAATTTTTGAATAGAGCAGGTTATAGTTATCTGTGGCTGAAAAATTCAGCTATTAAGTGCTCACAATGACATGGCCAGAAGTGCCATTACATTACAAAACAAAAAGTTAATATCAGTATTTTTCCATGGAACTTGTATTGAATTTTGTGCATAACATCTCCCTTCAAAATCATTCAAGAAGTAATTCTTTTTTTTTTTTAAATAAATGATCTTCTATGTATCACAAATAGTGCCTTCATGGTTTCTTTCTCAAAAGCCACAGTCAATTTTAGCAGCATATTTGCTAAGATAGAATAATGCAGGAAGACAGTTAAGTACATCCTTCATCAAAGCTTGCGCTGCCTGATCATATAAGAAGCACTCTGCCCACCACCGCACAAACACTAATTAATGCTCTTAAAAGTATTAAGTCTCCTGTTCCTTTCAGCATTTCACTTCAAAGTCCCACATCAATACGTAAGTGTTTTACTTCTAACACTGCCAAACTGGTTGGAACCTCTGAAACCATTATGAAGACTACTCCCTAACTTCTCCTATCTAGGAAATGTACTGTATATATTTCTTTAGCTGTAGAAACAGCTGTAAAAAAGCTGTAGAAAAAGCTTTTACCCACTCATGCCTGCAGATACCACAACATACAGCTGTCTTCTACTCTGAGCAAAAGTGGCGCAGTTGTGATTTCCAACCGGATCAAACAAACTGGGTTCCCATTGATGGGAAGCTGGAGACTTCCTATCCATCGCCTGGAGAGCCCAGTGACATGTAAGTCACTTGACACTTTTCAGGATGATACCATGCTCTACTCTAAGCCTGCAGCACACCGTTACTGATTATTGCTTCCGCACTTACAGAGACACACAACGTGCTTATTTATACTGACACTTCTAAATTAGCTGATTTTCCCATTATAAAAAGTCATTTATATGAAAGACTTCTGCACCAGGAAAGAGGGTGAGCCGGGAATGAGGAAGACCCAGTCCTCGGTAGAAACATTTTTATTTTAAATTATGCAGATGTTGTACAATGCACTAAGCTTGCTTGGTAGAGAAAGGTAAAAATTAATACTGTAGAGACACCCCCAAAGGCATTAGGCAGGATTGCTAAGAGGTCAGCAGCAGATCAAAGATGGTATTTAGTAAAGATAAAATGAATCATATTCCTTAAGCAAATTAACCATGCATTTTATTTTCAAAAAATCTGGATATAACATCTTGATTAAGCAAATTTGGTCAAGTTAGCGGCTTAAGCATTTAATTGATCTAAATTTCTAACTTCATCTTCTCATTTACAGAAAAGTCTGTAAGAAGCTTTCAAGAACCCCCAGAAGATTTTTTACTACAGAAGAGAGCGGGAAGCTGTGCAATGAGTCTGATGTATTGCACAGATGCTGATTATACATGGTAATAAAATTGACAGCTCTCCTTTGCATTTTCCCCATCTGCTTTTAAAGTAAATGGCAAAAACAGCTGTCAGAAAACAGAAAATAGATTTTAGTGATGGGATTCAGTGCAGCTCCTGAATCTGAAGAACTGCAAGACAAAGCCAACACATCTCTCATCATATATAACATCTGCCATTTGGGGTTTGTTTGTTTGCTTTTAGAGTAAGGAAGTAGCAATGGCCTCCCTTTGGTGCAGGGATCTTTAAGGCTATTACAAAGTTCTTTTTTTTTCCCTTTCTCAGCAACATCACCTCCAAAGCATTTATAGCTACTAAATTTCTCTTCTAACTTTAGCTGCAAAAATAATCTGTAGAAATCTGTTCTATAATCCATCTCTAACACTACAAAATATGAATCTTGAATATTACTTGTGCTTTAGAATTCCCAGCTCTGATTCCATGTATTAATAAATCTGTTTGACAGCTTGCTAAATATTTGCATATACATATAAAACAAGAAATCACTGTTAATGTTGCCCTATAGCTTGCCAAATTTTTAACATCCATGCTAATTGTATCAAGCATTTCCTCTAGGGATTGACTGCAAATGATAGAAGTCTCTTTAGCTCTCATTCCATCAAAAAACCCGCAAGGATTGTCATTCTAAAACTACTGAACAATTCATTGCATTTACTCAAAAGCAAGTCCCAAATCTGCATTTGTTTAATTTTTCATCACAGAAAAGATCGTCTCATGCTCTGACCTCTACAGCAATATTAATGATGAAAGACTTCATATTCCTTCATCTTTCCAGATTCAGGTTGTAGGCAAAATGGGACAGTTCTGAATCTGATGCTTAGTACTATGGCAACTGCGGGGGTAAGGCTTCACTGCAATTAGCCTAAGTCACCCGAAGTCAAGTTAAAGCCTCTCTAATTAGCCTATATGAGCTGTAACACTACAAAAGCTACTGAGACTCCTTAGGATAACTGTATTAACTTCAAAAAAATGGATGCAAAACCACTATACTGTTGGCTTTAGTCCGCTAAAACTTTTTCCATGGAACAGAAACTCAAGCTCAGGAATCTCATTGCTTTGTGAGAAAAAAATCAGGCAGAAGTCCTTAAGATCTGCTAAGGCTGCATGAACATACACCTCAATTTATCACAAAAATGTAAAGGAATTGTTTTAACTGAAAACACTTTTCACAAATGTTTGCCACTTGCATGACCATGCATTTAGCGACACTGCATAATCAAGACAGCACTTTGCTCATTGATCATGAAAAACAATAGTGAGATGAATATCTATAGTTCCTTTTTCAGTAACTTCACTTACATTATTCCTGAGTAAATGTTATCAGTAGTGAAGAACCATATGTAAAAATAAAATTTAAGAGTAATAACACCTCTGGAATGTGCCACAGCTGTCAGAACTGTGAGGGGATTTCTGGAAGAGCTAGATGGGCCTCCTCCAGCTTCCTTTCACACTGTATAAAATATTCACTTACTCCACACTTCTCCGTACTTTTCTGTACTCTGAGTTCTTCTTTCTCCCTTGATGGAGTACAGAGGGGTCCGTGAAGGTACCTTCCCCACTACAATGACCCATCAGAAACATGCGCAACTGCCATGTTGGAATGGGTATCATTCTGGCCCTATTACCCACAGTGTTTCTGGAAACTATCACTAGGGTTATTCCTCCTGCCTTCAAGGCAGAGTACCCGGCCATGGCTTGAGTTCCACCGGATGCCCCAGAATTCTGAGATTAAATTCAAGGACTGAATCCAAATCTCTGGTGCTCACTATGCTGTCCAACACTCTCCACATAAACTTCCACACAAGAAGACGCTCTCCTTATCCTTTTAGAATACCTGCTTCTTGCTCAGTTGTTGGGTTCTATGTCTCTGCATCCTTCTGACCGTGAAATAACCCTGTGTCCTCTAAATTTAAATTAGTTTTTATGATAGGACACAAGGGAATGAAGGAGTCCAAAGACTTGAACAGTAACAGCATAAAGCATATGCTAATGAAGAACAGATTAAGTATACTACCTACAGAAATCACTACATTTGTTAGTGTAAATAAGAAAAAAAAAAAAAAAAAAAAGAGAGAGATTTCCAAGTAATTTACAGATTAGGAAGATATTTGAATAAGACCATAACAAATCACTTTTTTTCCGTCTCTTTTTTCTCTCTTTTTTTCTCTGTTCAGCAGACAGATTAGTTGACAAATTAGCTAGCAAAAACAGCCTTTTGTGCAATAGTCAAATGCAATATATTCTAAGTTTTGCCTAAGAAAAAAAGACGTTTGGAATGGCAAAGGTAACAGTAATTCAGTGAAACCTGTGTTGGCGTGTTAAGCATAGTAAGGTAAAGAAGTCACATACCTCAGCAAATTCCTATGCCAAATTTTGTGTGTTCTGCATTTATTCAATATATTGCTTAATAGGTGATACTTGTTCACATTGAATAACTTGAGAGATATAAAGATTTTATGAAATTTCTACATTTCTAATAAATGAGCAATATGCTTTCTTCATATTGCAGTGAGCAAAACTACTGCTTTTACTAAAGGGCAGTGGTTGTTTGACAACTGAAAAGTACATAGAAAGAACATAGAGAGAACTGGATTCACAGACCGATTCCACATTGATGCCATGGATGCTTTTGACAAGCAGTGCTCAGCCATAAGCCCTTTCCAGTAAAATTATGATGTAGTATTAGATTTATACACATGCAAAGACTCATGAAGTTCCTGGTACATTGCATGAACAAGCTCAGCTGAGCAGCCTGGCATGGTTTGGTCTGAGTCCTCACGCTCTCCTTGGCCAATTGATGGACAAGGTGCCAGGCAGGGTGGTACCAATGCTTGCAATGTCGGGGTTCAGTGAGGGACACAGGGACACAGGTGGCTGACCCAGAGGTAGTGAGCAGATAAAGCATAAGTGACACAGGAAGTGCCTGAAACATAAATGCCTTTCAAGTTAAATGTGGCAGAACAAAAAACAACTCCATGTATACCGGTATTAACATTGCAGGTTCAGGTCAGCTTTATGAACCAGATATTTTAATTTTATTTGAGCAAAAATGTTCTGGTCCTCCTCCATAAGTAAAACGTCACTCCTGTGAACTCTTTGAAATGAATGTATAGGGAAGAGAAAGCATGTAACCAATACTTTTTTAAAACCTCCAGAAGTGATGTAATCTTATTTGATATAAGCTTCTGGATATAAAAATGCTGTAACTTTTAATGAAATAGAAGGAAAAGCTGTAAATTGCACTGAAAATTGGAATGCCTTCCTAATCCAGTTGTAAAAAAACTGAACATCAAGTCCAACGCTTTAGAAATCAGTCTTAAAACCATAGTGCTTGTTCTAGACCACTTTACATCAAGGACTTTGAGTCAATATAATTTGGGGGAGGGAAGAAGAGAAGTTTTATGAAAAAAGGTAATTTTAAAAAAAATATGGCAGTCCTATGAAATTCTTAAAAAAAAAGAGGGAATGAGGTGGTCACATAAAAAAGAGAAGTTTTATGAAAAAAGTTAATTTAAAAAAAATATGGCAGCTCTATGAAATTGCTAAATAAAGAGATGAGAATGAGGTGGATCACATAAATTTGCCAAAAGGACTTTAGAAAATAGCCACCTCCCCATAAGATATGTAATTATATAGCTGGAAACACTTTTTATTTCAGTCTAGCAATTTCTGAAAATTCACATTGACATACTGACATATTCTCTGGCTTCCTACTGACAAAAGTTTGGATTATTATTCATAAGCATTTGAATATTTTGATACTCATTTTTTAACTATAAGTAGACAAGCAGACATCATTTCTCTCAGTTGACACGTGCATATATTGGCAGCACTGTACAAAGTTCTGGTGTCAGAAACTGAAGAAATATTACTATGAATTAGACAAGTTTTTAGGAGATCCACAATTATAATTAAAAGATTGCAAAACATTTTATAGTGAGAGACTAAACAGATCTGTCTATTTAGCCCTGAAGCATGGGAAAGCCAAAATAAACTTTTGGCATATAAAAATATGGCAATACAGGATTATTCAACCAACTAAAAACCTTCACAATATATAATGAAACAGAACAAACGACTTTTATATGTAAGTATGCATAGAAATGAACTTAACAAACCTTTCCAGAACTTCACTGGCTATGTAAGTCTTCTGTCTTAACTCTTTAAGAGGTAGGACAAGATAACAGACTCTGCACATGATTACTAAAAACATCATTTTTTGATTTGAAATAGAAAGCTGAAATAAATGTAGACATTAGAAAATATCGGCCTTCATTGATACAATGTCTCTTAACTTAGTGTATCCCTCGCACCAGTTCAGATTTCACTCCAATTCCTTCCTGTGAGTGGACAGAATTTGCTCTCGTTTCTATCAGGTTAGAGAGCTGAATCACAACTTCAGCTGCTAAAAAAGGACAGACAAAACTACCTCTTCCCCTACGTTTTACTTTTCCTGTTATGTAATTACTTGAAGTGCCCTCAATAAATGGGCTAAAATCCTTCCCAAGTGACTCTTCTCTGTAAAGAGTCACTCTCAGAAGCATATTACTATCCATTTTTGCATCTCAGTGCAAGAGTTGCTCTATTCAACAACCATTTATTGCTCAGGCTTTACTCTGGAGTTTTTGTTAAGGATGAATTTTGAAAGACAATGGAAATGGTAAAATTGCATAGATGCCAAGGTGAGCTTGAAAAAAATACATACATAGAGCTCAAAGCCTCACATAAGATTGTGAATTTACAAAAAGCAGTTCCCCAGTGTATGCAGTGTGACAGGGTCACTCTTCACCCTATCTTAGTTAAACTATTTGCCAAATCAGTTATCCCAGACCTTGTTTCTGAGATTCCTCCTTTCCTTCCCTTCTTTGTTTTTTTTTTCTTCCTTCTCCCTTAATAATACGAGTATGTCCATAAGAACCAATCTCAAGAGTTTTTAATCCTGCTTAATATCACAGGGCTCACAATGATGTAATTGAATGTTGGACATAACGCATACAAAATTTAACTAACAGACATATACAAAAAAAAAAAACAAAATGAAACATAAAAGCATGTGACATTGAAATGTGACATTGAATGAAAGATTAAAAACACGAAGAAAAATAGTGTGAAAACTAGAAAGATGAGACAAGGTGGATGGACAAATAGGAAATGGCCATGGCAAATATAACTCTAATTAGCATGAAACAACTGTACAGTTTCCATTCTTGTTATTAATATATTACAAGGCTCCATTAGTTAGAAAGGGCTTTATCTTGAAGGTCATAGTAACTATGATTTCACAAACATTTCACTACTCCGTATAAGGAAAGTGAACTGTTAAAACTGCTGACTCCTGGATGCTTTTTAATTCCATGTATTATGTGTTTGAGTGCCTTTCCTGTGCCTTATAAAGACTAAAATTATGTATACAATTTACAAATTATATAAAATGCTTAGTTGGCAGTGGAAATCCAACAGTCAGTCTCCAGAAAACCTTCCTCCCTGCAAAAAATCTATAGAAGAATACTATAGAAGAGGCAAAATCAATTAAATCTTTCATTTAAATCTTTCATACTTAAACAGTATCCATGTAAACAAAAAAAAAAAAGGAAGAAAAAATCAATTTTGCTTAAACTGATTGCTTAAATAATCATTTCTACAAAGCTGTAGTCATCAGATCAGGTCATTCCTTTCTGATTAAAGTACCGACCTCACAAACATTTATTGCAAATTATTTTTGACCCTGAGCGTGCAGCTGGGTTGGACTAGATGATCTCTATAGGTCCCTTCCAACCTTAAGGATTCTATGATTCTATGATTTTACTCAAATAATATCACATTAAGTGGACTGACTCTGAAAAGAAAACCTTAGGGGGACTTCTTTTTTTGGCTCTATTTAGATAATAGAAAAGGATTAATTTTGCAGTAGGATGTAACTGGCAGAAATACCCCTTACTGGCTTAGTACAATTGTAAGACTTACATTTACTAAGATCTCAAATACTTAATTTTTCTCTAAGCTTTACCATATCAGAAGGGAAAAAGAAGGAGCCACCAAAGGCTTTATCCTCCTTCCATTTGCACTCACAGCTACTTGGAGATAAGCAGTACCATTACGGAAGGCATTAGTAGACATCAAGAGGCACTTGGAAGACAACACACTGCCCTAAAATCGACTCCGCTTGATGAGAACAGCTTCTTTTAGCCCTCTGACCTCTGTAACAGTTTAGAAGCCACCTTGAACAGAGCAGCAAGTCCCAGCGCCCTGATGGACCCTGGGGAATCTTCCTACACTAAGCTGTCAGCAACCGACCCTGCCTCCCTCTGCTACCACTGGCATGAAACACATCTTCATTCCTAAGCCACTTTGGATGCCAATTCCAAAAACCTTTTATTTTACTTTCCCCAAAGAGTATTGATATTCTAATTATACAGAAATCATTGCCAGTGTTCAACCCTTAAGTAATTAAGGGTTTTTAGCACATTTTGCAGATAGCAGGTTAGCTTGTCATATCCTGAGAAAAAAGCACAGATAGGTCGACATAAAATCTACAAGTTCAAACCGATAGTACAATTATGTAAGCCAGAAGGATTGAGAAGAGCAACATTATTATTAATGCCACTTGGATTTTATGCAGCATTGCTTCAGATGAACTAACAACATAATGAATGCGAAGTATTTGGGTTCAGCA
>NW_010582648.1:126842-140605 GCF_000705375.1 Tinamus guttatus | reverse complement strand
TTGGTTTCAGCAGCAGATCAGACAATGTTTTATCTACAGGAAGCTTGTGTCAGGCAAAGAGGAAGAAATCTGCACTTCACAAGCTCCTGAGGAGCTGAAAGATGTCAGGCTTCCCCCTGGCAGAAAGCACAGAAGAAATGGGTGGAGTCCATGGAAAAATAACAAAACATAGCAAAAACCCAGGAACGTGCATCTTGAAGGCAATCTTTACAAGAACCAGAAGGTAAAACGGCTGGATTATGAACCTCCTTCAAAAATTAAATATGGATTTTGTTCCTTTTGAGAATAACCCTTGCACACATAATGAGTAAATAAGAGGCAGAAATGGTTGGAGAAATAAAATCTCACAAAAATTAGCTGTCAAGTTTTAAGCAACTCCATAAAGAAGGTACGAAAATGAAGGTTAACCTGAGCCTTAAAGGAAAAGGCTATTGACAGGAGATACAAGGCAGGAAAGACAAAAGATACGAAAGACACCCCCAGAGGTGTCAGTAGACCATCAAGCTGGCTGCAGTATGACATGAAGGGATTGCCAGAACTGAGCACTGGATTCTGCAAATACAGACTATATGCAGCTAACAATTATTAACAATTGTAGAACAGAGAAACTTGTACAGACTAAGAGAATTTTTTTAAAAAATAGTATTTCAAAAGTTCCTGTCAATTAAGAATGTTTAGAAAACTAGATGACAATGTCCAATTGAAAATGCAGAAGTCATCTGATATATATGAAAAAATACAGAAAAAAAATCAAGAACATCTGGTACATGTAAAATAAAAGTATGATGCCAATTTTCCTATGGTGTGCACTAGAATCTTGTGATGGTGATATCATAAAAACACTAAGTAAATAATAATTTGTCTGCTTCAGACTAAGTCCTTCAGAAAACAACAGGCATTCAGCTCAGCACTCTTTGTGTCTCTCTTTGAGAACGTGGGAGCTCCTGCCAAAGTGTGTGCTTAAATGGTGGGGGAGATAACAAAGCTATGAGCGTGGGAGTTGTATGATGGAGGTGGAAATACAATGCTCATTACACCCTTCTGCCTCACATTCAGCAGCTCCTAAGTGCTCTCATGCTGCTGTGACAGCAGGGTCCCATATCTTCAAATGATTACTGGCAGTTGCCATTTTGGCATACTGACAACAGCTTCACATAAAGAGTAAGTGAAAAACAAAATTTTATGGAACACAATCATTCTAATATAATCAAATTGTAAAGAACTGCTGTAAAAAAGTTGCTACAAAAAGTAGTTTTGAACCTTTTTATTGGATGACAACTTTAATATAGGAATGCCAGCTAAGAGTACAGGTGACTGAAGTTCTTCGTAGAGGAGCTTAAAAAACAGCATATGACTGGATTCAGTATTAAGAAATGTAAATTAATATACATTTGAATGGAATAATAGGACTATATCTATAAGTAATTTCTCATTTTTGAAGAAACAGTAACAGCTAAAAAAACCATATTGGATTCTTCATAGACAGTTCATTGGAAAAAAAGGTGCTGCGCATACTGGCAGTTAAAGAAAGCAACTGAGAATTAGGGTGTGTAAGGCAAATGAAAGAAAACCAAAATTCCATTGTACAAACTCATGGTTTGCTGTCATCTGGAATATTGTATTAAAATCTGGTCATTCCAGATCAAAAAAATTAAAATGTAGAAAAAAGAATTTAGAGACAAGGGAGGAGATTGATTAAGAAACAGAAGACTTTGGCATTGGAAAAAGATTGAACAGGCTTGGAATATTTAATTTAGAGAAGGGACAAATGCAAAATAGAAGGTGACAATAAATTATTAACCTTAATGCATTTTCCTTCCCACTACAAAGACAAAGGAAAATTAATGAAATTTAAAAAGACTATATTTAAAACTGGAATCACATCTTTTGAACCCTCCTATAAATTTATTAGCTTAAAATAACATTCAGCTTAAGAATATAATATGGTCTAAAGCAGACCAGATATTTCAAAGCAAAACCTTTTTCTGAAACTTTCCTTTGGGGAGGGAGGAAACTTAAGTTAGAAGCAAGGAAAATACTTGTCTTCTTGGTATTTTACTTCAGAAATCACCTCCTTGATGCTTCCAAAACATTCACCAGGGACAACTGGTCGGGCCACTGGCCAGGGTGGTCTATTGATTCGATCCAGGCTTGGTCTAATATTGGTAAAATCTTCTTCTGCTCTTCTTTTACATTCTCCAACCTCTTTTCTCTCTTTCTCTGTCTCTCTCTCTCTTTTGATGCTAAGATGGCAGATATACTCGCCACCCTTAATAATAATACAGATGCCTTCATGAAATATTTTCCAAATTAAAGTAACTTGTGGAGTAAGCATAAGACTTTCCCCATGCAACAATTAAAACAATCATATTTGCCAAATTCTCACCTCCTCTTCAAGCTACTGGCAAGCAAACAGCAAAGATATGTCATTCTCATTCTCATCAAATACTCACAAAATCCTCTACTCTGACATTTCCACTGAGTTTATCCCTCCCTTTCAGAGCCTTTCATGTTCCTTTCTTCTAAACACTTCTCTCCTTACTTTTCCAATACATTTTTTGCCATCAATACATTCACTGCTCTGTATCTGTTTAACTTAAAGTAGTTCTTAAAATTTTGCTTTATAATATCCTAAATTATCTTGCACTGAGTTTGAATAAATGTTTGTTTGTGTGACCATTATTTAACTGTGCAAAATACTGTGATTTGATTTTTTTCTGAAGAAAGCACTTATAGGCTAGCTACAGTATACACCTAGAATACCTATAGTTTATACTATATTGCTAGGTACTGTATATAATATAGTATATGTACTGTATATACGTTATGCATTCATATGCACGCGCACACACACGCATATATTTTTATTTTTATGGAATATAAAGCTCAGAACGTGAAAAGATCTCACTAGGATTGAACACTGCCTAGTCTAGCAGGAAATATTCAGCCGTGGTTAGCAATCTGTTAAATGTTTAGCCAAATGCTGGAGTAGTTGTTATATAATAGTTGCATTTACTCTCCAGGTCAATAAATAGCTGAAAATCATGCCAGTGTATACTGAAAACACACTAGCATTTCTAAAGTCGGAAGTACAGTGAATATTTTAGGGAAAAAGAGGATAAAGCACTTTTCCAAGCTCTTGAGATGGGGTGCAGGGAGACAGAAATAAGAGCAGAAAGAGCTCAAAAGATGGTTATCAGCTACAAAAGAAGCTGTCACACTTCCCCAAGCGAGGAGTGTCTCCTGAAGATGTAAGGAGTGCACTAATATTGAGTCCCTGTCTCAAACCTGAGGGTCAGGTGATCTTCTACAATATGTCAGAAAAGGACAGACAGAAAAGTCACAGACCAGGCTTTTCTTTCCTTGCTTTCCTTTTGCTGTCTTTCACCTAGCACTTTATAAACAGTAAAAGTGTGGAATTTACTTTAAATTCTGTAAATCTCTCTATACTTTTGCCTGAAGCTCGTTTAAGGGCAACTTCATGGTAATCTAGTAACTCCTATATTGTATCATTTCTTTGGGAGTGATCCCCCCCCTTAAAGTAGCGATTCAGGGCGAGCCTTGCAATCTCTAGCACCTAATTTGTCGAGGGAATGCAGATGTTAGCATGTATCTCCACTCTGCCATGCAGGCCTAGAAGCCGCTGATGCCAGATTCGGGCCTGTAATCAGCAGTCACCGGCTAGCTGCGTGACAGCAGAATTGTAGCAGGGAGTGCTTGAGAAATGCTCCCTACTTCTTTCTGGTAACTGTTTCCCCCTTCTCTATGCACACAGGTGTACACCTGCAAGTAAAATAAACCAGCACACCACTCATTAAATAATGAAAACAGTCTGTGCAGTCTTCCCAGGCACTCCACATGGAGTTCCTGCAGTAGTGCTCTCATTTTCAAGTGGAGGGTTCACTTCTGAGAAAGGTGAAAGGCAGAAGAAGCGTCCATACTATATACAGCTGAATGTCAGAATTAGAGATCAGGTAGGGTCAGCCAGGTCACAGTCTTAAAACCAATGATAGTGAACTGAAAAACTTATGATTATTATTTAGATGCTAAGAAGAAACACAGTAGTTCCAATCCTGCAAAGTTCAAAATCACAGGTCAGAAGTCAGAAAGCCATGACACTGCATTAAAATCGTAAGAGTATACTTTGCTTTTTAAAATATTACTGTGGAGACCTGTTTTCAAATTTTCAAAATGATTGTCAGGTATAGCGAATATATGAATGTTCATGATACTTTCTGTTCTTATGACTTCTCCTGCCCAGCAGCATCTTACAGCATCTAATACCAGGATGCTCAAAAGCTTTTCCTTCTCCTCTTCTTCTTCCTCCATTAATTGACTTCTATCCACATACTGACTCCATAGCCTTCTTACCAGGCTGGTTCATCTGCCTTGCTCCATCAGGTACTAGTCCTACTATTCCCTAGCGAATTCCCAGCTTCCCTTTCAAAATACTGCCTCTTCCGCCCCTAGAGAAGAAAGATGCTTCCAGAGAAGAAAGATGCTCATGTTTCTGAGTTTCTGCAAGGTGCTGGCAAGTTTTCCACCTCTCCATGGTCTATGGACTGTGGTTAGTCCATATAAAACAACCTCCTAAGAGAATATAGAAGTCTTCAAGAATATTTCATATACCTTCATGCTCCTGCCCTTGAATTTATATTTGAAAACTCTTGACCTAGATAATGCATTGACTTATAAGCATTCCTATGAACAGATGTGAAAAACTTCTTTCTACAAGCTCATTGAAAAAAAATAAAGAAGTCAGATACGCACATTTCAGTGATGGTTTCTGGAAGATTTGTTGGGATTTCAGTAAGGCCTTTCCCACGACAATCCACAATGTTGTTACTACAAGTGCATGCAGCAGGGCAATGCAAGACACTGCAAGAGGGAGCCATGAAAGACTGATGACCTGAAGGAAAAAAAAAAGTCATTTATCCTAAACTTGCACAATAGTGTCAAACAGTAGTCAAGATTATTTCAAAAGTGAAACATCACATTTTATACTTCTCTTGAAAATTGGAAGGGGTAACATTTCAGTCGAACAGCTCCTGTGAACTGCATTCATTAAAATACCCTAACAATAGCAACATGTTGACACAATAATGAGAGAGGAAACAAAAATGCTCATCTACTTAGTAGGCCTTTCATCACCTCTCAGAAACTCATATTTAAAATAATTTTGTTAATGAGTATTTGGGGAAAGTGTACTTGAAGAGCAGGCTATTTTTTCAGGTACATTTTCTCTATTTTGTGGTTTTAAAAATCTATTATTGATTTATTTAGTTTTCAGAATTCTCTGTAGTATTACAAATGATTGTCCACACAAATTAATACATTTTGCCACAAACACAGAAACTCTGCTTTTGCAAGTAATGTTCTACACCACAAATATTTATTGGCATTCAGTGTATCTATCACTTACAGGCAATTTTGAAACTATGACCTTTCTGTCAAATTACACACAAATAAACAGAAGGTTGACTTCACAGGTCAGATTTTCACATTTCTGTGTCAGCTTAACAGATTCCTTCCTCCCACAATTTCCTAGTCATATTAACTCAGGTGACTAATTTACACAACTAACACATTGTTTTCCTCATGTTCTAAAGTTTTATCTTGAAGTTAGCATTTATAATCACATTTAAATTTACTCATTTCACATTTAGAAAGGTAAGCATCTTATTACATATTCCTGGAAATGGATACTTTGCACATTTTCTAATACATTCGATAGCACGCTCATAATTGCATTGATTTTGATTGAGAAAGCTACGAAGTCCTCTTTCACTAATTCAGAAAAGCTAGAGACAATTTGCAGTTGTTAGGTAGTGATTTTTTGAAACCATAGCTTGATTCTAAGGTCCCTCTCACTATGCTTAACATCATATTTTAACACAGAGAGGGTACATATAAATGTAATTTATACATACAATATAAATAAGATCATTTCATAATTGTGGCTAGTGCTGTTCCTACTTAAAACTTGAGGCAACATTGGATCTAGTTTTTGAATTACTCTATTGGAAAAGTTATTCTTTTGTGATAGTAGTTTTTAACATAATAATTTGGTATCATATTTAGGTATACATTACAATGCTACAAGTAGCTCCCAAATTAATAATCCTTATTATTCTAGTTATTCTAACAAATAGAAAATATTTGACTTGATATTAAACCAAAATAGAGTGCAAGGATAAAACTTGGTTATTCTCCCTCTTCAAAATCCCTATTGCAACACCAAGTTATAAATCTGTTATTGACAATTGGACTAGACAACTATACCACCTACAGAAAGGTATCAAAATGATCTTCCTAGAAACTCTTTTAAGTTTGTGTAAAGACATAATTAACAGTAAAAATTGGTGTTATTGCTAACAGGGTAGTGCTTTAAACTTTGATCTTAAAGGCTTTGATTTTAAAGGACAGAACATTGTGCTTTGCATAAAACTGTTTGAATGAATAGATCTCTGCATTTGTGCACAATTTTTGCATATTCAAGAGAGTTTTTGTAGATTAATAAGTGGAAAGAAGTCTGCTGAATCATTGAAAAGACAAATAGCCATATTCTAGTATTTTGGAATGTTTTTCAGGAAACTTGAAACAGTAGTCAGCATACAGAACATTTTCCATGTGAAACTACAATTATTTGAATAAGAAAGATAACTTGCCTTCTTCCTCATCTAGAAGGTATGAATAAAGGAAAAAAAATGAATAGAGAAAATGTCATTAGTAATGAAGTGTTAGTCATTTCATTATTTCAACAGGAAAATAACCAGATGCGCTAAAGCATACAAGTAACATCCAGAAAGTGATTTGGGAATCCAGATTAATATTATTTAAACTGCTAAAAGAATAAACAAAAAAAGCAAAAGAACAACAACAACAGCAAACAGCAAAGTTAAAAAAGCAAAACTGCTTATTGCAAAAGGCCTTGAAGTCTTAACCAGTGAGCCTTTTATTCATTTTTCCCTATCCTTCCCTATGATTGTATGCATACAAGGCTGTGTATTCTGTGTGAACAACTCATTTACACAGAATTTCTAAGAACATAAGCATCCCCACACAAGAGACGAATGCCAATAAATAATCTCTTTTCTAAAAAAAATTAGCCCCTCAAGTTTATGCAGGCTAGAAGGCTGCCGAGACTTTAGCCCCCAGCACTAGCAGTTGGTGCTGGGCCGCTCTGCGTCTGTTTTCGCCCCGGGCTTGGCAAGACAGCTCATTCCCTTACCACTGCAGACAAACTCCCGTTTCTGAACCTCGGCTACGTTGTGGCCGCGGAGGTGGGACGGCCCCATGCACTGGGTGTAGAGCCCCACGCGGGGCCGCTGCCGCAGCCAGTCAGAGAGCCAGGCGAGGTGGCAGTCGCAGTAGAGGTTGTTGGAGTGAAGTCGGCTGGATGGGGAGAAACGTGGCAATGCAGTGAAATCGGGAGGAACAAACACAAAGTGCACCAAACCCCCTGAGCAACAAAGGACGAAGATTTACTAATAAAAAGTTGTTGATGAGGAATCAATTTTGCACAACTTTCAATGAAAGTTTGAGATTTAAACGCTAATGTAGGAAGCTGTAAAAGCCATAAGAAGATCTTCTATTGTGATTCAATTAAAGAAATAAAGACTAGCTAATAAAATAACTTATGTATAGTTTTGTTTCTCCTGCCTGCAAGAAAGAATATACAAGAGCTTGAAAGCCACAGTGGAATTCTTTAGTCCAGATCTGTACAAGCAGTGAATAAGACAAAAATGTCAAAAATAAATTGCCCTACAATGATAAAATACTGTCAAGAAAAAAAAAAGTTAATAAAAGATTTTGTTTCCAATTAGACATATCTGTAAGTCTGGTCATTATTTATCTCTATAGAAACAGCCTGCAAAAACCCTTTAACAGGTCATATTCATTTTCTGCTGAACAAGACAGTGTAATAACTCAATATAAAACACTTTCTTTCACATCCCTTTGCTGATTTCCTCCCTCTTTGTTTAATCATAGAAAGGGAGATTAGCTGCTTTTGGCTCCTAGGGACCTACGTTCTAAGCAATGCTTGAAATTAAAAGACCAAATGGCAGCAGGCAATGGAATTAAACAAGTCACCTCTCAGTTGGCAACGACCAATGCAAAACCATGGCTTCTTGCCAAGTGGCAAAAAGCACTTTGCCATTGACAAAATACGAGACAAATGTATTCACTAAATTAGGTAAATTACTTTTCTCTGGCTCTTACATTTTCCCAAACTATAGAAAAGGACATTCACAGCTATAAATCAAATCCTTACTCAGAATCATCCCTAATAGAGTAATGTCATTTTGGTGCATTTTAGCCAACTAAATAACTGGAAAGTAAATGCAAGAAAATCAGAACTCAGACAAGAAGCCTAATTAATCCATAAATAATCTGTAAAGAAACATGAAATGTGTAATGAACCAACATAGGCAAGTAATTTTAACTATTTAATATTAAAAAAATCACTTGAAATGAATGTTAAAGCCTATGGATTTCTGATTCTTGTGTGGGTGCTTTGCAGAAATAGCTCACAAAACAGCACACTTATTCAGAACAATCTGTGTCCAGCTGTAGGCAAGAACACCACTGCAAATCAGAACTAATGCTACTGAAATCAATACAGATATGCAAGCATATTCTGACTACAAATGGGATGTTATAGCCTTGTATGGCCATATAGCCATGTTACAGTTCATTTTCTTTTGGTTCTAAAAGAATTTGAAAAAAAACACAAAAATATGAATTTATAAAAATATAAATAAAAATATAACAAAACTTACTACATGATTCACTATCATTTATTGTTCAAATAAGCTCTGTTTGAAGGTTTGAAAGAAGAACAGACAGATACTCATGTTTTCAGGTAACAGACCTGAAAGAACGTAATGAAATTCTGTTTTTAAAGAATAAATGAAGCCACCAAAAGCCAATGACCAAACACAATACAAAAATACTGTATTTGTTCAGTACTCTTGCAAAATCAACAGAACTACTCACCTGCATGAAACTTCTTCACTTAAGAACTGTATGTTAACTGAGGTGAATAACCCTATTGCTCTCAAACTGGTTGTGTAACCCCACACACATAAAAGAAAATGGACAGGTTTGTTCTAAAGTTAGTTCTTTAACAATAACAGCTTCTCCGAGAGAAACAGCCCCATTCTCTCTGATTCCCACTCCACTGGAAAACCCATTTGAAACAGATTCTCAAGGCTAAATCTTGAAATAATCTGTCTGTGTTAGCTATACACAATACACACTCATTTTAGCCCCACATAAACATACAGAGAAGGAAAACAAAATAACCCAAAATTTTATCACTTGCACACACACACACACACACACACACACACACTCTCTCTTCAGTAGCCTGAAGAGTACATCTGTGAAAGTCATAACCTCTGAAAATGGGGACCTGATTGCAAATGCTGACACAACTTTAATTATAATAGCACTACCGGATGATGCTATAATTTTATGTTACAAAGAATGTCGGAGAGCCAGTTTAGTTTAATTAGGTCTGCTAGCAGTACAGTAATAAAAGCATAAAGATTTCCCATTTATCACATCTGACAGCCAATCAAAGATTCTTCCATGTTCTTAAATGAAATGTGACCCATTCAATAGCTCAAAGTAAAACAAATTTTTGACTTTCAAAAAACATCAATTTCTTTCTCTCTGCAGCTCTAACATACAAAGGAGAAGCCTCTCCTCTCTCCCCGCTCCCTCTTCCCCCATCTCTTTTGTCAGAATAATGTAGCTGTATGGAAAACGGAGTTTGGAAAAATCATGAAAACATTTCTGTAGACCTCATCATCCCACAACCTGAAAACCAGACACAAAAAGGATGCAACTGGCTTTTCATCTCCTGAGCCTTGCTTATTAGCTTTAGGGTCACTGCATTTTCTGAAAGGTATTATGTTTCAGAATTACCTGCCATATACACATATAGGGATCTCACCACCACATGCCACTGACCTCAGTACATTCTTTAAATGAGTTTATGCTTTCCCTGCCTTTATACATATTTAAAGACCAGTGACAAGTAGTGAAGAAATGTTATGATGAACACACTGAACTGATGACAGTGACAGCTTGTTTCAGTGGGACTACTTACAAAGTTCTGAGTTTGGGCATATGATTGAAACTTGCCACGGATAGTCGAGTGATGTTGTTATTGTTGAGAGTGCTGTGAAATCAAGAAGAAACATATTAACATGCTGTAGTTATTTTTTGTCATATTTACTATTAAAAAAAAGAGAGAGAGAGAAAGAAAATCACAGCTACTAAAGAACACAGTGGACTGCTTTTTAGGATGGCTATCAGGAAAAGGCCCATGCTGTGGGATCTGCTTTGGCTCCAAACTCAATCTCTGTTAAAGCATTATATTTTGACCATGACATTGATAAGGCTGTGTAATGTGAGTCCCCAGTGGCCTGTGACTCACAAGGAACCACTAGAAGAAGTTACAGGGAGTTTCCACAGATATGGAGAACATCTATGGTATTAAAGTTAATCCTGATGAACAGAACTTCTATAGGTGATCCAGAGCTGCATGAATAAGTGGAGTCCCTCCGTCTATACAATGGAAGGAGTCAGGAATCCTAACATTTTAGCGAAGTATTAACTTCAGTGTTAGACAATGTGCCTAGAACCTCAGACAGGAAGCAGGAACAAATCTAAGTCAATCCATCGTTGTGTAGCAAGGAACTGTTATACACAGAGAATGATACTTTAAAGATCATGAAACTTTATGAATGATTCTACAGTTAATTACTATCTTTAGACTGCATATAAAATGCAAACAAGCTTGACTTACGAACAAGGAAATGAGTGATATAATTTACAGTTTTGACTTAGAGATTACTCATGAGAACGGGATAGAAAATGTTCTCTAAGGTTTAAACACATAAAAGTAATAAAAAATAAAATCTCACTGGGCAAATCTTTGTCTCTTTTGAAGAAAGTGTTTTACCTCATTTTTAAAACAAGTGTAATTTGTGCTCAATAAATCTTTGAACCTTTATCTCTGAATAAATCTTAAAGTACTCTGTGATCCTGAAACACAAGAAGTTAAAATCACAGCACCCTGAATAGAATCAGCCTTTATACCTCCACGCTAACCAGGTAGTTAATCACTGGTGCAGTGTGCTGCATTCCACCTTCGTGTGCTTACTCCTTCCAAGTCCTAAATGTTTCCTTCACTGTGCATAAGCCACCTTCTCATACGCTCTCAGGGCATATATATAAAAGGGAGAATAATCAAAAGGAAATGAGGGGAAAAAAAAAAAGATAGCTGGAGTCATGCCCTCTTTAAAAACAGAATAAAAATGAAACAATAAAAATGGCTAAGTGGATAAATCCACAAAAGGTGTCTTAGAGAATAAATGACAATCAGTAATCTTTCCAGGATTCTCTTACAAAATCCAAACGGAAAACAACAGTGACCATAGTTCTTCCTGCATGACTTCTTAAGAACTTTCAAAATCATATCTTTCTAATAAAGGGGAGATAAATCATTACATATTTACATCACTCAGCTATTTAAACAAAAGATATCTACAAAAATTTTAATTTTCAATTGAAGGTATATTCCTTTGTATTGCCTGCATTCCTATTGTTCCCATATAATTTCTTAATTTATTTTTGAGAGAGCACATAAAACCATCAGAAGTAGTAATGAGATATGTAGTTGATTTAAGCATAACTATTTTTATCTGATGACCAAAATGCTTTTTTCGAGTAGAGATTTGCAATCAACAAAAGCAAGCAAGTCTTTAACCTAGAAACTGTTACATACAATCGTAAAGAGTGTGAAAACTGAAAGACATTTTTGAATTTTTCAGAAGCTTTTATTTTTTTTAATATGCCACCACTATCCACTTTCCCAGTATAGTTGGTTGTCTCTTAAATAAAAAAGAGAAAGAACAAAAGGAAAAAAATAATTACACAGAAAATGATTAGAGAATTTACAAATAGGAAGAATTATACTTGTAACTGCTTTTAACTTTCAAAATATTTTATATCTTTAATGCTAACAGCTCCTATGTGATTCTGCAATGAGTTCCCCAATATATGACCCGTTATTTTGGTAAATGCTTCAGACTAAGACTGCTGGTTAGCCAACTTTACCAACGATTGGAAAGCTTTATGTTATGCTTGTATTTTGAAATAAGGTACACTTTCCAAACTTACATAGGGTGAATCTTAAAGAAAAAATATGCAGTCCTATAAACTACTCAGTGCATATAAATTAAATTATGGTCTTATCTACATATCTTTCTTTAATATATATTTGAAAAGAAGCTTTAGCTACATGTTTTTACATATTGTTCAAAATATCCATCTCCATTTTTTTCCAAAGGTAATTTCATCTAAACCATTGCTTATATCATAACAGAAAATAAACATCCAATTACATATTTAAATAATGCTAATAGGTATATTCACACACAAAATCCTACCTACCAACTTCTCAGAATACTACGATTTTAACAAAGTTTTTTTTTAAAAGTTTTTTTTTTTTTTTTTTTTTTTTGTATTCATTGAAGACATGGACTTTGACTGGCAAGGATGAGCTTTTTAGAGCACTAAAAATCACAGGCATTATCAACTGCAAAAGATCAAAAAAAATTTGTTTTTTTTTTTGAATTGCACATTTAATACTTGTGCCTGGAAAGGAAGCTTGTATTAAAAACATGATAACCAGATTAAGCTATGACTGGAGAAGTTATTCTGCCAAATATGAGAGTTCTAAAGATAAAAATCTCACAGAATGTAAGCTCAACTGACAGATAAACAACACTTCATAAATGCAACCATTAGACTTAATATTGAACCTGCAGTACATTTTTACATGGTTTATACCAAGAAGTTAATGCATTGCTTGCTATTTCTGTGATTATAATAAAAAACAAACAAACAAAAACAAATTAAGCGGTCAGATCCATTCACTCTTAACTATGGCTTAATAATAAAAAACCGTTCTCTCTAGTAGCTCATATATTCTTACTTTCTTGGACACATAGACATTAAAAAAGCTTTTTTTCTTCAGTAGCTAAAAAAAGGAAAAAAGAAGGAAAAAGAAAAGGAAGAAAAGCTTCCTCCCATATATCAAGGTGTGATTTACCAAGTATGAATCAAAGTAACATTGAAGGCTCATGAATACACACAGCCAAGGCTCCCCTTACCGTAAAAAGCACAGAGAGAATGTGACATTTTGAATGACAGAGGAAATATTTCAGGAATGTGAGCTGTGTCTCCAAGCCTTAACAGAGGCACTTTGCTCATTACAGCGACTATTTTCAGGTCAGGGGTCACTGATGATAATTTTGTTACCTTTAACCTCACAGACTGCAACTTCGAGACAGTGAGGAGAAAAAAAAAGAATACAAAAGAATATTGCAATACAGACCTCTAACCAATGGGTTAAATATGATCTAATATATATATATATGAACACTAGTAACAACAAAAATAGTAAAAATACAATTCTCATGGACAGACTAAACACACAATAGCAGTGCTGACTAATGAAAGTCCCTTTTAAATGTCAAGTACATTGTTCCTTAAGACTGAAAGATCAAATTTATGTCAGACTAGACTACAAAGGCAATACTGCAAATGTTCAGCACTTCAGCAATGACATGTAATCCACAAAAATACCCATGACCTCCTCCCCGCTTTTTAAAAAGAAAATACATTATTTTCTTATGGTTCCTACCATCTGCCTTTTTTGTTTTGTTTGAACTGCATGCAAT
>NW_010582648.1:57055-126831 GCF_000705375.1 Tinamus guttatus | reverse complement strand
CATGTCTATATCTCTCCACATATTTTTACCATTTCACAGCACATGGCAGTGGATTTTTTTAAGACATCCTTTCACAAGAGCGCTCTGACACTAGGCTGCAGCTCGTAGATAAGCTTCTACATCAGCCCTCCCCAGGCGCCAAGCTCTCACTAAAAGTAAGCGATACGAGGGGTACTTACAGCACTTCCAGGTCGCGCAGAGCCCTAAACGCCCCATCTTCAATACAGCTGATCTGGTTGTAATCCAGCTGCCTGTTAAACAGATTAGGAAGGTATTTGTAAAAGAGATGAGCGCTGGCAGTGTCTCGTGAGAAGAAAAAACCTCTCGCCGGTGCCTGCAGCCAGGCCCCGCCGCACGAGCCGCTCTCGCCACCGCGCTCGGGCGCTTACGACTGTCACACACCAGCCTGGCCTGGCCCTGCCACGGAAATCTCTTTTTGTTCTGGACCTCTGCGCAAAGCAGCCGCTCTGGGAAAGCTCCAGTAAATAATAACTGCACCTTATATTAAATGCCAAAGGAATGCAATTTCATTACATCAAGAAAAGCTATCCATTAAAAGCTCTCAGCGTCATCTTGCTGAAACAATTTCATTAAGGTAAAGGATGGTAAATCACTTAATGTCACATGCATCCCCTCGGTGACCTAACAGAATCCATTTATCAGAGCAGCCCAGCTGCATGTTAATGCCACCGTCCCTGACAGGAGAGAGATCCGGGGACCCCTTCCAGGGTCTGCGTGCGTGTGCGCAGCAGGGACGGGGGGAAAGTAGCCTCCTTTCCTCCTAGAATATTTCTAAACGTAGAAATAGCAGTGTCCAAGGTATCTGCATAGATCATTAGCTACACCTGTTATTTCTGCCTGAAACCAGGACTGCTGTTGCAGCCACCAGTGTATGATTTCCAGCGTGATTTTGTGCCCTCTGCAATTCTATGCAGATGAGATGTTGCAACGGAGTCCTCGAATTCTGGAAATAAAACTCAGCACTCCAACCCATACATTATTAATCTTAAAGTATTAAGTTATGAAAAATTTACATTCATTTCTCTGAAGAATGTTATTACTTTTTCAATTCAAAACATGTACTAATATGCAGTACATACTGCACAATTTAAAAAAAAAATCTCTACCGATAATACGCTTTTCCTATAAATACTTCAGATATTTTGGGGGACAACTTGTCTTCCAAAACAAAGGTAATATGGCCTCACTTTAAATAGGCAGGAGACCTTCTCTAACCTAGCAACTTATCAGCAATAGATAATATGTACAACTAAATGTGCGTGAACACTAAGAAAATGAACAAAATATGAACGATCTCTGCCCTTTCTGTCTCCATTTATATATTAGCTATAAGGGCTAATGAGCTTTTACTAAAGCATTTTGTATGACTCTTGTGAATCTAAGATAATCTTTTGCTTTATCAATAAATCATCACACTCGTTGGGAATGTTATGTACCAACTTTTATAAAAAAAAAAAAGTTCTTCTTGTTTCATACTTTTCATCTTAATTCATACTACCCAAGAAAACAATATTATGATAACTATAACAGTGTCTGCATTTCTGTGTACTACAAATTCAATGCAGACTAATTTTCTGAATACAATCTTTAATCATTTTGGTGCAATGTTACACCAGTGCTGCAGTCTGGGAATATTTAAGCCTTCTTTCTCAGGCTTCTTCCATTTTTACTAATGAATTTCACTTAACAATTAAGTTAACAGCCTTTTTATTTTAAAGAGGTAAAATATATATACAGTACAATTCTCTAACCTCCTGAACAATTTATCAAAGCTATTTAAATTAGTACAATGGCATGAAATGTTACCCTTGACACAATGCAAAAGAGAAATTGTTTCCAGACAAATTGGAAAAATCTTTTAATGCCATCAAATTTGCCTAATGCAGTCTGCAGGTTAATCTGCAAAAGGGTGAGCTGTATGTTTGCCCGAATCTTATTATCCTTAGCTGTCAATGTATAAATCAGTGCTGACACAGCTTCTTCTAAATCATCCATATTATGCACAAAGGAAAATCTTTTAACAGTAGAGAAAGCTGTTGAGCAAATCTTGTCCTAGATGAACCGAAAGGCAGATTTTCTTCCACTAGTCTGGCAGCAGTTATGGTGCACCGGAACACTTTTGGACTTCTTCCTTCAGTGAATCACCACCACCACTATCTTCATGAAGGGTGAGTTGTTTTCATTTAAATCTTATCTTAACTGACAGCTTTAAATGCAGTTACCCTGTTTGCACTGAGCTAATGAGTTGGGTCGGATTCAGAGGGAGGGGGGTGAGAGAGGAGAAAAATATTCTGATTTTATAAATGACTATCTCTGAAAGTTATGTATGTTTTAGATGATTTGTCATCCATTATAACCACAATATAAAAAGATCAGAATCCTAGCAAGGACAATTGGCAAAAATATTTTTTAAGCAACAAAAAGTATATAACTTTGAAGACAACATGCCTGATTTGAATAGAGATTTATGGCATTATGTAAGTATATCCACTACAAATACATCTCCATTTTAACAAGTACTTAGACAAAATGTTAAAGTATATTGTTCCTATAGTAGATGCACTGAAGTGGCCCTGATTTTTTTGCACAAGACTACTTTCTGACATCAGGTTGTGTGAGTGTTAGAACTTGGGGCATAAACAAGAGTAATAGAGCAAAAATAATACTTACTTACCAGATTTTCATGTATGTTTTTTCATTTATTTTTAGCAGACTGACTTTCTAAAACACTCATTAAAAAAATCTACAATACTGCAATAAAACTTTTCTCACCACTAAGTTATTGAACAGTAATACCAATTCTATCTTAAAAGGCTTTCTTTTCTCTCCCCTGAGAATTTCTTTTCATCTTTTCAAATCATTAAAAAGTCCCAAGACAGGAAGCTGATCAGACATGGACATGAAGCTCTGGCACATCACTGTCCTTCCCCTCTCTCCAGTCTCTCCCCGCTGTCTTCTTCCCCCATCTCCTCGCTGTGTCCTCTCTAGCTGGGATCTCATCCTCCCTCCCTGTATTCACAAGATCTTTCCTGCCCACTCCTCCCCACCTGCTACCACAGATTACCCTGGCATGATCATAAAGCTCCCAACAGCCCCTGTCATACTCAAAACCCTTTCAGAAAATTAAGTTTTGCCTCCCTATCTGCAGTGTTACCTGCACATATTATATACTTTCTAAATACTGCTGTTTAAGACTCTAATGGATAACAAAGGGCTTTCAACTAATATGAAAATACCTGTTTTAAAATGTTGCTTATTTTCTTAGTTTTGCGGATACATTTAATACTACAGAAACATGTTGCTGACTTTTATTTTCTTCCTTTCTAGCATATGCTGTGAACCAGCAACAATAAAACAAAACAAAACATCCTTGTTATCCCAAAAGAAGAGTATTTAATGTCTTAACAGGAGATGTTGCATGAAAAAAAAATTGTATGTGACAGAGAAAACCTTCCTTACTCATTCATAAAGGCTGACTTCTAAGTTACAACGATTTCAGTGATTCTGTCTACTTTACTTTCTTGTTCTTCAGGGCTTGAGCACATTCTGGTGTATAATGTAAGAGAGGCACCATGCAGCTTTAAAGTCTTCTCTTGCTCAGAAATAATTACATTTTGCTAGTGTATCAACTTAATGATAAAGACTGATTAAGAAGTCATCAGAAGAAAAGTGACAAGCCTTTCTAGATCCCTGCTGTGGTTTCCTGACCAGTGAAATGTTTGGAAAAACTTTCTTGTTTCAGCACATTGTACTGTGCATTTTCTATCACTAATCTTTGCCTTCGAAAAAGAACAGAGTACACAGTACTTATCCCTGAAATAGCACTTTTGGAAACAACCAATTTTTAACCTCTCCTTGTATATTTTATAACAGAACTGATTTATGTTTTCCTATTTCTTCACTCCTCTCTGAATTTCAGTTTCAAGAGGAATCAGTAATTCCAGAGGTATTAGCTGAAAAAGACATAATATAATCACAGAAGAATTTACTCTAAGTTTTTATCAAATCTGTTTAAATCTGCTTGTTTCCTGTGTCTATTACCATTTATTACTACCGTTCTTTCATTTGAAACTTAAAGGTTTTTCCTATTTGCACAATTTATTTTGCTAATGTAGTTCATGGTGTCATTTTCTAAATGTTTCTTGAAAAACACTTCCAATTAATAAATAATTAATATTTCTAATATACATAATACCGACACATACGATTATGACATTTTGTCACGTAATATATAAAATAATATTTTTCCTCCAAACTAAAAAGAACTAAAAATATGTCTAAGTATTAGATGACAAAGAAAATAAAGATTATTATAAATGTGGGGAGCAAATATTTTTATTCCTATTGTAGAATGGATTTCACATTAAATATGAATCCTAAAGTTCTGTTAGAGTGGTTTATTTAAATACCAATTTTAAAATCTATAGAACCATTTAGAACCATAACTAAGCAGTTACTTTGGATATCAACTAATCTCCTTGCAAGTCTCCTCAATATAATTATGTCACCCGGTTTAGTGGTACAAAGGCAGTCTCACTTTCTGAAGTAACACAGATATATTGGCACCTAAAGGCTACTAAGAGTTCAAATAACTTTTGCATGTGTGACTTAAACATTGACCAGAAGCATCAACTTACTTCCTTTAACGTTCAAATCCTCAAAGAGGATTTTAATTATTCGCTGTGCTTGATGTAGCCAAATAAAATATAAAGATGAAATTCAATCCAAGTCTTCCTACAATGGAGTTTATCAACTCACTTCAAAAGAATTTTATACTTGAGTTTTCTTTTTTATTCTCACAGGGAAATCCTTGAGACACTACACAAACCACAACAAAATTCAGACCTATAAGAAACCCCTTGATTCACACCTGGAGAACTCTTGATTCTAAATTCGTCTTCAGAGCAAAGTGTTTCTCCTGGTTTTAAAACATTAATGACTTTACTATTTCACAGGCGGATCCATAGCTTTGATGGATATGAAACTTTTTTCAGCAGGCCAAATATTAGGATGTTAGCCTGTAATCAAAACTACAACTTCAGTAATAGTACTTAGCCCAGGCATTTAAATGGTCTTTTATTTAAACAGTCAGGAAAAAAAACACAGCTGACTTGTTTGGGTATAGAGTATTGGGAGTCACTAGAAAAGTGTAATTCCTTCATGTTACTGGTAAGAGTTACTTAAAAAACTTAAAGAAATATTGAACGTACTAATACCATATGCAAAATCTTTCTTGATATGTACTTGAAATGCAGGCGGCTGAACAGGCTAGCCTGTTGAATTGAGATTGAGACTCAGAATAAGAGTGAGAAATACGTGAATTCTAAATTATTAAATCATGTGCTAGACAAGCAATGCATCTGGCTCAGCCCTTGCATAGAGGAACAGAGAGCAGACTTTCACAAAATTAAAGTTCCCAAGGTTGGCGAGAGTTTACACCAGTACCTTGCATATCCAGTATGAATACTGTATCACCAAAGAGGGCTATGAAATGTGCTATTAAACATGATGATTAAAAATATGAAGTGAATTTACAATGTATATGGTAATTTTTATATATATAAAGCCCCCAAAAGTGGGTAACTTTGCATTCTCTGAAGAACCTAACTTTTTGTGCATCTTTTTCTCCCAGATCAAGAGTCTATTTAGGAGTGATTTTTTGAATTTCAGTTTTAAGATTTAAGCCCTAAATTCTGCCAAGTCTTACTTTAGCAGTAATAATAAATGGGGTTATTCTTCAAATTATTTCAGTTCTTAGAGGAAGTCAAAACTGTTTTTTCCGCTACATCTGAAATGCCCAAAACACTGGGTGATGGGTTTATAGTTCCAGAAATTCGTACAGACTAAGTACGAAATCACTGAGGATGGTGCTGGCCTCTTTTCACTGGTGGCTACCGACAGAACTGGAGGTAATGGCCACAAACTGAAACACCAAAAGTTCCACAGGAACTTAAGGAAAAATCCTTCACAGTGAGGGTGACAGAGCACTGGAACAGGCTGCCCAGAGAGGTTGTGGAGTCTCCTTCTCTGGAGATCTTCCAAACCCGCTTGGACGCAGTCCTGTGCCACGTGCTCTAGGTGTCCCTGCGTGTGCAGGGGGGTTGGACTAGATGATCTCTAGAGATCCCTTCCAACCTTAAGCATTCTATGATTCTATGATTTTTAAATGATTTTATTTCATTAGCAATAACCATGGTAGGCTGTATAGGCAAGAGTGCCACCAGAAAGCCGAGGGAAATGATCTGGCACTTGTTCGACGACATCTGGAGTTGAGCATCCAGTCTCGGCCAAGCAGGGCACTCACGTGCTTAGGTGAGCCCAGCAGAGCCCACCAAGACTCAGGGGATGGGAGCTGGTGACAAGCAGGGCCAGGCTGGGACAACTGCGTCTGCTCTGCCTTAAGCAGAAAGGAACATACCCTCCTAATGGGACAGTATGGGCATAGTCAGACTTTCCACGGTAACAGGCAGGCACAAGTTATGAAATGGGAAATTCCAGTTAGAACTGGAGTTTGAATCCATATTTTCTTTTCAAAAGAAAAGAGGAGTGTGGAGTTAAATATTATCACAAAATCATAATCATCAACCTTAAAAAAAGCAATTTCATTTAGATAACTTAACACCTAATTCCTTTTGTTCTGTGATGCCTGGAAGAACATCCTTTGACTACTATAAAATCCTTCTGAAACATTCCAAATCATGATTCAGTTGGTGATATACCCAGGGAGTGACAGAACAGTGAGTCTTCATTCAGTAAAATAAACATGTAATCAGTTTAACTTTTACAAATTTGTTAACTGCCTGACAAACAGGATAGAGTGCCATTATGATGGTTATTGTATCTTGGATTTAGGAAAAGACCTCTGTAATCCACTTTGCAATTATTGTAATTCATGGTGTTAGACAAAGCAAATATTAATTTAACGAGTGTTCTACTACACGTTTGCTTTACTCTTTGTGCCTTCACCTATCTCTTCCAGAAGACTGGTTAACATCTTTAACATTATGGTCTACTAGCAGGGCAATAACAGAAGAAATGATGAAACAAGAATAAATATTAAATTCTGATGATGACAACTTTCAGTGAGTATATATAAATACTTGGTTCATCTTGCCTAAGCTTCTAAATAGATGTAAACACTGTTCAGGTTGTGAATACTTGATCCAGTTACATAAAAGTTGTGCTACAATCTCATCTAACTCATCATTAGTACTTGTCATTCTGACACTTAAACCTACAGCCCACAGTGTACAGGGTGCTCTTTGTAGATGACCAGGAGCATTTACTAGGCAGAAAAATGTATTTCTTACTGTTCTACTATCTGTAGTGGGATTAATAAAAATTACTTTCTTCTTTCCTTTTTTTTTTTTTTAATCCCCAGTGAAGGAGGTATCTGTTGTATTTATGCTATTACAATAAACTTATGCCACAGATAAGATCTGGATTTGTGGAAACGCTATAACTTTTATGGTAGCTTTGCTGGAACAAACTCTGCAAAAACAGAAAGGTTATAAAGGGCAGACCCTTTGTTTTGCACAAATTTTAAGCATAATTCAGGAGCATTGCCTTGAAAATATATAGTAAGATATAAATATTATCTTAACAAAAGCACAACCCCACTCAGCCAAGTGAATCTATCTCACACTATGTAGTGAGTTAGATTCTGAGTTTATAATTGTATTATAAAGTACTGCCAGTAGAAAATTCTTGATGTTGCTTTTATTTTTACTTTGAAGGTCTCTTTCCAAAATGATATCAATTTCCAGATATAAAGGATCAAGTTAAAAAAAAAAAGAAAGAAAAAAAAGAGGCTATTGCTTTAGCCAGACTGCTTTTAGATTGTGACTAATTATGGGACCAGTTCTGAAGAGAAATTCATAAAATATCAATTAAGAAGAGTGCCAAAGCTATTTTGAAAAGTACTTTCATGTTTTTGAGCATAATAGTTTTCCCACTGTGATACAATAGAGTTTATTGCAGAGGGAAATAAAAGTGTCACAACACGCTTAAGCAAGCAAATGCACACATTTCCACATATTGCAGCAAACAGGGGGCAATACTTTTCGATATTCTTTTAATAGTGGTGTTCTTTGGTAAGTCTTCAAAAAATACCCTCCTACCCAATTCATGAGCATGGCTAATAAGAGTATAATCAAATACAATCCATCAAAGGAACACAGAAGTGAAAATGGATATCCTGTCTAGTTTGCCAATATTAAAGGTACAAAATCATGCGGGTCTTTTCATGAATACGAAGAACCTCATTTTAAAATGATTTCCTCTAGAAAGTTCATCTTTCTTAAATGCCGTTAGTCTCAAATAATAAAAATGATTTTGATAGAAATTAAATGAACACCTCAAATAAAGAGTTTTTTATATATGTATCTTAAGAAAACAGTTATATTTTTTCACAGCTGGATCACAGTGGCACCTTCATGGTCTTTCAGGAGCCTACTCATATATGTCTACTCTCTTTGTTAGCTGCTTGTAACTGATGAGTCTCTGGCTTTAGACACATTACAGCTTTCAAGTGCATGACCTTATACTTCCTAGACAAGTTCCTTCCAGGCTTCAGGTTATTCAGCTCTTTCCTTGCACTCTGAGAAAGTCTGAAAGTCACTACTGACATTTTCCACATTTAGAGGCCACAAGAATTCACAATTTGCCCATGAACTTCAAGGCCATCATCTCTAGAAAAATAAGTATCAATCATGTAGAGACCTATTTTACTACAAAACAGAACTGGAAGAAATGCAATCACACAAGTACAAAAAACATTCCAGACCATCTTTCTTTTTCTTTTATGTGAACACACAAAAGGCAAGCTCTTAGACCTGAAGCAGAATGAATTTTTCCATATGAAACAATGAAATGTTGAAAGCAGCCTGAAATTCAAGTATTGAACTCAGGTTACTATAAGCAAATACTTACGATGTCTTGTCATATTCAATTTCATTTTAGTGATTTGGATTTCATATAGGGCAAGTTTAGGATGCTTGGGATATGCAAAAGTATTTTGCCAGAACAAGTGACAAACATTTGTTTTTGTGCAGAGATTCCTTAAGCAGCTACAAAAAGATACCTGATTCAACAGAATACGGTATTGACAAAGTATTACCACTGGGACATATACCAAAGAAAAAGGAAATACTTACAGATTTTTTATGTCTACTGCTCCTCGGAAAGCCTTTCTTGGTATTGCTTGAATCTGATTTTCACTGAGATCACTAAGAAAAGAAAGATTAAATAAAGGTGAAAATTTGTCATATACATTTATTTCCATGTTTAACAAAAAAAAATACATGTGAAAATAGTTTCAGCTATTATAGTTCTGTCAGTATTGCTGATAAAGCATATTTTATAACATTAACTGATTTTTAATCAAAGAAAAAGAAAAAACAATAACAGTGTTGCACTTAATTCCTTTAAAAAATTACAATATACATGGCAAACAAAAAGTAGCAGCATTACATAATCAAACGGTGAACTTCAGATTGATTTAATTTCAAATAATTGGTTTTAATTTTTAATCAATTCCAAACCCCAAACATTAAAGTATGTTCAGTTTTATGCAAGGAAGAAAAAAAAAAAAAGGCAGAAAAATAAAACAAGTAATACCGTTGAGAAATGCCTAATATCAAGCCGTACCATGTCTAAGATCAATACATTGCTGAACATTATATCAGATATATTTTTAAAAAAGGTATTGAGCAAGGCCTTGCAGCAGGTATCCACTGCTTCTCCACACCGCTTCCCAAAATGCCTGCATGTCTAGCTTAACCTGGATATTTGAAAATTGTATATTTTCCTAATGAGGAATGTTATTACCATAAAGTTATTAATGAATATTTTCTGCTATCAGTATAAACATTCACCCCTTTTCTGAAATCTGACAGTAGTTTGAGCCCTAGCGATTCCATATGGCAATAAAAAAAATAATAAAAACTATGAAAAAAATGAAATAAAGAAGTTATATGAGACACAGTAAAAAAAGAAAATAAAAAAGCAACCTCACCCTGTCCCCCAAACACACACACAAAGTACCATTCAGTCTTCTTAAGATATGCTATGTCTCATTCACAAGTAATTCAATGTAATAGAAGAAGACCAACAGATTAATGTAGTTGGCGACGGATCTACACTGTAGACAGTCTGAAGGTTTCATTTCAGTGCATTTTTGCTCTGCTGGACCAAACATATCCATCATGCACATGGATCAAAGATGCCTGAAGGCCTTGAAAGGACCTTTCTACCTTATAGTCTTAAAATTTGGGAAATCCTTTTGGAGGTATTCTGTGACGCATCTTGCTTTAAGGAATGACACTGAGACCTACCTTAGCATCTGAATCACCATTAGGAACAAGTTAGACGCTTAGTCTAGGCTTTGTGTGCACTAGGACTTCATTCAGTTCACAGAGCAGTTTTATTGTCACTAAAAAGTTTTCATTTTGGTAAAATCCAGCCAGGAGCTCTGTTATAAAAGCACACCGATCACACTCAAACCTCAAGAGCAGTAGTAAGTTTTCTCCATGTCCTGCTTATTAGAGACACCTTTCTAGAGACAACTTGGAGGAGAAACACCCTCAGAAGAAGCCTACAGACAAGATACCAAGCAGATAACTGAACACACATAGTGAATAATCAAGAATAATTTCATTGATCATATATAAGCAGTCATGCTTTCGACATATTCTTTCCTTAAAATGTAATCTAGCATAATCTAGCATATTTCCAGTTACAAGAAATTAGGCCTATAGATCCCTTACAGATTTACAAATTTAAATAAATATTTTGAAAAAAATTATAGAACTCACACTACCTGACCATAGCAAAATTTATATTGCTATAATCTGGTTGTGAAAGTAATTCTACACACCTTGGCAGTAACTCAATTTTATCCAATTCATTGTTTGCTTAGGGAATTCTGTTTACTAAATTTTTCATGTTTTATGCATCTAACTTAGTTGCAATCCCTTGTAAAGTATATTTAAAATGAGATCCAATTTAGCTATATTAACACTATGTAAAAAGAGAATCTACGAGCTGTGATTTAATTTTCAAACCACCTAAGTAATCTTGAAATGGGATATGACTGCATGCTCTCACCATAAATTCAATGGCAATGAATGAAATAGCAACCTTCAGCATTTGTTACGGTAACGTGATTTAACAGACTACTTCCTTAAAAGAATCCATTATAAACAAACACAAACAGTGAATGTCTATATTTACATTTCTCTTTAACTGACAAATACATTTTATCTATATTAAAGCTGTGTCTAAAGTGGTAAGTTAGCAGTGGTGGTTTCTATCATGATAAACGATTAGTTTATAATACAGATACATGCATATACTATGCAAACCATTGCCACATTCATAAATATATACTGCAGGAGGTAATGGCGCATTACACTTTTTATGACAGTAAAGAGAATATCACCATTTACTATTTCATAGAATTTAAAAAAGTGGAAGACAAACAAAATTAAGGCAATAAGTAAATTAAAAAAAAATCTAATGAAAAATATCGAAGGCAAAAAGTCTTTTTTACTTCGACTAACTGCATATCTTAGCACACATTCAAGAACTTAAAAGCAGGGATTATTGAGCCAAGTGTTTCAATAAGTAATACATTGAGACTATATGTGTGTGTGCATGTATGCATGAGAGAGAAAAATGATTAAAAGCATGGTAGATTAACTGCTGGGGCATCATAGTCAGCATCTTTTTCACGTACCACAGATTCATGTAAACTCAAATACAGTGTGCCCAGCTAATTTTACTACATTTGAAATGTAAACTGCTTGATTACAAAGGTTCCCATATTTGCTGGGGAAAGCACTTTTTAAAACAGTCCTCTAAATGCAGAGGGATAAATAATGTTGGTAAAGTACCTTTCCCGAGGAAACATTTTGGCAATGCATCTGATGCTTTGTGAAAACATTTTTGGAATTGTATATGTAATAAAAATGTAAGTTATTAATTCATTTCTTTATTGAAACAAATCTAACTCTTGTTAAAAAATGCTATGATTTTAAACATAAAATCTATTCTTACTTTTAGTATAAAAGTTTTTAGTAATAATTTATTGATTCATTCAAGTTCTCACCTGCTCAGTCTAATAAGCTTTCCTTATAAAAACCTTCAGGGCCTTAAACAAACAGCTGACTTTCTTCTTGAACAAATTATACCTTAGTTTCACACTCTGTAGACGTAGGAACGAGTAAGAAGTAGCCATGTTTGTTGTCGTTGTCTAAAATCTTATTTTTTTTAGATTTTTAACTCACATCACTGCAATTCTTAGATTGCTCACAGAAGTGGAGGTCACAAGCAGCCAAGGGTATGCTGCAGCTTTCCGGGGAAATGAGGCAAACATCTGTTTCATAAATGAGGCCAGACGGTTTTGCAAAGGTTTATACAATGCACGGACTTCTCTTTGCAGTCTATCTTCTGCAATAAAGAAAGACTCAAATAACCTGATGGTTATTATTTGCTTTTCCTGCACTAATAGCTGTGTGAACTCCCTTCCCATTTCAAAAAGAGGTATGATTTGAATATGCCATACACTGAGCGTAACTAATGATGGCCCTTGGGACCCCTAAAATGATAGAAGATTTAAGAAATTTTTAAGCCACAAAACAAATGAATATACTGCTTTGACAGGAATAACTTTTAAAAAGAGTCTTCACATTTGAAACCAGCAATCTGAAATAGTTTCAGACAAACTGTTCTCTATAAACATTGGAGCCCAATGTTATAGACTTTACATAAAAAGACAGTATATCTGTGGAACAGTAGAATTGATTCAAAAGTTATTCACCTAAGCACAGAGTGAAAATAATCAAGGATATCCTAAACACTTTTTGAAAAAGAGCACAAAGACGTAATGACCAGACAAATTCATCTTATGTGGATTTAAGTCATCCTATGGGCCTTAATCTTTCAACCAAACTGTTCCCAGTTCTACTGAGTTATTTCAGGAGAGGATATATTCCAAATTACCAAGTTCGAAGTGGAAGATGTTAGACATTGATCCTTTAAGAAAATTACTTAGTGCAACTTTGTAGGCTTAATTCATTTCATTCACTGGCTTGCATGGGATCTTCAATCACATGGCCTTCACCATACCTCCTCTTTCACACGTTAGCAAACAAGTGTTCAGGGATAGAATAGCCATACATAACTTTAATATCTTTTAGCATGAGATGACCTCAGTTATGAAGTAATTCAAAAACATCCCTCAAACTCATTTCACTGAACCAGAAGGCGGCACGGGAATACTGGGGTTAAACATCAGATTTTACACAAAGAGGCATCTGGGATGATCACGCCTAGTTAGCCTTTCAGTTTTTGAGAGATGTCCTTTCGTAGAAGAAACAGCTTAGCACTGGCATTGCTCTGACTGTGATTGTACTGTCCACTGATAGCTGTTTACTTGTTTCAAATTTAAGTACAAATCTAAATAAAATTCAAATTTTGAACTGTGTATGTGTCAAGCATTTTTCTCACTTAAAGTATGGTGGCTGCAGTGTCATTTTCTCCAAGGCAAAACAGGTAAACCAAATCCATACACTGAACCATATGCTCAACCTTATACTATGAAAATATGAAAATATAGGAGGATATTCAAAGATGTTTGAAATTAAATTGATTTCTTTCCAATTATGCCTGAAAGAATATAGACTATTCCATGTCATATATTGATGAAATAGGAAAGAATCATTGAGAAGAAAAGCAGGAAAAAAAAAATCAAAGTTCTCATTCCAATCTCTCCAATCATTTCTTCAGTTAATACTACTGAATACTCCCTAAGAAATGGAATGAAATTGGTTCATTCCTATTTAATGTATTTACTTGTATCATATTTACACTGAAGACAGACCAAGTACATCAAAAACATTTTTAAAACTAGAATCCTGCTAGTATATGAAATTTATACAAATATAATATGTTCTATTCTGATAGAAACCTGAAAATTTTCTATAGGCTATTGTTTCTTTATCAGAGGATAAAGCCCTCAGATAACCTGATACTAAAGAGCCCTATAGAGTGCTTCAGTGCTTAAAAAATGCAGACTGTACTGCATTGCAGCTATTCTATTACTCACTATGTGTGGCTCCCAGTTGAATATCCCATTTAACCTTAAATGGAGTACCATATTTTTAATTAAATAAATTGAAGCTCCACATATAATATCTATATCATACACTGTTAAGGTTGTATCAGTTTTCTTGTGTGGCTAAAATCATTGTTCACTCTGAAACAATAAATCTTTTGAAGATGGCAAACCTGCTTGTAAATTTAATTACTTTTAATTTTATTTTCCTCCACGGTTTAACCTCCCGCAGTGTCTGATGAGTGATACCATAAATCTATACTGCCATTCTCTACGTTGTGAAATACTGAGTACTGGGAATGAGTAATGTGTCCTGATTTTTAAAGGAAAAGGGAGAAATACCAAGTCAGACAAAGCACTGAATATATGTCAGCTTATTTATGTCAATATATAAAAACAGATCAGAAGGTTCCATTACCAGTGTCCTTAATTATTATTCAGAAAAACAGGGCAAAAGAATAAACCTCTGATAGTACTCCTGAAAAAAACACAGTTTCTATACTAGATACATATATTCTGCATGAAACCTCACATGCCCATACAGGGCAGCAAACTCCATTAGATGAAATGATTTGCACACGGAACACAAAGATGATGAAAAAAATATACAGACATGTTTTGACCAAACAACTAGTCATTACACTTTATAAATAGGTAGATGAGTTAGATAAAATAAAACATGTAACTTGCTCACAAATATTAAACGGTTTGCTCCTTTTCAGCTCTTTTTCCTGATTCACTTTTTCAGTGCTACCCAGTGTATACACAGTGTACCAGACCATGCTTTAAAACTCCAAAAATTCAGGTGGGTGGGAAAAGACGACACTGCTTATGTATTATACCGTTCTTTGCAGTGAGAGCATGTGCAACCTGCCTAGTCACAGGATACTCAGTGGATCCTGGACTTCATTAACATGTCGACCTTCCAGGCCTTGTCTGCCCTGGAACACTTCTCCAGTGCTATCTTCTCAGTGGGACATGCCATTGAGGGATTCTAACCTATTAAGGAGCTAGGTGCAAGTTCATGTGAGCACTGACTTCTGTCCCTGGTTTTGGTGTTAGGGAAAAGGAAAACTTGGACATGGAGAACATTCAAGCTGCTGCAATGGGACAAGACCACCCACGGTAGCCACAGGCAGAAGTTTCTGTCTATGCACATAGAATCACAGAATGATTTTTGGTTGGAAAAGACCTTTAAGATCATCGAGTCCAACCATAAACCTTTCAACACCATGTCTAGATCTTAAGGAAAGGATGGAAAACACTTTCTACCCTATGTTGGATACTTTGTGTGATCATGGAAACGTTAAATAGATTTACGTTATTGCTTATGACTCTAGATACATATATTCTACATGAAACCTCACATGCCCATACAGGGCAGCAAACTCCATTAGATGAAATGATTTGCACACGGAACACAAAGATGATGAAAAAAATATACAGACATGTTTTGACCAAACAACTAGTCATTACACTTTATAAATAGGTAGATGAGTTAGATAAAATAAAACATGTAACTCGCTCACAAATATTAAACGGTTTGCTCCTTTTCAGCTCTTTTTCCTGATTCACTTTTTCAGTGCTACCCAGTGTATACACAGTGTACCAGACCATGCTTTAAAACTCCAAAAATTCAGGTGGGTGGGAAAAGACGACACTGCTTATGTATTATACCGTTCTTTGCAGTGAGAGCATGTGCAACCTGCCTAGTCACAGGATACTCAGTGGATCCTGGACTTCATTAACATGTCGACCTTCCAGGCCTTGTCTGCCCCGGAACACTTCTCCAGTGCTATCTTCTCAGTGGGACATGCCATTGAGGGATTCTAACCTATTAAGGAGCTAGGTGCAAGTTCATGTGAGCACTGACTTCTGTCCCTGGTTTTGGTGTTAGGGAAAAGGAAAACTTGGACATGGAGAACATTCAAGCTGCTGCAATGGGACAAGACCACCCACGGTAGCCACAGGCAGAAGTTTCTGTCTATGCACATAGAATCACAGAATGATTTTTGGTTGGAAAAGACCTTTAAGATCATCGAGTCCAACCATAAACCTTTCAACACCATGTCTAGATCTTAAGGAAAGGATGGAAAACACTTTCTACCCTATGTTGGATGCTTTGTGTGATCATGGAAACGTTAAATAGATTTACGTTATTGCTTATGACTCTTTCTTCATTGTCACACAATTCCTAACCTGCAAAGTTCCAATATGACCAACAATCTTAAATCTAAAAGCTTTTCTGAATATTCTACAGGCACACTTTGCCTACCTCCAGTTCCACTGACGTAGGATAAGGAACATGACAATTATTTTCAGGATTATGTAGTAAAATCAGAACAACACACAAAATCTTTGACAATATACTCACTATTAAACTATTACATTCTGTATTAATACAGGGAGAGTATCCTGGAGAGATATTTCCTCTAAAATTAACAGGTGAATTGAACATATTTTAGTATATTTGGAATTCAGCTATCATAATATATCACTAAATATATCATGTTGCAGGATTACCTCAATAGCGAAATAGGAACATATTCATCTGTAATACAGCCCTTCTCATTTCACCTTGCATTAGGCAAATATTAATATATACAATCAAGTAAGTACTGGTCAAATGAGACATGTCCAGTTAATTGTTACAGTACTGACATGTTTGCCTTTTATAGTTACTGTATTGCAAGTTGCCGTACTGCATAATTTAGTGATGAGCATACTCCTGTACCAAAAGGGGTTCTCATGTCCTTATTTCAAGACCTAGCTTTTTGACATGCCTACAAATCAATTAACACAAACAGCATAAAGAAATGCTTAGCACATACATGCCTTACGATATAATCTAAAGTCTGCTCTGGAAAGAACTCACTGTAACATTCTTCTTTCATTATGAAATAAAGAAATTACTCACCAATTATCTTTTTTTTTGTTTTTCAGTAACATATTCAATAAAATTGTTGATCTTAACAACAAAGATAAAAAGAGTCCACTTTTATCAGCACTAGGCAGTATATCTCACAGCACGTATTTATCTCATTGTCAAGATTAAAATACTGAACTATAAATTCCAACATTAGTTTTGCAAATTATTATCATGAGTCATATCATCTTTCTGAAATGCTTCTGACAGAAGGAATTAAATTTCACATATGTCTGTATGAAAGGTGTTATCAGCTGTCTTTTACTAGATGGAGAAATCAAGGTAGTACCAGTAACATGCTGAGGAGCACAGAGCAGATGAGAAGAGTCTACGTCGTGCACCTGCAGACTCTGTGCTGTATACTCATTGCTTGCTCTGTTGGCTCCCTTGAGACTCAGATGCTGTAAATAGTAGACAAATAATATATTCTCTTGCTAAAGCGGGATAACTCCTTGTGCCACATTGCACTAGAACATCCCCATTCGAATATTACATATTATTGCACATCAGAGGAAGGTCACCATTTCAGTGTGGAGAGGATTTAAGTTAAGAAGTTCCTAGCTCTTCCTTGCTAAGATTATTCAGATTAAATTTTCCTTCTCACCGTCTTCTAGTTTTTAAATATAATTTCTATTGATATCCTTAAAGTATTGGTATTCCTAATACTTGTTCTATTAAAAAAATCTGTTATTGATATTGTTTATTAATTGATAAATCTATAGTTGAACAGAAATGTGCTTCCCACTGTAGATATATTATTACTCATATTATTTAAGCATTAGATATTTTTATTCCTTAATAAAACACAGTTGCAAGCCATTTACTCATACAACATGGAATAAAGGGATCATGAAAGTGAAAAACTAATAAATTGCATCAGAAAAATTAAATGATAACAATAAATACTAATATGGTTTTGTTTTAGAAGCAGCCTGATTTCTAATAACTATCCACGATAATATGATACTGACTTGCTTAATGTTTTGAGTATTAGTAATTTATCATGTATTTAACAAAAAGGAACACAGAGGGTAAACACCAAGCTTGCTTTCTTCTCAGTAGGTTCACATTTGAGATTTGGAATAACCCAAAAGCTTCAGTCTCAGTCTTGGCACAGAAGTTAATCTATGGACAACAGAATCAATTCTAACCTGCGAGGTCTCCAAAACTGCACTTAAAACAATTTGTGCACTTTGTTATCATTTGAAAATAATTGCATAAAAAGATATACCATTTATTCTTTATTGTGCTAGACTGTCCTTAGTGTGACATGCGCTAATTGCAAAATAAAATAGAAGTATATTAGGACCACACACACACTTCACTGGAGTCTTAAAAACTGTTTTTTAAAAAGACAAGTTGTCTTTATTATTGTGAACTTCCACTAAATTAATAAGTAATTTTCTTTGTTTAGGACTAAATAATAATAAAAAAATACATAGTATAGCTTATGAAAGGGAAAAGGACCACACAGAATTTCAAAGGGAAAGAATTGCCAAATTACTTCAAATTTGGCATCAGTGTAACCTTTTAGCTAGCAAAAGGTCCTTGAAAGAAAAACTGAAACCCTTAAGGGAGAAAAAAAGTAAAAAGAAATGCAAAATCCATGCTGACTCTTTATCTCCCAGAGTCTCAAACTGGACAATCTGTTGGAAGGTATTGAGTGACATTTATTAACTGCTGCTTGTCATACATTTCTAAAAGAAGTACAGTTCTCCTAATAAACCCTATAAAAATAGCAAAGCTATGAAATGTGAAGCTATCACTGACCTGCAACTGTATTTGAAGTTTGCATAGTAGATGATTTTTAGTCATATGGATGTAAGTCTTCATGTAATGTTTCAAAAACTACGATTAAGTCTAGCTATTAAGTCCTAAATAATTAGTACTTTTTGTGCATTCTCTTTTCCTCATTTTTTAAGCTGCTTTGAAATTAAAGGCAAAAATGGAAACTTATGCCAACTTTTTAGTGTTACTGTTTCATACAAGGGCATGAAAGATAATTTTCTTATAAGAAAAGAGTGAAGAATCTGAAATTTCCATTCCAATAGGTGATTTGGTGCTCAAGTTTTAATCCACTATTACACTTGATAGACTTCTAAAATACATTTCAAATTACGGAGACAAAAAGGAGACAGTAAGCTACTGCCAGGTAAATTCCAGTTCTCTGGTTTGGTTATTTGCATGGCTGAAAGCTCCATTTGGTTGTTTGGGGGATTCTCTCCCATTAAGAATACATGAGATGGCACACTCAACTTCCCCAAAGTTTTCTCCAGCGGTAACTGAAACATCTATTACTGCTTTCCCTGTAACAAAAGTTATTTTTAGCAGGAGTTTGCAGCAGTGAACACATCTTTAGTATTTAATATTGTTTCTCCTGCTTTGAAATTGAAACCATAAGCACTTTTAGGAACTGATTGAAAGCTTGTCTTGTATGCTGTCTAATTTCACTATGTAGTTTACAACCTCTCCCCCCTCTCCTTTTTTTTTTTTCCTCTTTTGAAATACCACTGAGTGAGCAGTAGCAAATTCTCTCTATTCAAATCTGAGCAGAGCAGATCCTTGGTCCAGGATCATTACTCATAGTTTATGTTCCAGCACAGGTAAGTAATAACCACAAAGGCTGGGCACAAATATTTCTCATTGAGTATAGGCCCAAAATGATAGTCTAGTAATAAGTTGAATACTACAAGTGTTTTTTAACAGTAGAACTAAACTTGAATAATTTATCAAGAGACAGCTGAAATTTGACAGTAAACTAGAAATGATCTTATAGATATTAACTTTGAGTAGCACATTTTCCTTCACCTGAGAACTATGCAGTTTTGGGCTTGTCTCTTAAGATATGTTGATTACCTATCTGTGCAGATTTACAGCACAGTCTTGCCTTTATACAACATACGTGTATTCACATTATATATATGAAACACTCATACTCAAGTTTTTCATCATGTTGCTTGTCTGTGCCAACAAGTATGCTAAGAACAGCAAACATACAAAAGCAAATTATAAAACAATTTCCATGGATGATTAAAAAAACTGACAAGAGCTAAGCGACTGTCATAATTACTGCTTATCAAGATGACCAATATTATCTCATTGTTTTCCTGTGCTTCATCCATCTGCTTATATCCATCTGTCATTTTCTATAATCTTTTTCACAAAAACACTTTTTTTTTGATTAAATTCTGTCTGTACAGTGTCTTGCACAGTTGGGTTTCTGGCCCAGAACCTAGGACTTAAGCCACTATGTGAAGAACCTAACAATGAAAGGGACACAATGTGTCCCCAATATTCTCAACCACGTAGAAACCACAGTACAAAAGCAACACTGAGCTTCACTATATAGGGTGCTGTAGCTGAATACAGAGACCATTTCAGTAAGAATTAAAAATGTTCGCAAAAAAGATATGAACAGACATAAGCAATAAAAAAAAAAAAAAAGAAATAGGAGTTCTGTCATTTCCAGAATGAACAACTGATTTGTTCATCAATAACAATCTAAAAAGAACAATCCAGAACAGAAACCCAAATGATACCCTAAGTATAAGAATGTTCAAAATCCAGTTCTGAGTGCTATAGCTCTGGCTGTACCTTATTGCTTTACAAAGTGTATATAAATCATGTTAAATACTCCATCTATGAAATAAATTGTGCTAAAATAAATTTCAAACTGTTTCAAAAAAATGTGTTTCTACTTCTGCCATATTTATCATTTTCCCCTCAACATTACAGGAAAAAAAAATCGGCTGCTGGCACTAGTGATAATTTTCAAGCTTTATTTTTACACGTGAATTTCACAGAACTCTGTCCCAAGTCTGTACTTTTCCATGGACACCAAACTATGACTATTCTTAACTTGTATCTTAGAATAGATCTCCTCTTCCTCCATATTGTTTCCTCCACCTGCAGAGGTTTTCACTTTTACTCAGTACTTCCATGCGAAATGTTTTCCATTCAACCATTTTTCTAGATTCATCTAAGAAACGTATGAAGTTACCGCTCAAGTGAAAAAACAGAAAAGCCTGCTAAGAAGCCTTAACTATTAGCAAAAAAGGGAACTGTCAGGAAGGTGGCAGCAGGGTGTCTTTTTTGAAGTGTGAGGTTTTTTATTTTGCAAAAGGGTAAGAGGGCAGCTGCGTGGGATGGGTAGCATTTAAGAGATTGCAAATATATAAGAGAGCACCTAGGCACTGGTACCTCTACCTCTAGAAGGGAGGCACTGCTATTTACTTCTAGGTAACATTTACAAGCTATTTTATATTCTGTTGGTAAGTAGTGTACTTCAGGATAGACAGGGCTACATAACAACAAAGATTGAGGAGACTGATGCTAATTGGAGGGAAGACCTATTAAATGGGCTTTTAAAAATGACCAAGAAATAGGCATCTCAGTTGAATGGGGCCTAATTCTGAAACACATCAAATGAACATTTAAATGAAGTTTTGTTTTGTTTTGTTTTGGTTTTTTGCATTTTGTTTATAATACACTCTTAAAGAAATCGAGGTTTGAGCTTTAAGCTTAAATACAAAAAACACATGGCACTGCACACATCACTAACTGCTATCAAATGGAACAAGGACAACTTCATATTCGTAACTAGGCTTTCTGCTAAAGCAGCTTGGATAAATCCATTTGTACTTCTGAAGTACAGTAAGAGTTTTGCCAGCACAGAAATCCTAGGGAATGCACCTTACCATTGCATATGTATGCATTTGTATCCACTCTTTTAGCTGAGTGACAACAGCCTTTTGAGCACAGAATCAACTTAGAGCTCTGAGGTGATTAAATTTAAGCAATACTTGCACAGATAGATGAGAAGGTGTGAGGATTTGCTTCTACATAGGCTCTACTACACTTGCTATCTATTGCCATATGGTTAATTTTGCCTCATGCTTACTCTTCTGTTGCAGTTCGTATTACAATATACTGTTTTACAGACCTGCAGCTTCCCACATCTGTAGAAAAGGTCCCAGAAATTGATTTAGGGCCTGAAATACAAGCATATCCAATCCTACTTCTACACAAGGCTATATATCTTTGCTGGAAGACTGACACATGGTCCCCATATGCACTGGTGATAACGCAAGCCTGCCAGGCACAGATGTAGTTATAGCTCCAGAGAGATGCAATCTAATGATAACCCAATCATACTAACATTTGTATTTGTAAACCCTACCTAGTGCTGCAGACAATATGTCTGCATTTCACTGGCACATTTCTACAAGGATATCAAGATGTTCCTAAGGTATGACAAGCATATGATGAAACTTAATGGCATGTAAGACAGACAGACTGCTTTCTAAAGCTCAGCTTAATGGTTGGAAGTTTTAAAAATTAATTGGTCTTCTGGCAAACCCAAAGAAAATTAAATTAAATTAGCTACTGGAACTTTTTCATTAGAAGGTTCTGGCAAAACAAAGTTAATAGATGGAAGGCTTTCTGCAATTAAAAGTGACAGATGCATTGCTTTCTCTAAGCTTTTAAATCACAACTGTCAAAAGCCTACTAAAATGCATTTTAAACCCCTTCCAAGCTACTGAACTTTTATGAATTAAAATACTGTAAAATTATTGAAGATATATCGTTTAAGAAAGTCATTCTTTTATGGCAGTAAAGACCTAAGATTTCTATAGACTTACACACCTAACCTATTTAGGAAAATGTATTAAATCACAAAGTAACCTTGTATCCTATTCCTCATGCACTTCATTTATCAGCATGATTTCCTCCTTAATTCTTAACCAGTGCACTAGAAATATGCAATTCAATTTCTCTAATTTAAAGACAGATGTTTATGATAAAATCAGGTCAGTCTCAGCTTCTGAATTATCTGTTCTAGATACTTAAGTTTATTTGGAAGAGAGATGATCACAGTAAGTAGATTCAATATTCACCTAACATTTACCAACATTTACATCACCTCCTGTCTAACAGCTTTTTAGCTACTGCCTATCAGTATTTAGAGCTGCTGCTGCTTTGAAGAAACTTTCCAAGACAGGAAAGTGTCTTTCTGGAAAACAGGCAGAAGAGTTTAATGAGCTTCATTTCTGCAGTGGCTCTAAAACTGTGAAAAAAGAGAGTGGTATCCATAAATATTCTTTCCACTACTGTGATCAAAATACAAGCTTATCACCCCTCCTTCCCCCTCTCAAGTCTTTTACTTCTCATCCCAGACTCAAAAAGCCTCAAGTAATATGTTTGCATATAAATAGTACGCAAATTTTTGGGCCTTAAAAAAAAGCCTATTTTGATTTTTCTGTTGTTTAACTAATTATGATGGGATATGAATGAAGTATGAAGTATATTCCAGTGAACACTACTCAACCTCATTGATTGTGAAAATAAAGAACAACAAAGCTCTCGGTTATCAGCTTCTATAAAGACTGTAAATCTACTACATATTCTCAGAAGACAGACTGTGACAAAATGAAGTCAGAGCGGGTGGGTTATGGTACAGTCAGCACTGTACTGCGATTCAAAGATGATGCATGGAAAGAAATGTGGAAAGTTACACTAATTCAGTTAAACATAGCTCTCAAACTGTGAACATACAAATAATCTCATCCAGTTCAGGAAAGCATTGGAGCATGTACAATTTAAAGTATGTGCTTAAATCCCATTAATTTTAACAATTCACATACTTAGTGTTAAACATGTGATTAGACTTTTTTGGATCACCAAATACTTAGTAAATGTAATACAACATACTGGAAAACAGCAGTCAAAACACTTTAATTAGCTAGCTTTCCTTAATGAAGGATGCTCAAACAAACACAAAATCTGCCTCAGATGAACACATGAACATGAAAATAAGAAATATTATCTTTCTCTTAATTACTGCATAGTTCCATCTCACCCCATGATGAACCAGTGGTGACACTGAAAGTCATATCCAAGACACATGGATCATGTACATGTCCTAGTCAAATTCTCAAACATACTTGACAAAACTGGGTAAAAACTTTTTGGTGTTGCTTTCGCTTTTCATTTTGTGGGTTGTGTCTTGCCAAGTTCTTCTCACAGGGAAGGGGAAATAAGAACCTCCATTTTGAAATAAAAAGTCCTCATGTGCTTCTCCCTAGCACTCCTAACAAAGACATTTTAAGGATTTTCTCAAACCCAAATACAGAAATCTCCTCCAACTCATGGAAAAGCAGAGGAAAGCTTCAGATAGGCAGTTAATATTTCAGGAAGATTGTCAATACAAAAATAATAATACACTTTAACATTTTGCATCTATGCCTCAGCAGAAAAACAGAAGAACTTTGAAATCAAGGGCAGCATGGTAGATGGCAGGTCTTCTAAGAAGAACTAAAAATACATATTGGAAGGGCTAAAGGAAATGCAAGTACAGATTCATCTGTGATTTACAATGGAGTTGGACTGCAGTGGCATAGAGCGCTCCAGACACGTGCCCAAATTCCAATGAAATCAAAGGAAATGTTTTCATTATGTTTGCTTGTGTATGAATGGAACAGTTATTCTCGAAGATTACCATTTAACTCTTCGAATTTATATCCTAACAATTAACAAAAGAACTAAAATAAGATTAAAAAATATAGAAATTAAGGAGTCTGTGTTTGCTACAAAGTAAAATAAAAATACTAAAATATTTTCCTTCTGTATCATTTTTAAGTAGACTGTGGGTAAGAATAAAAGGTTTGCAATCTGTAAAAAAGGAAAGATCATTCATTATGGATATCTAATATCTAATTAAGTTCTATGTCTGTAAAATAAAAAATTCTTGTGGTTTCTTTTTCCTATTCTCCTTTTGCTCTCAGTTAACCATCTTCCCATCCACATATATAAATAATGAAAATATGCCAAATTTCCTCTCCACTACCAAGTATTACAGGAACATTTAAAGAGAAAACATGTCCAAAAATGCTTTGATGACTGCTACTAACTGAACAGTGTAACAAAATAAACATAACTAACTATGCAGAAGTGATATTAAATATACATTGGAAAAAAAGGCATTAGGTAATACTATCCCACACACACACAAAGGGAAAAACAAACAAACAAATGCTATTCTGAGAAAAAGGACTTATCAGAATCAAAGCTACTGTTCAAAACACATGGAGATATGACCAGAACTCCATGTATTTGCCTACATATTATTAACTTTATTCAATTGCAAGTCCATGCTTAATACAAAATGCTCTGTTGGACTTGGTAATATGTTTAAGCATTCCCCTACATTCTCTATTTCTCTTAATCTTGCTGAAATATCATTAAATCTATACATATTATTTATAATACCAATTAACACTTCATGTATAGAACAGGAAGAAGATTCTTGCACAGGTTTTTTGTTCATAACAATACCTTATACCCAGTTGTGATTCTGTTAGGGATTTCTGTCTCTTTGGTTTTAAATTCCGAGCACATTTCACTTTCATCAGGAGAGTAGTCTACATGTATGTAAACATATGTTTTCATATATAGTACAATGCCAGACCAGAAGATCCACAAGAACCAGGAAATCTCTCCCAGAGTCTGTTTTCCACAATGTTTTTAATATTAATGAGTACCTTTTTCATCCATAAGATAATAAGGAACACAAAAATGAGAATCTGAGCTAAAGCAGGGATCCCATTTTGGACTATAGTTTAACAGAAAACGATGGAAGAAAATATTTAAATATTTAAGAATGACTCTCATATGGATAAATATATGCATGGGTGTGCATATGTATTTATATATATATATATATATTTATTTATATATATGTACATATATGTATAAAACCTCCAGCTAGAAAGTCTGGGGTAACTGCTTTTAACAGCAAAAATAATCACAGCAATGATTCCAGTGCAATAATTATTTATTATCAACACATTAGTACCTACTTAATAGCAAATGTCTTTGCTCTACATTTACAAGCAGATGAAGATTATAGTAATAAATCTCTATGATGAAATATAAAAGTGAGCCTACTCTTAACTTACAAATACCCTCAATATTATGATATCCTCATTTTTAAACCCATCAAATTAAAATGCTATTTTGTATAATTATCAGATATTTTCCTACTAAATTCCTATAAATATTTTTTCCTTTTTAAGATCAGAAATAAGAATAACATAATTATACATATAATTGAGTTAATTATAGTTAGAAAGATGAGAATAACTTAAGTTATTCAACATGAACCACAGATGTATTCATTATAGGCAATATGACATTCTGCATTATGCAATACCCAAACTTCTGCACTACATCAAAAGTATTTAAAACTTACAAAGCAGCATGAAAAACAAGCGACTGAGGGGAGAATTTCATTAAAAGAAAACAAAATCTCAGCAACCACCTTTGAGTTGAATTTTGGTCATCCAATTCCTTGGTATTTCTCATTTTGCTTTCCTAACTAGTTCCCTTATGGATTAACCTCTTCTCACCTCTGGATGTATATACACTGGCAACCTGACTTCTACGGAGCTGCTGGACAGTTCATTAGAACAGCTCCTGCTGTTTCTTCCAGTGAAGAGGAGGGCACTCTAAGTCACCATACAGGCAAGCCCTGGTTGACACGGTTCCTAACAACTTCTGGCAGCTTTGATCTGGCTGGTGGTTCATACAAGTTTCACAGGCATTGGGGGGGAAAAGAAAAAAGTGTTAAAAAAAATAAAATAAAATAAGAAACAAAGAAAGAAGGAAAGAAAAGAACAGGAACTTTGAAGTATTTCCTGCTGCTCCTTCAGTAACCAGGTATTATGACTTAGTAATTCACACAATATACTGGGCAACCAGAGTTGGGGACTTCTTCTGTGTTGCAAATCTTCAAAAAAGATAATGTACTTAATATTAAACCACTTCAAGCTGTTGCTAGAAAATTTACAAGTAAAATAATGCTACAAGATAGTGATATAAGCATGATATTAAGCATAAGGCAACTTTGATGATTTGATAGCGCAACTGTATGCCTTGTTCTGTTTTATAGGAGTCCATAGGCAGTCAGAGCAGCATTTAAGGGACACCGTGCCTTGCTTTCAGAGCTGGCCCGCTGCTTCGCAAAACAGGCGAGCCTGCACGCTTCGATGTTTCTGCATCGCTCCTGTATGTTACATGGTGGCAAAGGACACGAAACTGCACTTAAGCGCTTGAAACAGAATCTGTAGTATCCAGGAATGTTTCCAACTGCTTGGCTAAGTCTCTTTCCTTGACACCTCTGGTGGCCAAGTCAAAAAAGTCAACAGTCAGCAGGTATGAATGAATACTCCAGGAGCCTTTCATAACAGTCAGGCTGATTGAGGCCCTGTTTGAGAGGCCTTACCTCATTTCCCACACATTTTCTGACCCATTTTGTCTGCCTTTTCTCAGAGGGGTTTTGCCTGTTATATTGTGGACTAAGCAGTAAACTAATTATCTTGTTCAAATCCCTTTGCAACGCCTCTAATCCTATTAGTTTTAAGAATGTGTGAATAGTGATTGAACAACTTAAAAAAGAGGGAAAGTGTGAAAGAGACAGACACAGAGGGAAAAAGCCAAAAAGGCATGATCCAGGGGAATCCTCTAGCCACTTTGCAGATTCAAGACCTGCCTGGACACTCAAAATTCCTGTCCGTCAACACACAGTACAATAAATAGGACAATTTGCAAGTTCTGCATCTCCATTTTCCATTTATCTGTCATATCTGCTCAAGAGTCACCACTGTTATCTGCTCTGAGTCCTTTGCTCACAGCAGAACTTGCTGACCCTTGACTCCAGTTAACAGTTACATTTTCTTTCTTTCCCCTTTCATAATGAACATTTTAATGAAGGGGATGACAATATTACAACGTGTCAAAGAAGCCATACGAAGTACAGGAAATGAATGCATGTTAGCATAGGCATCTATAGGCCCTGTGAGTCCTATTTCTTTTCTTCAAAGAAGGCTCACAAGTCATATTAAAGGCCCCTCTCACCCTCTCCCTCGGCTAAAGATACTGGAGCGGTTGCCTCCTGCTGTCCGGCTCTGAGTGAACTTTAATCACTTTTCCTATTTTGTTCGCACTGGGGAAGGAGCCAGGCTCCAGTGAAAAGCCTGCAGTCGCAGTCGATGCTAAAGAGCATGAAATTTATCTGACTTCCATAAAAGATGAGATATGCACTTCCATTCATGCTTTTGCTAAGGTGGCTGCTCCGGGGACAGCCATTCTCTCCTCCAAAAACAAATATTTGCTTTCAGTTTGGATGGATGCTGCTGCCTAGGAGCGCCTTTTCCCTTGCTTTTTAAACTGTAAACTTAGTTGTTTCCACCTACAAAGAACACTTGTGGTCTTGGGAAAGAAATTTAACTTTATCATTTAGACATGCTGTTTTGCAAATGAAGGTTTTAAAAATGCAAACGGTTCCTGTTTTACATGAGTAATAAGCTCTGACTAATTGGTTACCATAGAAGCAAATTCATCAGACTTCTCAAGAGAGCCACAGCGAGATTTACCTTTCCCTCCCTCCACCCCCTCTTCTCCGAAGAAACGTCTGTGTCAGGGAAAACCTATCTAACATGGTATACTAAAAGTTCTTCTTATATACCATACGTAAAGGGTGTCTCCATTCTCTTCTCATTTAATGAAGAATGAAATGAATTGGATTATTACACAGCATTACACTAATGCAGTTTTAAAAACTTACAATTTGGAATTAGCCCTATGATTTTTGGAAATCGTATTTCCACTATTTAGATAAATGCTCACTTCTACCACAACAGCTAATGAACAACAAATCTGCACACAAGTTTAAAGAGTAAATCTCATCATGCATATCCTTTTTGAAGATAGTACATCAGACATACAACTAGCATTTTCCAAACAGCAGTCTTTCTGTCATTTGGGGAATATGTGTTTTAGAAGTGATACAGCTCACTTGCGCATTGTTACCTACCTACCACAAATACAGTGGAGAAACAGACAACAAAGGCTTCCCAAAACAATTCTACAAGCAAATAACCTCCAAAACTTTTCATAAAGTATAAACCCCCAAAGCATTAAGAAAATTGTATCAATGGTCCTGCTAAAAAAAAAGACTGTGTTAAACTGGAATGAAAAGTGGTACTTAATGCAGTGACCATCCGCTCTGCATGCCATAACCCGGTCTAATCCCCAATTGATACTGACAACTGCAATGACAAGGGCTAAATTGGAGCCATAAGTGGGAGTAATGATAGACTGCCACTTCAGTGTGTCAGCAATTTCCAGATTAAAATTAATGCCACACAAACGCTCCTCTGTAAAGCAGAGACCTATCAAAGCAAAGGAAGCACTTGTTTAATGGCAACGCCTCCCAAAAATGTGCCACACAGTCTGAGAGCAGTGACCAGGCCACCACAAGGGTTAGCTGTCCCTCAGGAGGAATGTGGTAAACATGAGAAAATTGCTCACACTGTACTTTTAATTTTGACCACCTAGGGGCACTCGGCACCCTAGAAATGTACTGCAAATCGAGTCTTTTGATCCAGCACCATTCTGGTGTAGAGGACAAAACATACTCCCTGTCAAGCATCTTGTGTTATAGTCTACTAAAACAACAATGATGAGTATTGTTTATTGATATTTTATTACTGGCAGATAACCAAGCAGACTGCCTTGTTCTCTATAAATGCTTCTAAAGAGCATTTTCTGATAAAGGCTTTAATATACCATGAAGGTTTTCAATCAATAGGCAAAAATATACACACCATGTCTTTTGAGAAAATGATTTCACGTTTTAAGTCTGGACTTCTTCCAAACTCCAAAGCAACTATGGACTGCAGAGAAAGCTGTCTTGATGGAATTCTCTTAATTTATAATTCACTACAACTTTGAAAAGAACATAGCAAAAATGGAAATGAACATAAAACTGAGAAAGAAGCACAAGGTCAAGAGAAATGCATTTTTTTTTCTTCTTAAAATATGTTCCTCTCTCTCTACCTTGTATGTTATATATACAAAATATAGATATGGACAAACAGCAATATTTCTGAGCTTCAGAGTTCTCTGAATTCTTTCAGAAAAAAGTTTTCTTTTCAGAAAAATCTTCCAAATTTTATCTCTCTCAAAAAAGAAGTATATATTCATTGAGGTGATTATAAAAATAAAGTTTTAGATTGAAGCAAACGATTCATAAATGCTAAACTGCACCAGTATACTAGCCAATCATATCTGATACTTTATGGTCAAGTTTTATAGCAAGAATATTCTTTCTGCCACATTATTTTTTTTGTTCAAATAGGGTTCACTTAACAAGCAGAATGCAGACCTGCTGCTTTCCCTTGTGGCCAACTTCACTTGTTCAAAGTCTTTGAGAATCTTGGAACATGGCAATAGCTTTTAAAGGAACTTTGGCCTGCAGCTGTTATTAACTAGCTTTGGACGTATGGACCTCCGTTGACAAGCACCTCATGTAGAGAGGTTAAAAAATTGCTACCATATGCTTTCAGCTTTCTTAACCTACAATGTAAAGGCTCAGGGAAAAAAAAGGGGCAAAAAAAAAAAAAAGCAAAATCCCTTTCACTACTTTAAAAATGCAAACCAATTTACACATAAACTAACATTTTTTTTTCCTAGGCTGCCTTACAGTTATGAAATATATATTTCATTTATATAGTGATACTATAGCGTTCCAACTTCAGGAGCCGATTTCAGTGAAAAGAATGACTAGTTATATGTATAAAGATCTCAACAGGCTTTATTACTCCACACAGATTCAAAAAGACCACACTGTTAAAACCAGCATTAAATAACAATAAAAATCTGCATCACAAGAATGTTTGGATCGTAAGGAAAAGCTAAGGCTGCTTATCACACCTTTATTTTGACCTTATGTACATATACATTATGTGAGCTTTCAATTACATGATCTAGTTCAAATCTGAAGGAGGGCTGGACATCCAGCATCCTGCCCATTCCTTCCAGATACACCAGCTGGTCTAACGAAAGTTATTACCTTTCTCTACAAATACGGGCTCATCATCTGAATAATACTTTCCAGAGAACATCACTCTTTCTTAGTCACTCTCAGAAGTACTTGCACCAGTACTTGTACCATGTGTAGCCTGAAATGGATATTCAATATTTTCAACCTTGTTGAAATGAAGGAAACCAATTACTTGCTGAACACTCCGAAATCTGTGTGCTACAGATTCTTGCAAGACTCACTAAAAATACCTTAGCAATAGTTATGGTGAACATCTTAATGACTCTCAATTCAGCATACATCAGAAGTAAGCCCAAAGGTTTCAGACAGTACAGCTACTGCAGAAATTTCTTAGGTACTGAAGCGATATCGCAGCATATCAACAAAAAATTTACTTCTAGGTTAAAGTTACTCATGGTTAAAATGCCTATCCAGATTGGTAGATGCAAAATATATTACCATATAATCAATTACCTCATACAAGATAGTTTTCCAATTATAACTGTGGCTAAATAGTCTAAGTAGCAATTTACAATAAACGAGAAATATGTTTACCAAGCTATCCTTCTCTTCTAATGGACTACAAAAAAGTGGAAAGATTTAATTTCTTTTCTACTATAATGAATCCTGCATTCACTTGACCATAAACCCTGACCACTTTTCCCATAATCCATGGATATTCCATATGTTCAAGTGTGTAACTTCTCAGATAACAGAATTTATTTTTTATTTTTTTGGTAAAACTGTTATGAGCCACCAAGAATGACAACCAAACAGCCAGAAAAGCAGCATTTCTGTTCAACCCTCTTCCTCCTAACCCCCTAAACTGCAGATGTTAAAGAAATGTAACCGCTACAGGAGAATTTGAGCACATATAATAAAATCTCTTTATCAAGGCACCTAATTAATATGGACATTTTTATACTTTTATAGTAAAATAAAAATAATAAATAATATTTCACCCTTTAAAGCAAGTAAGCTCAGTATAGCTAACTTAGTAGTAGTTCTACTTAGTTTCTTAGTAGAACTACTAAGAAAGTAGTTCTTGTGTCTATCTCCACATTTAGCAACACAAGAGGTTCTGAAAATGAGTTTGGATTCACTGGCTCAATTTTAGATAGATCAAGATAGGAGGTGCCTACACTGTGTGCGAAGAGAGTGATGCCACAGCATTCTCTCCTGGTGCTGGTTTACGTTATTATTTTTCCTATGTAGAATTCTTTTGCTACTTCTTATTACATGTTAGCAATCAACTTTCCAGGGCTCCTGACATGAAAGCTCTTTGGAGATTTCAGCAGTACTGCAAGGCATAATTATCCCTTGTATCTGCACAATGTTAAACTAATTGCCCTCACATTTGAAATGCAGTATCAGAAGCCACGTGATTGCTTAAACTGAACTCTGCCTTGTGACCAGAGCTCCATCCCAGGAGGCTGGCAACACTGTGCATACATTTTTTTTTCCTTGAAACTTGCTCACATAGCTCTATACTGGAGAATGTTGATTGAATATTTATGAGAGAGAGGAAAAAGAAAACAACATCCATAGTCATACTGATACCTTCAACAACTGTCAGTGATATTCTGCTTCATAATAATGAAAACTTAATTTTGACATGTATACCCACAAAGCAATGTCTAGGGGAAAACATGAGGATTTTTGGAGAAATTATCATTCTAAAGTTAAATCGGAAAAATCTGAATGACAAATATGCACACAGGAAAATAAGGAAACTCTCAGTTCTGACTTCATCTTTTAGCACGTTCTACTGACATCAGCAAAATCCTAAAAATACTTTCTGCTGCCTTCTGATAAGAGAGATCTGTCCTGCATCTGAAAACCTAAGCAATCTTTACTTTTTAAATGTGAACAAAGATGTGTCACACATGCCATGAGGACACACCTATGTTCTAGCCAAAGAAAAAGGAAATTACGCCAAAGGGAATTTCAGATCACTTAATATCAACTTCTGTCTGTGACAGATTTGATATACCGTGTTACTGAATCAGAAGACACTTATCAGCTTTAAGCAGCTTTTTCCTTTCCTGTCCATGATGGAAAAAATAATCTAGGTATCATTTTTATTTTTGAAACCTTTGAGAAAGTTACACAACTTGAAACAAATGGAAAGATAAATGATCAGCCAAAAATTAGTATTTATTCTCCAAGAAGTTAATCTCTCCTCTTTGAAGTCTCAGAATAAAGGGTCATGGGCAGTCCTTTAAGCTAACGGAATTATAACCTTTACACATGCAGGGACCTAGGGACAAACTCCATTGAGTACCACGGTGTCTGATCTCACTGTTCTCTCTACTCTATTGCAATCCTATTTCTTATATGCTTCTCACATGTATGGTGGTTAAAAAGTTTTCACTGAAAACGTTTACAGTTGAGCAGCAGCAGCAGGAGCTAGTCTAATATCAAGCACTGACCAAAAGAACTCAATGTAAAGAAGTTAAATACAGTTTAAACTACTAGCCATAAAGAAAACATTTAAATTAAAACTAGGTTTAAAGATATTGTTTTCGAGCACAGCCTATGTAGAAAAGCTTTTAAAAAACTAAAGTAGAAGTAATTTCCAAACGCTAATATCAAATTCATCAAATATGTGCAATTCTAAAATATACAACATTTCAGCAACTGATCTCAGAGTTCCATTCAGTTTCAATAATGAACATCATGAGATACAATACACACTGCATGCAGATAAATTCTAGATGCTATGACAAGTTACATTCTACTTCACAAATTTAGTAATTTCTGTTTCAAAAAGTGTTGAAACACCAAGAAACAAGCAGGTGCTGAGCTGTAGCTGGGAGTGAAAAAAAGGAATGCCACATTTCTGCTTCCTTGACAGGGTCATTTCTATTCAAGAATTTCATTTTTTGTCTCTGTAACATGCCTAGAGTATAAGTTGCATATGAATCTCCTTGTGCTTAGTTTGTAGTCATAACGTACTATTTTACCAAACAAGAAATTAAAAAAAAAACCTAAACCCATTACTGCATGTAAACCCATTTATAATTAGCCTAGTTACTTATGTAGTACCCCTATTTGACTGAATTCTAGTCATAGCTTATGGCAGTATATGGATTAACTTAATATTGACTGAACTTTATTTTTTTTCCAGTTCACAACTGGCTAAGGCAAAGAAAATGCATTAAATCGTAAAATATGTATTTAAAAACGCAGTCCACAAACACTGGTAAGTAAGATGACTTAGAAGAAAACAAAGTTGAAGAGTGTTTTCAGAAGTTTCTAGTCTTTAGCAATTGCTGCATGAAGTCTCAAATAGAGAAGATTCCCCTCCATTGCCTCTAAAGACAGAAAAAATCTTGAAGGCAAAACAGGAAGACTCTGCTTGACATGTATTGTTAATGAAAGCTGTTTCCTCCTGTGCAAAATTTAGAAGCAGATCTGTCCCCCAAGCTTACAGTCTACTAGTAGTTAAAGTCTCTTATACCTTGCAAACAATTTTGAATGGAAAACATCTGAACTGCCAGCCACCACATAATTCTTAAAAGCACTGAATATCTAAATCAGAATCATACGGGCTCCCAGGGTTGAACTGAAACCAAGCCATGCCTGAATCTGGCACCCAGAATGGCAAAGGGATTAGACTATTATTGACTAACTCAGAGAGGCTGAGAAAAACACTGAACAAAGTATGATTATGTGTCAACATATGACTATAGTTAGACTGCCGACACATGTAATGAGCAGGAAACATACACCCCTAATTATTTGCACCAACTGTGGAACAGAGATCTGCCCAGACTTGAGCTGTTGCAAGACAGAGACCTTCAGAACATCAGGACATCAGGCAACAGCCACTGTCCCAAGGAACACTGGGGAAACAGTCTGAGCCTTGGGGTTTTATGCAGATGGAATCAATATCACACTAAAATGTCATTTCTATAGAGCTACAGGGATCCACTGACACTTTCTTCAGGAGCCCAAATATTGCTAGGAAGAGGCAAATATATTACATTTTAGTACTTTCTCCATGGAGTCTGTATTTCTTCCATTGCATGCGGCTGACTGACAATAATGTTTCCTGTATTTGTCTAAAGGAACTTAAAAGGGAGGCATGGCAGGGGGGCCAACTTATAAAAGTGCCAAAGGGAGAGAGGCCTAGACTTACCCTACAAAAGCTGCTAAGGGACTGCCGGAGGGTACAAAACACAGAAAAAGAACCTTGGCCTTTGAGCAGAGCTATGTTTTAAGACAAACAGGGAACCCCAGTGGGTGAAGAGATGATCAAGGAGAAAAAGCCAGAAACTTGCAAAGCCCTTACAAGTAACAGCAGGTTGGATGATGCTTAAAAGCCTATCACTCTCTTCAAAAGGCCTTAAGTGAAGAAAATATCCTAGGTAATTCACATTGTTTCCTACAAAAAGCCACAATTTCAGGCTTTCACTGTGCTGTTGAGATTCTCTTTCTTCCCCTCTCCAGGGTGAATGAAGAGAAGCTCCAGGGTGAATGAAGGGACAGGGAAAGACATATATACCTTCCTTTACAAAACTTTCCACGGAAATCATATAAGCGTGATGTCCAAATGACTTTCCAAACTGCTGGAATGCCTCCTCATAGATCAAAGTGGGAACGAAGGCAGGTAGCAAGGAAGCCTGTAATAAATTCCCACTGAGCCAAAATTATAAATATCCCTAGTATTCCTAAGTATCCCTAGTTCAGTATTATTTTCTCAATTATTAACAGTCTTTAAAGTTACAGTACAAAAACGATAGTCCATGTATATTTATTTTTCTACTTAAAAGCAAGTATTTTGAAATAATTTGAAAAATTCAAAAACAGAATGCTCATCAGATCCTACCTTAAATTGAAAAAAAAAGTTGCTGCAAAACAAAAATGAAGATTAATTTTTCCATAGAAAGTAATTATCATAACACAGCTAATGGAAACAGAAATGTGCAAATGTATTTAACATTATCATTACACATACATGTGTTATTACTTCACACTTACTAAGTGCCCCATATCTGATCATCTTCACATGTGTTTGAAACATTAATGAGTTTATTCTCACAGAAACTCTACAATGTTGGAAATATTTTTCCTGCAGAACTATTTCTCTCACATGACAGAGATCTCTGAGCACAAACTACTGCACTGTAACTGTGTGGACTGTGCCTATCAATAGCATGGAGGGACCATCAGCAGCAACTTCAAAATAATAATTAAGTCACCCTCGAACTGTGCACTGGGTACACAATAAGAGATTACTTAAGAGATTCCTGTTTTTTTCTCCTTCTAAACCTTTATAACTCTAAACCAGATCTGCCTCTATTGTGTTATATAATAGAGAACACACTTTCTTTTTTGAAAGAAAAAGCACGCTTTAAGATAACATAAATGGTTTAATGCTATATAGGCTATTCATATGAGCATTACATATCCTGGAAGAGGGTTTTATATATTAAAAGCATTACATTCTAACTCTAGTATATAAATAATGCTGCATAGCTGGAAGATGTCTGAAAAGTTTGCATTAACAAAAATAAATTAATATTACTAAAGCAAACTTGGATTTTGTCAGAAGTTAAAACAGCAAAGGAGACAGGATTCATGTTCCTCTCAAACAGAAGAAAATTAGCTTTTCACAGACCTCCTATCAGCTATCCAATTAATAATACTTTGCCTGTGGTGTATCTACTGGTAAACTCACATAAGACTCTCCCTTCCCCAGTGACAATTTGAGATCCAAATAAATAAAAAATCACATGCTATTTATAGACCTCTCTTAGTTAATGAAAGTTCTAAATTTTTCATTTCAAGAAGTGCCCCAATTGAACTATTTCATATATTACTATTAAAGGAGATTTCCAAGTAGCTGTACAGATCTCAGTCCTTTAATTACCCGAGAAAAAATGTCACGTGTGATCTTATTTCACTTTTGTATAGTATGTGTCTATATTTATCTCTACCAATATGTAGGCCAAGAGAATATAAACATCTATCTTATCACTCTCTCCTACCCAGATGTCAATCTCTGGCAGGTTATCTTACATCTGGCTTTCAGTTCCCTTCTTGGAAACTGGACATAATGATTTCAAGCAGTGCTTGGAAAGCTTTGGTTGAGCAACAGCTCTGGTCAGATTTTATAAAATAAGCATTCGTCCTCCAATTCCAAAATCAGAGAGTACATCTCCTGAATCCGAATGCCAAAAAAATATAACAAAAGACTGAGAATCTTCAGATTATAATAGGTTTGCATTACCACATTACTATGAGTATTGCTGTGCCTTCAAAGAACAGGAAATAGCATTATGCCAAGTATTCAAAGCAAGCTCTTTGCTGCCAATCCCTGGAAGCTACAGCAGTTATTTCGTTGGCTCTGCAAACTTTTATCATTTAGACACATATGTGAATTAATAGCTGTACTACTCATTATTTTGCTTAAATTTGTAAGGGTGCACACAGGCATTTTTTGGAAATAAGAAAGACCACGTCCTTATAATCAGTTAAAACCTAGCTAAGTAGTTTCTAAAGGGAAAGTTCCTAATACTGTCTAATGCCTTTGTGTACTGCCTTTGTACTTCCATACCAATTACTGCATTATATGAAAGAAGCTTGCATTTCTATTTCAAAATATCTTTTTTATTTCACATCCTGACACTACCGGTTTCAGCAGAGAGTTAAACAGATTCATAGTTGGGAGTTTAATGGATTTTAGTTAGATTACGTTCCTTTTGTTAAAAGCTTTAGCAGTTTTTAAGATACAAATTAAAACATTGCACTTCCCAAACTATGCCCGTTTAATTAGCGATCTTTCCTTGCTAGCACAGTAAATACTTAATACAAGCTTATGGAGGCAACGGTATAGCTGTAAATTGGAAGATGCCACTTTGTATTTTCATAAATTGACCAAGCAGTATCAGGAGATTAGGAAGTGAATTGGTAGACAGGAGGGAAAAAAAAATACTACTTAAAAAAAATCGAAACTGCATTGTAAGTCGGTTTTAAAATTTTGACACATTGTATACAAAATACTCCAAAGTCTACACTGACAAAAATTTCCAGATCAAATTACAGTATTTTTTCTTCATAAAGCAGCAAATATGCTAAGTTAGTGTGAAAGGAAATTCAGAGGGACTGTACTCATTGACCACTAAAATAAATTTCTACACTGAAATAGAATATGTTGTGATATATGCAAATGCATTACTGGTTTCTAGGAATGTGACATACACAAAAAGTAGTTCTGATATAAATATATTTTACTTTAAGATGTGGTTTAAAATTTAAATTGAATTTTAAGATCATTTCTGTAAAGAAAAATCCTCACTTGGCAATAAAATGGGTTAGGTGACAAATCTCAATAGCTGTTTTCCATTATTTTACATCACAGAATTGTAGAATAATTAGAGTTGGAAGGGATGTTCAGAGGTCACTAGCCTAATCCACTGCTCAAAGCAGGTCTAATCAGATCAAGTTACCCAGGACCATGTTAGGTTGTGTCTCAGACACCTACAAGGACAGAGATTCCAAAGCCACCCTGGGTTTAACAACCTACATGGTGATTTTTTTTTTTCTAATATCTAATGAGAATTTCCTGTGTTCCAACTTGTGTATGTTGCCTCTTGCCCTATCCTCATGCACTTCCAAAAAGAATGCGGCTCCATCCTCTCTGCATCCTCTGATCTACAAATTGAAGGGAGCAGTAAGGTCTCCCCTCCACATTTGCTTAACAGACCTTCTGCCTCATATGCCCCATCTCCCACCCATCCTGGCGTCATCTTTTTCTAACAGGAAGCCAAAATTGGCCACAGTTTTGGGATTTCCCCAAGAATACACATTTAAAAGACTTACCCTAAAAAGAAGACAGCACTAACTGCCTACAAGATTTTAAAAGCCTCTATTGTCTTTCATGGTACATTTCAGGGTTAAGTATTTAAAAGCTCTAAAAATAATCAAAAAAAATATATTATTTTAAATAAACAGTTATTTATATTCATGAATTATACCATTCCAAACAATACTTTGGACAGTAACATACCCTCACAATCTAAATAAACTCCACTTATGCCTCTTTTAGGAATAAGATAATAAGGCAGGACATTCCATAGTAAATTATTAATGCCAAATAAAATCTCTATAGAGACCACTTCAAAGACCAATTTCCTGCATCCATAAAACTGAGTTTAAGTATCTACTGTATGGCTCTTATTTGGGGTACTGTTGCCATGAACAGCCAAATTCCATCACTGAACTATGAGCAGTTGTTTTCAATTTTTTTGTGAGGGAGAAAATATATCCTTAAATAGTTTATTTGTTTTTGATAAAACATTAACATCTATGAATGTTAAAAGCAGAAAGGGACTGACGATAGAGCATCTCTGTGCAGTTTTACCTCGCGTCAGATGTAGCATATGATCTTTAATCCTGGTACATACTAAACTTCCCTTGATGCAACCTGCTATTTTTTCTATGAGCAAAAATTTCAGAATCTGATCTGGTTTGCATGTCTCAGCAATCTTCTCTCTTTTGCTATACCCAGTTGCATGACTGTGATAAACTGACTTTGAAGTGAACAGTGAAAGCAATCTCTGAGCTGTCTCTTCCTGGGAAGTCAGCTTACATATTAACAGAAGATAAATTAAACTTACTTCACTGCCAATTGCAAATTACCATCATCTGGTTAAAAGAAAAATGAAGTAGGGCTCAAGGTCCATTTTTGTACATTTTGGGATTTATTTTCAACAGTGTTTCCTTTACCTATTATTCATCATAGGTCAGCTTAAAGGGAAGCAACTTCTCAGAACTACATCTATCTATGGAATCAGACAGAAAAGTAGAAAGCATGTGCAACTTTCAAGGCATTTCCATTTGCAAAGGGCTCTGCTGAAGAAAACAAAGCCTGGTTTCTGACAATGTTATTTTATTGTTATTTTACACAGGAATTTTTCATTTTTTCCCGGTTCTCAGGTAAGAAATACACAGAGATTTTTCATATGTCTTTCACCCTCGAATACTCATTTCCCATATTCACCTGCAACTTGATGAAGTTTTGCAAACCAGATTTATGTTTTAACTTTCAAGGGCATTTAAATTAGGCCAGACAGAGGTAAATCAAAAACATTAAATTCATTTGTCTTTCACCATCAGTGGCAAGTGACACTGGGTTGAAGTATTTTCTTCATGCGGCAGTATAAACCACTCAATTTCTCTAAAGGAAAAGAAGGACCAGATATTTCCAGTCTGGTAAAGTGAATGACACAGAAGCCAGATTTGCCTGCCTACTGTCAGGGTTGTCTGACAAGTGTCATATTTTCCAAATGCTCCTTAGGTACATTCGCACTGAAGGACAGTAAGTAGGAAAAGCTTTGGTTCTCCTGCTCTTAACGGAATTATTTTAATATAGGTGTTCAGGCATCATGTAATAGTTCAAAGCGGTGTTTTAGAAATCTTATAGAAAATGAATAATATCTGTTCATGAAAACTGAGTGTTTCTTTTAGCTCCAATACCTTCAATTATTTAAAAGCTTTTGCCCTTTTGAGAAAAAGTAAATGCATCAGAAAGTTAAAGGCAAAGAAACTTTACTGTGAGTTTAAATTTTGATAACTTGGTTATTTCTTTTCCTGTACAGCATGCTAGATGCAACAAATGATGCAAGTTATAACATTCAATCCTGCACAGAATATCTAAGACCTGCAGTTTTCACTGAATTCAATGGGAACAAGTAGTGCTCAGTGCTCTGAAAATCAGATCAGGTTTCTTATCATTTGATTGTTTTAAAAGCACTTACTGAGTGACAGATATATCTATATCATACATTCCCCTACACTCACACACACACATCTACCTTTCCCAAGTAAAGCAGTAATTTCACTATGCAATTCCCAGATTTACAGAAAACCATTAGCTTCCTTCCAGTACTGTGCTGAACATAAACTAGATAAGTGGACCATATTACAACAGAACAAAACATCACCTTAATCTGAATTTCAGCAAGCGTGTAATCAAATGAAACCTTACACATAGATGTCTGAATTTTCCAAGTATTTTCTAAGTGTCCTGCAAGCCATTAACTACATGCACTTTGAGTAATCTCAACGGATCATCTATTAATGACTTCAACAACCCAAAACTTCATCCCCTAATTGCAGCAGCGACACTAGATTAATCACAGCAGCTAATATCAGATATCAAGATACAGCTTTGCAAGGTACACATGTTCATTAATATTTGCTATAGAACTTTCTCCAATTTTTTTTTTCCAAAAAGTGTTTAAAAAACACAACTGAATATTTTGCTTCCTCATAGGAATTGCTGGACTAATTTCAATCACAGAAATAATCATTTTCAGCTATGCTTCTGTGAATGGATTTGTGCATGACATGATTTAAAAAAAAAAAGACATCGTTTTATTGCAAAGGGTGAGAGAATATTATTTACATGATTATTTTTGAAACTCAATTTAAAGTTTCTAATGTTTATCTTTTTGGAATCTGATCTAAAATTAAGAAATAAGCACACAAGATTAAGTATTTCCCCCTCCAAACAGATTGACATTTTATTATTCCATTTCCTTTTCAAAACTAAAGGGGCAATTCTTTTTCTACCTGATCTACCTGTTTTTCTACCTATTCTTCTACCATTTTGGCTAGCTCCTCCCTAAAATCCATCTTATTTTCCCAAAGAAAATTACTAACTCATAAAACTACATTTGCTAACGTACTCAGATTAGTAAGTCTTAAAATGCAAGTGCTTATTTTACAAAGGCAATTTTCAGTCTTTCCAGTAAATGCTGTACAATGCTTATTTTAAAATTTCAAAAAAACTTATTTCATGAAATCTAATAACCTTATATAGTGTTAGCATTCTCCTAGCCAATTCCTTGCAATGCCAATTTTCAGGCACTTGATCCACATTTTCCTAGTCTCACATTCTCAAGGTTTAGTAGCATGCAGAACTAAATACTTAGCTGCTGCAGATCATCTCACCGACTTTATCGGGAAGTCAGCCTGTTAGTGGGCATTAATATTGAACCCTTGCAAAATCCAGATTTTCAAATGTAGAGCCATTAATTTTGACACAAGTGGGCTATTGTAATAGCCAATATTTGTAGGACAACCTCCTACTAAAATCTTCTTGAGGGCTTCCTACTCAACATGTAAATTCCTTGCGACATAGTTTTCTATGCTCCTCCAAGCATTTGCTTATCTCTCAGATGTCATTTTCAGGGCCAAATTTTTCTACTTCACTAGCACAAGCACCAAGGACATCTTACCCTCTATGTACGGAAAGCGAACTATAAGCAACCCTTCGAAAATTTGCATGAATATATGAATGTTACTTTCATCTCTCCTACTTGCACACTTGCACACACAATGATCTAGATGGCCATATTTTTCTGAAATTTTCAGTAGTAGATACATATTAAAAATGTAATGGCAAAAAAAGAGTCTTATTTTTTCCCCCTCTCACAGGACTCAGTTTCCTGTTCATTTTTCATTTTGAAATAATTAGCTGCTTTCACATAGAAGGAAACATCACATTTTCACTATGAAAAGATTCTTACTTTGGTAAAACACTAAGCAGAATAGATTTTTGAAAGTGTTGTAAATAATTCTTCTAAAAATAATTTTGGTTGTGTTTATATTGGGTACAATTAAAAGTTTAAAAGACATTAAGCTAACATTCTCTGAAGAGTTACACCAAATTAAAATTTCTTTCAATACCTGTGGGAGGCAAGAAAATAAGCACCATTATTTCTATTTTATGGCTAAAGAAACTCTCAGACAGAAGTTAAGTGATTTGCCCATAACAAGGTTGTGAATCAATGTCCATGCCAGGATGAAAATTACAACTGCCTTTTTCCTTCCTGCTTAGACACACTGCTCCTTAAGCCATATACTATTTAACATTTATGACTATGAAAATATGTAGTGTGCACCTGGAATTGGATTAATACAAGTTAATTGTTTATATTTCTTTGGTGTTACTTGAGTTGGTAGGTGGAAGGAAACACTAGTCTGACTGAATAACAGACTTACAGTTAAGCTTCTTTAGGCCCGATTATTATTAGTAGTCTTTAACGGCTGTGAGACAGAATGGAAGGAAAACAGGAGCTGGGTAAGGTAGGTTGAGAGAAGAGATTGCAGAGAAACTTCTTCTGTTCAAGCCAAAGCATGTCCAAAGATCCCAAGAGGGGAAAAAAAGAAAAACAAAACTTTCAAACAAAAGGACACACACACACACATGCAAAGTAACTAAGCCACAATTTTCTTTCCCACAGTTTAAAAATGCTTGAGTAGTTATCTGGTCTGCCCATACTACTTGCACAAAATATGTAATATTTTATGCTTAAGCATATGCCTTCTTGCACATCATAAGCTACAAGTATGGGCAGTATTGCTTCTTAGTAATTACAGCAACACAATTTAAGCATAAAACTGTTGTTAATTCAGTAAAAATGGATTTAAGCTCTGTTTGCCTTTGTGTCTCTGCCCTCCACTTCTAAGTGTGTTTTTGTTCAATCCTACAACAAATCACTACAAACCAATGTACTACAAGTAAATATGCAATAGTAATTATTTAAGAAACTCTCCTCTCAGCATGTTTAGATCAATAATGCCATTTAGATTCTTTGTATTTGTTTAGGAAAGGCTAGTCATAATGTCTCTGTGTCAAATGTCTAAGTGTTGTTAATACGAAAGAATAAAATACCTTTTCGTTTTGCTATCTGCTGCCAAAATGTGATGGTGAATTACACTAGTCAGGGAGACTGAAGAGAAAGTTCAAGTAGAATGTATCATTTGGCCAGAAAAACAAGAAAGCACAAGCATTAAAAAAGCCGTAAGATGTAAACCAGCTAGCTTACAGCTTTATTTTTATTTTTGGATTGATAAAAAAGATAGATGGCAACTTCATAAAGTTGTATTTCATTACTGACTACCTTGCCCTTCACTTTACATCATCACTATTTCCAAAAAGAAAATTTTGCAATCAGGAAATGACTGATTCATGTGGAAGAAGAGAAGGAAATTCTGAGTAGAGAAATAACATTCCATTAACAAGAGTAATTACTTGGAATTCCTCTATCTTGAGAGACTTTCTTATCATCTGTATCAAATACGGGGAAAAAAATAGAAATTCTGCTAGCTCTGCATAAGATGATCCTCATTTCAGAATCACATAACAATAGCTTCAAGGTTTATTTAACTATTAATGCTCTTTTGCCAAATATTGAAATATTTTTCCCACATAAAACATGGTAAATAAAATGAAGTCACTACTGGTCTCTGCTATCGAAGGCAGTTAGCACGTTAGACATTATCAGACCTACTGCCGCTTACACAAGAATTCTTTTAAGAAAATGAGATGTTATACCACAGCTTTCTTTTATTGCGAATGCTGTTGTGTTTTACAGACGACCTGATGAGGAATGGAACAGTACATTAAAAAGATTTCATTAAGAGAAAAGAAGTCACATTTTAAAATACATATTTTATTTACATTATATAGCATCCTCTACCATTTGCCCTCTCTTTTTCAATTATCAGTATAGCAACCCACAACAATGCAAACAGAAAAATAGAGGAAAAAAATATTAAACATTTTAAATAGAAGAGAGTTGGAAACTTTGATTATTGACATTGACCTTGCCACAACACAAATACCTGCCAAAGAAAGCAGCACGAGTGTGCCACGAAAACGTGCACAATTCATTTCACAGCACCTCTTGTATACAAATTTTCGTCACGTTAACAGTGCTTTGTATTTAATTACATAATACTTTACTTTTTTTTGCTATAAAATAAAAAGCTATTTGGCAAGCAGTCTGCTTTGATCAAAGTATCTGATTTAACAGAAAATTAAAATGATTAAAATCAAATATTAAATATTACGGCAACAAAACCTCCTGTGTGCGTACACATACTGGATTTCTTAATAGCATTATTTACAATAGTATTTGTTCTTACACAATATCAACTATTTTCCTTTACTTTTCCTTTGTAATTTTTTAATCATCTTTTATCTTGGTGCCTGGAAATAACTGGTATGAATTAAAATGCAATTTCATCAGAACTTCAACTGCAGCTTCCTTCTAAGCCAGGAAAAAGGAAAATAACAACTACAAAGAAAAGAAACAATTTGGAAAATACCACAAACAATATTACTACTCATCATATCTCCTTACAAGTTTGTAGCTTAATAGATATTTTTCATCTTTATAAACATGTTGAATATACCATGCTAAAGTGAATAAAATACCATACAGAAAGATGTTTCTATGGCTCAGGCAAGATATCCTAGGAAATGACACCCTTCAGAATTTTACCCCTACAAGACTTTAATTAGAAACAGTGCATCACTTCTGGTCATATCCACAGTCTGAGTTATGACTTTTCCAGCACAAAGAAATGAATTAGGAAAACACCTATTTGGGACAGAGGCACAGCCAACATAATTCTGATGGACACTACGGGATTTATAACTTTCACCAGGAACAGTCGTGCCTCTGAGTTTCCAAGATGAAGTAAATACACTTTCAAGACATCATTCTTTATTCAAATGTATAATGGTCCTAGACACTGCGTGTGTGGATCTGTTGATCTCAAAGCGGTATTTTAGATTGCTAATCTATTTGCCTAGAAGCTGCGATCATTTGTTTTCTTTGGCAACACAAAACCTAGAATTTTATGAAGCCTTTCTTGAAACTTACAGATAATTTGATATAGGCGTAAAAATTTTTCTCCACATGTTAAAAATACTTCATTTTCTCGCTCTCATATATATATATATATATACACACACACACGTGCGCGCATACACACACAGATACACACATTCTTCTTCTCTGAGAAATGTCTAGCAAGTAATCTGAGTGAATAAAAAGATTACCAGGCATCATAAAATGAAGAAGAAAATTCTCCAACACAAATACATTCTCAAACAGTCTAGGGCAGATGCCTAAACAGGTTTCTACAAATGCTTGCTTGACTTTCCCAAAATTAAAAGCTCAAAACACTGCATGATTCTACAAACTGGGGACTTTTTTAAAGATCATGAGAAGAGAATGATAATGGGCAACCAATTTATAGGAGTGAAAACTCCTGCTAATATTTAGAAACAAATGTATTTACACAGGAGATCCACTGGCTTCAATAAAATTACACTCGTGTAAAATTTTCTATATGCATAATTCCTACAAGATCTATTCCTCACAAGGGAGTCACAGATATGAAATATTTTACATAAATTTCCATTCATGTCTAAAGAAAATGATAGGATACTTTTTGTAAGTAGATTAACTTTCCAGATCTAATTCTGTGGAAACTGGACACAGAAGAACATGCTCAAAGATGATGTTCTTCAGACCTTGGTATCCTTTGAAAAGGATGACTGCCTGTTTGTTTTATCTTTGGATCTTTGCATACCATGAATGAAAACATATTTAAGCAGAAGGTCCAGGTTTAGAGGAACTAGTGTAACTAAAAGTTGCCCACTGCACATTGCATGAAGGTCATTTGCAAGGCACACTTTTTCCTATGATGATCTTTATAGTATAGCCACATACTTAAGCGGGAGTCTCACTGCTGCTCTAGTGACACCTCTTCCCAGCAGCCTAAACACATTCAACTGGCAGGCAATGAAAATAAAATATTAAGCACCATCTACCACAGCAAAAAGTCAACACTGAGTGACACTTGACCTAATTCCAATCCAGCCTTTTGCACTACAGGCAATTTTCCAGGCTCTTCAAAAAAAGGGAACTTTTGATCCGAGTCCTGCTTTAAAGTATCTCTGCTTTATTGACTAGACCCAGGAATCAAAGACAAAAAGAATGAACCTGAAACCAACTAGAATGGACAACTATACATTTCTGCTGGTACTCCTTGAGTTATAACATCCACAAAAGCACATGATTTTGAGCTATAGGCAACAATCAGGGCAAAAATAACATATTCCTTAAATATCTGCTAACACTTATTTTTATTCTTTGCCTTTGAATAAAATTATATTTTGTCTTCCCTAAAGGATATTCAAAGGTTATTGCATCCACAGGCAGAAAGAGGAAGAGGCCCCGTTCACTACCCTTTAGCTCTGCTGACCACACAGTGCCACTTCACCCAATTTCCTACCTTAAGATCCATCCTCTGGCTCCTTCCTGCAACCCAGCTGATGGCTGAGAGTTAAATTAAGTCACTTTTGGGGGCATTTTTTTAAAAATGTATGTTCATGTCCAGCATTCAAAGGTCATGTGGGAAGATCATAAAAATGAATACAGTGAGATTAAATGGCAAAAGGAAGGGTGTTTGGGAAGTGATGTTTATGTTCTTTATTTTTCTAAGAAAAGAGAGATGCAAGCATTATTTCCCTTCTTTATTCAATATAACAGTAGCAAAGACTGAAATGAGACACAACAGCTAACCTAAAATTAAGATGGCCAATAACTGCCTTGCCACAGGTGGAGCTAGATCTGTGCTCTCTTCTATGATGCAAGCCTGTCTTTCCCTCAGTGAGTAGCAGAGATCATCTTGCTACTCATACTAGCCTCAGCCCCAGAACCTCTAAAAATCAGAAACAGAACAATATGTTATTTTCACTTTGTATGGATGGCCATACATCTTGTGTCAGAAAGTAAACATAAATGGTGATAAAGTATACAAAGCAGCAGCACAACTAAATGCTATCGTGCATGGCCAGCATAATACATACTGACCTGGGCCATTCTTTCTCCCTCTGATATTTTTACCCATCTGCCTTCATAATAAAATATCACGAACAAAGTATTGCCAAAGCCATCTTTCTTAGGCCTTCATTGTCTTACAATAAATCTTCAGCCATCCCTATTTCAAAGCCATTATTATTTCAAGATACTAAACTTCAGAATAAGAATGTGGAAAGCATTTATGCTGAAGAAACTGCTTCTGTGCAGAGCTAGCTTTCTGCATTATTATTTTTATTATGCCCTTTGCTCTGGAACTTGGCACCCTGAAAAGGCTTGTCTGCATTAAGCTTTTAAAAAGAACAATTTACTCATATTTTTTTTTTCCTGAAGAAAAACCTAGATATTTTTCCTTTAGTGGACAAAATCACTCCTTTTTCACCTCTACATACAAGTAAACTTAAAAAGGCTGGGAAAAAAAAAAAAAACGATTCAAAGAAAAAAAAAAAACAAACAGACGTATATTCAGTGTTATTCTAACAGAAGAGCAGAAGGGGTATGAAAAGGAAGAGATGTGCCAATATGCATCCTGTTAGCAATAAGCGCCACGCAGCCCTTTTAATAATAAGATCCCATCACTGTCTTACGATGTCATAGCAGCAAAAACTCTAAGGGCTATATCTTTTTTGCAGATAAGTACAAACTGGCAATTAACGTTAATTAATGTTACTAATTAAAAGTCTAGACAAACCAGACCTCTCACCCTGGAGTGTTTTTGCGAAGTGGTTAATACCTGCAGACCTCCGTTTGGGTGAAGCTCTGGTGACACTTGACAAGTGAGCACGTCCAAAGCGCTCGCAGCTCGCTGGAGCTTTGTGTTCACGCTGCACCTGCGCGGGGCCCCCGGCCTCCAGGAGGAGGCACTTGATCCGTGCAGCCATAACTGTGGTTAGTCATCTGTATCAGAATCACAGCAGACTCCCTCCCAACAAAGTCTCTTTTCTGTTGTTAATTAAGACAGTACCAAAAAAATAAAGTTACTTAGTCATGAGGACTGAATGCTCCCAGTAGGTAGCCTTTTCACAATTCAATTTCCCTGATGGGACTCGAAGAGGAAATGAAACAACAAATTGTCCTCCTGATGATCTAAGCAGAAGCTGCAGTTCCACGGGGAGTCCCGCTAGGTCAATTAGTTCATCATGCGAACAGAACATCAACCCTGAAACTAGGCTCCCACCAGCAAAGGTTTGGAAAAGTGAAGTTCAGTGCCAGTTGTACGACCATCTCCAGGAGATATTATTGTTAGCCTCGGCAAAAGCACATTTACTGAGAATAAAAATAGGGCAGCAGTACTGAAAAGCTAGGGGATGGTACCCTGCAACTAGATTCATTCATGTCAATGGAGGAGAAGCAGTTTGAGTTTTAAAATCTCAAATGAACGGTGCTTGTACAAAGGAACTTCATCTCATCAAAACGTTTCCTTCTTAAATTAGTTAAGAGGTAAGTACCTTTAAGCAAGCATTTAACTGAAAAGGCAGAGGGCAATACTGCACCTGCTTTTTTTTCTTTTAACATGTTTCAATAGTCTGTCTCATGTTTTTCTTTTTTTCTTTTTTTTCTTTTTTGCATTGTATTGTTTAAAAATGACAAAAGCAATTAACAGTACTTTTTTTCTTACATGACTTACAATCATACTGTAATATAATAGCCAGCATGCGATTTTCATTTTTGCAGTATTTGGAATATATGCACCTGTGTCTGCATGCCTTTTTCCTTTATATTGTGAATAAAGAATATCTTGATACTTAAAAGATCATTTTAGAAGTGACAAGCACTGTTTTTGATATCAGAAGAGTAAGTTTCAAAAGCAAAGGTGGTCTATACTTTTTAATGCCCAAACTTTTGCCTACAGTTCTGAGATCTTTAACAAAATATGCAGACACCCATTTTGCTTTTTTCATCTGTAGAATCTGATTTACAGAATGCATTTATACCAACCTCACCGTGGGGCTCTAGGATTAACAATTGTACTAAGTCTTGGAATAGAAAGGACTACATAAATTTCAAGTAGTTATACTCTTATCTTATACTCTATCTGCATTTATTGATGCAAAACAGTTGTTTTATCCAAACAGGTCAAACAGAAGGTAGCTAAAGTGATGGATTATAACATAATATAACTGACAATTAAAAATTGCATTTCCCCTTGCAAATCTCCTTTAAATACTCCAAGGATTTGCAAGAAAGGAGGGAGAAAAAATACCAAACACATATTTTTTCCTATGCACTGGTTGTAAACTGTGAAGGTGCATAAAGAAAAATAGATTATTCTGTTCTGGTTTAGTGTCTGCTATCAGCTCCTGCTATATTAGACCTTGGTGCTTTATTTACAGAGCTTCCCACTGACAAAAGATAGCACTGCATAATCAGTACACAAATGCATTTCAAGAGCACATCTTGAAAGCTGTTTTTGCAAAACGCCTTCTGGCTGCAATATTTGAATGTACTGTTGCTGACAGTCAGTAGGGACAACAACACAGATGTGCTTTGTTTGGCTCCTAATGGATTCAATCATGAAGAGCATTAAAAGAGAGAAAGGCGGGGGCTGGGGGTGGAAATTAAGCTTTACCTTCTCCTATCCCCCCTGCTTCCCTTTCTTCTTCCCCCCAGATGAAACTCTGATCAGGCACACTCTGTCTGGACAAATAGCATGGAAGAATAGTAGAGGCTATTTCTGAGAAAATGGATTCTTGTTTGTTCTTTTTGAAAGAATCATTAACATTATTATTTTTATTCCAAGAAAGAAATTAGCTTTATACTTTTTTCCTGTCCTTAAGAAGAGATTTAATTCCATTTTAGTTCAAAAGCTTATGCTCTAAGTGAAGACTATTTGAATTGTCTTTATAGATATAGTACTTCAATTGTTCATCAGTCTTGCAGAGGTTTTAGAAAAGTAGTTATTATAATTTTTGAAATCCATTTCTTACCTGCAGCATCCTGAAAAAATACCAGTTTATCTACAGAATAAATATATGCAACTGTATAAACAAAGTCACAGAAGATGATGCATCTTAACTCTGCACCTAGCACTTAACCACAGTATTTATGGTAGTGCTCTTGCCAATGAGAATGTCATATAAAAGCTATCAAAACAGCACTGTCAGACAGCATTTTAGTCAGGAAAAATATATTTAACTCCAAACTCCACCAGAATTTCACTGCACAAAATTGATCAGTGACACAGCTGCTTTGATACAAAACAAACTAAAAAAAATAAGATAACCTAATGGAAGGAACTGATATTATCATGTTCCATGAAAAAAAAATCATTTAGTTTAAGCCCTATGAGGACATATGTTGTTTAGTACAACTCCTATCTTTCAAAAAGGAAATTATGCTGACTTCAAGCCCGTTAGAGGGTGTTCTGGCAAAAGGAATGGTATGACAGCACAAGCAACACGATGAACAGAATGTAACCCAGAGCTTGATGACAAGGTTATCTCACAAACTTGCATGTTTGAACAGTTTCTTTTACATTCCTAGGTACCATGCATTTTCTGTCAACCGTAAGAAACAGTGTCAAGTGGGAATGAAAATACAAGCTATGAGCGCCTTATGTGGTTCAACAGAGAGTTTGTAAATATAATACAAATGTCAAATGATCACAAGCATAAAGTTTCCCAGATGCCAGCAAAGTAGTACAAATAATGCCACAGCAATTTGTGTAAAACATCTTGCAAACAGCAGGTGATACTAGTAATTCCTATCAGATGACACTTTAGTTTAAATATGTAAATATTAATATCTGCTCTTTTTTCAGACACCTCAGTAGAGAAGATGGAAAATAGAATAGTAACATGACAGAGTTATTTAGGTTGATTAAGCTGATCCTGCTAGAAACAATTTCTCCTTTGCAACTAAAATTCTGTACACAAACACACACATGATTTCCACTAAATTCTTTTAGAATAAAGAGAAGGGAAGATTCCAGAAGCTATAAAAAGTCTAATGTCTTTATTGGCAAAACATGCAAGTGTCCTTTGCAGCTGATGATACTTCCATATGACAGCTGTCAGGGGCACTAATTATTGCCCTATAGTCTTCACATTTCCGTGCCCATTAAGAATTATTAGCTCGCTGAACTCTGATCACTGCTATACTTCTACCTACAATAGATTCCACACTCAGAAGCTTTGTCTGAGAACCATTTAAACAATGATCTGAAAACAACTCTCAAATATTAGACCATCATTCGTTTGTACTTGTCATCAATTTAAATGACAGTTAAACCAAGCAAGGGGATAGATGCTTTAAATAATGAGATGATCCTATGAGGTTGGCTACTTAATTAGAAAATGCTTTAGGTCATTGGTCCTCTGCTGTTTTATAATAACCATGAGCTCACCCAATTGTGGGGTAAGTCCAGTCTCGCATGAAAATTCAGTGAAAAATGAGAATATGATGAAGACCTATCAACAGACTTCTCTGGAAAATAGGTCTTGTCAAACATTATCTTTGATGGACTCATCAGATCTGTTGACAAAGACAGCAGCATTGGGACAGTTTATCACTTCATCTGGCTTCTTGCAGTGTTCTCATTGCAAATAAAATAGAAAATGAAAATCAGTGTGGATGTCTTAAACTGATGAAACAATTACCAGTCTACTGAAAATATTTGTCCAATAGGAATTTTTTTAGTGATATCCCACAGTGTTTTCTTTTTCCCTTGGTTCTACTCTATCTGTGATCTGGATGAACACCTAAAATATGCAGGAGACTCAAATAAAAGTTGTACTTAAAAAAGAGTAGTGCAGTGAGTCGCACAAATTTTCCTTGACCACTTTGTAAGATAAACAATACTTCATACAGTCAAATGCAAAAGAATAAATTAAAGAACAATACAATGAAAGGGAAAACATGCAAGGCACTTAGGATGAACTCCTGTCACCCAAAGCAAGGACAGCAAACACGGTATGTAATACAGGCAGTGATACTACTTTGTCCTGGAGCATAAAAGAATCTTTTCTAAGAATATGCTATATCTGATTCCAATTTCTACAACACTGTGCTGCAAAACTGGAAAGAGGGAAAAGAAAGAAAGAAAGAAAGAAAACTAAGAATAGTATGAGATCTAGAAAACATGTCCTCTATTGATACTTCAGAAGTTCAAGCCATTTATTCAACAGTTTATAGAATTAACAGGAGGTTAATTGAATACTGACACCATAAAAATATAAAAGAAGATTCAGTGCTCAAAGCTGAAGACAGGTAGGCCATACAAAGTATGGCTACCTGTAAAGGTACATTTTTAATAGTAAACAATATATAAAATGTAGGAAAGCTACTGAAGAAAAAGATCAGTGCTTCCTCTCTATAAAATTTTCTTTTTAAAGACCCTTTTGAAACAGTTTGAGAATCAGTTTGATACTTTTGAGAACACTATACCATGCTATTCCGAATTTTTATGATTTTTGCCTGAAGTGTCCAGTAAAGGCATAACAGATTTCTGTGAAAAATGTAAGCGTTATGCCAAAATTTACCATATGTCATGTTTATTAATTTCTGAAGCAATGAAACTACTGGCATTTTACTTGGTCTCAGCTCTTCTCTATTTTACTGTCTGCTACATATCCCTATCACAGTGTTCTATTGTTCACACAAGTCATTTCATGCATCACGGATACTGTGATGGTTCCTGGATGAGTCAGTACATTACAATGATTTATTTTTATAAAGGACTGAAGCATTGACCTATGTGACAGCTTGGAATAGAGATATGATTTCATAATGTATTATAGAAAATATCTGCCTTTGTTACAAAGCAGTTGCAAGTTATCTTGATTCTCATGTTACTTATGTTCAGAAGGGAAATTTCAAGTGAGGAGTCTAAATTAGCTATTCATCTGTATTTACATCGATATTTTCCATCTTTGAGCATAACGTACCTCTACTAAGCTAGGTGTGTCACAACAGAAGAAAAAGCAATTCATGGATATTTCTAAAAAAATGGAAAACCTCAACACTATCTACATTTTCTGCGGTAGTGCTGAAGTAGTGTAACGGCTGATGTCCTTTTAATGATATCCATGCATATTCAGTGGTCCATATTATTTGCCACAGGTGAATCAAATTGATCTTCCTCATGTCAATCTCAAGTTTGACTTTGGTGAAAGCCTACTCACACTCAGTAATAGAAATACATGCCTCTGCATGAATGCCTGGCAACTCTGTGGCTTTCAATCTTCAGATAGGTCTACCATACAGAATTTGTAAAAACTCCCTTTGCTTTAGTTTTTTTGTTTGTTTTTGTATTTTTTCCCCCATTTTTCTTTTCTTACAAAATAACCAGAATTCTGTTACAGAAAGGAACATTAGTACTTTCCAGACGCACACAACCTGCCTTTCAAGAAATGAACCAGCAAATTTACCCCCAAAGATATTTTTCAAGAAACAGAAGAAAAAGTAAATAAATTTGTACCAACTGCTTGGTTTTTACTTTAAATGAGTTAACCAAAACATTAAGCACTAATAATGAGTAGTGTTTCAACACAGAATTGTCAAAATACTTTTGCAATACAGAAATATTTGCGGGTGAAGAATTGTTGAGCAGAACACCACACTAGTTCTTTTATTCTATGCATAAGCATCCCCTGCAGTGCCATAGCAACTTTTTGATGTATTTTTCAAAAGGTTTTTCAACTCAACCTACCAGGTGGTTTTAGGAACTCGAATTCATGTGCTGAAGCCCTGTGCCAGCAGTTATCAAAGGATGTGTGGCATGCATCCTAATATTCATACTGTGCCATTGGTCTGTTTTTATACTTGTGTGCATGTCTATGCATATTTACATATTCATGGTCCAAACCTTGTCACACTGCAAATAAGATTATGTAGCACTTTACTACATTTATGTACATATCAGTGGCTTATTGACTCAAACTTTTAAAGGAGAAAAAACATTAATTAAATTTATTTAAACAGCTCAAAAAGCAAGCATTTCAGTATCTACTATTTTAATAATGTAGGGTTTTTTTTGTAGAAGATGTAATCTGTGGTATAATATAATCTAGAATGGAATCAGATCAGGTTATATATAGTTACAACCAAATAATGTTCTCAGGCATCTGTCAAACTTCCCATAGTGGAAACAAAGTCTAACGCATATTTATCACAGATACGTGATTTATTGAGAAAACTGCCATCAAACAATAGGTTGTATACAGAAGTTAGAATCTCTAAAACTGTCTGGATTTTCTTTCTGCCAAGGAGTGGAAATGGAGAGAGGATTCTTCCTCCTACCTCTTATCTCCAAATATATTCTTCAGCCACTGAAATCTATATTACAATTTCAGGGTGAAGACAAACACCCTCTGAAAACTGAAGGTTGCAGCTATATGTAGTTAAGGGAAACTCCATGCTTAGCTCATAGAGGAATGCTCTTCCCACAATCAGTATGTTTTGCCTGTAAACACCTGATAAGTGGTGCCCAGGCAGAAGGCAGTTTGGAGGTCATAGTGTAACAGTATTAATTTCTGGATAGATAATGATTCCAGGTACATGAGGGTGTGCTCCAGAGCCTGGCTCACTAATTAAATCTGCCACTCCTCCCCCCCCACAAAACAGCCTTTAACTCTTATCACTGTACAATCATTGTGGCTTATAAAGAAGCATGAAACAGGAAAAGTGAAATTTAATGAAAATGAGGACTAATACAATTCTTAAAAAAAGAAACACAGCTAAGCATAGTCAGCAGAAAGTATTCGGAAGCCATATGAGGAAATCATAGGCAGAAATACAAAATTGATACTTGTGCATATGATCCTTCATGCATTTAAACATCTTGAAGTACAAAAGGAAGTTAGCTTTGCAAAAAGCTCCAATAAGGTGTCAGACATTTCACTGCTTACTTCAACTTATAAAGGGATACAAACAGGATATGATTTTTTCTTAATTTAGAGAAGCAAATCAACTTGAGAAAATGAACTATATATCCCATAGCCTAAGAAAATGAATTCAGTCTAAAAAAGACAGTATATGTTTAAGCAAACTTTTTGAAACTTATATACAAGAATGGACTGCTTGCTTCAACCTTTTGAAAAGGTCTCAAAATGAAAAGCAATCATATGCTCCACAACAGCAAGTGCGGTTCCAAATAAACTACTGCCACCTCTCCATCTTACAGGCGTACTATCCTAACACCAATTATGATGCAAACTATCCCGAGGAGACTCATTCCATTCAAATATCATGTACAACTGAAGGTGAAATAAAACCTATCCCATTTCCTTCTTCTGCTTATACATAAACTGAATACCTATAAATATGCAACCCTCATTAATGTCCAATTCTTATGCATTTAGAAGTGGCTCTGTGGCTCATCTCCTTCCTAACGTCATATGCTTTAACTTGCTTTTTGGAGAGTTCCAGGAATGAAATAGGCAGATAAAAAATTCTTAGTATAAAAAGCAAGTGTTCAGAAAAACAATCTTTTAATAATTGTAAGAGTTTTATTATTATACTATAAATACTACAGAAATAAAAATATAGCTACAGTAAAAATATAAGTACATAAAAAGTACTGCCAGAATTGTATTCATCTCTGTTCACAGGGTTTGCAATAGGTCTTATGCTCCACTTCAGATTATAACAAGAATCATGCTTGTTTGAGCTCTCTGCATTAGATGAATTTTGTGTATATACAATCCTTTCAAGTATAAATCTTCAGACCCAATGCTTACCTAAATCACTGGAAATCTATATATAGATTTATAGTCTAAATATACAGGTATATATAGATATCCATAGTTTTACATCATTAATGCAAAGCTGCAGAAACAATTATGGATATAGAGATGCAACAACAATTATTCACCTCTATATTTACAGAACACTAAAGGCAACAGCAATTACTAAATGGGCATGAATTATCTTCAGCTTTTGTTTAATAACAAGCTGAGACCAGGCCTCACATTAGGCTCAAGTGGAACGCACTGTGATCTGCTGCAAGGACAGTCACCCTGCACTGCCACCCACGTATGTACAACTGTCTTCTTTCTGCCAGATCTGGCAGGCGTGTGCTCAGTCAGATCAGACTGCTGATCCAGAGACACCCTAATCTTGGTTTCTTTAGGACTGTTGGTGGATGTAGTGCACTTGTGCGCACTGGGAAAATGAGAGGAACGACCCCTTTCAGGAGCTACATGCAGTCAGGGAAGATCCACCATGGTGCAACTACACTCTGAGTGAAACTGAACCCAACACCAAATAAATCTGGTCGTCTTGCAGTAGTAAAGGCAGCAGTAAATCACACGAACATAGGATCAAGTACAACGATGTGCTAATGCACACTGTACTCGTAACCTTATCCAGTGAAATGCTATTCACGAAAAACTTGCATTAGAGCAGTGTCCCTGCTGCAGGGCCACACAACTGTGCATCCTGTGCTTTCCAAAGGCTATGGTGAACAGCAGCCTCCAGCTGATGCCAGCAGGCTTCATCCTGCAGTGAGTGCCCAATTTGATGCAGCTTTTCCCCTGCTCATGCCTTACTGTCAGAAAATCCAACAGGTACTCCTGCCAGAAAGTGATAAACTAAAACCTGTGTTATGAACTGTTAGTATCAGCAAGTTAGAACAAAATACCGCATTATCTTTGACCTCTGAGTGTCTGGATGTAAGCCAGTATGCTCATGAGAAAGACTTTATAGAATAATCAATAAAGAAGTGAAAGACAGAACAGCATCTCCTCCAGAGGGAAGAGAGGGCACAGAGCAAGTTAAAAATCATGCCAATAACAAGAAAGGAAAAAATAAAGTGCAAAGGGGAACCAAAACCACATCCTCTCAGTAGAGCTCCCACTGGAGCAGGGGAAGAAAAATCCACAAAGTTTAATTTCTGGCATCCAGCTGAGCTGCAGCAACTAACTCTCCATAATAGCCCTACTGGCTCCACAAGCTGCCCACAGAGCAAACAGACCCATTCAAAATAATCTCCCACAGAGCAAGGGAGCAGTAACCAGGTGTCCAGCGACCTGCAATTCACTGGGAGAGCAGCCTGGTGTGGGGAAGGAGCAGTCAATGTGCCCCATCCCTAACCATCAGGACAGCCAGGAGAGCGCAGGGACTTCTCTCCTGCCTGACAAATCCCACAGTCACTCTCCAGACCTCACGCACCAACAAGTCACCTCAGTCTTAATGGAGGCTGCTCCCAACGCTAAACCTCGCCTACACCTGGGCCCTCGCAGGGTAGTCGCAGGAATTAACCACACTACGGCCACCATCCATCCTGCCTCTGACAAGGCAGACCGAGAAAGGCTGTTGTCAGCCCAGACGGCGTGAGCACAAACCCAGCTTGTGGGGTGATGCTGAAGCTTATCAAATTATTCTATTTACAGAAACACATAGGGATGATATTAGCTATTAAGCATTTCTAAATATGGAAAGACTCAAGCTGATGTGAAATAACTGAGACTTCACATACACTAGGCTTGTTAACACACACTGTAGCCAGCATATTTGGTTTGCACTTCCAGAGAGCCGTGATAAGCTGTCAGAGTCCAACACACAAGCTCCGGACTATGGCATGTGTGCCCTGATACTTCTTATTTCAATTAAATTATGACAAATTTTAATTTGGCCAATTTTAATTGGTCAGGATGGGATCTTGCTAAGGGTTTCTATCACCACTGACCCAAATGAGTGTTCTCTTGCACGCAGCAAAAAGCTGGTGTCCTCTTTCCTATTCCCAAGAGCCACCCCCCTCAACACACTATGGCATATTTAATGCCATTTTCCACATGTGTACATCTACTGTTCAAATTTCACTCCTATTCACAAGTCTTTACAGACAGTCTTCCTATGCATTTTTAAAAATGAAAGTCTCATATACTGAGAGCATTTTGCAAGATTTAAACATGCATCATAAATTATTCAAGGAGAACCCAATTCTAAAAATAAATGCAATAACAAGACATTGCACTCCATGCATACTTGAATATAATTTCTCTACAGTTAAACTTTCAATGCATGCAACACCTATTCGGGTCTCCTGAATAACACAAAAAAGCAATACTTAATTCTCTGATTTTGGACATATGTTTAAAAATTCCTTGCCAATTTCAGTCATGTAAAGATCTAAATTCCCAAAGAGGTACAATGGAATACCTAGTACTCAAATGTAATCATCATTCAAGTAAGGATTTAACAAACTGTATTTCAATGATTTGAGGTCCCAGTACAATGAGCAAACAAAATGAAATTATTAACGGAGTTTTTCACAGTTATTTGTTAATTAATCATTGTATTCAGAGACATTACCAGAGATATTCTGGTAGTGTCACAGGACATTACCAGAATACTATATCTGATGCATATGCATCATTTTTTTCATAGATTCCTTGCAGCAGTGCTACCTTTTCCAGTCCTGCTTGTGTTTCATATCACTGCACACCAATGCACAACTACAATCATGCTATTCTTTGTACACAGAAAAGGACACAGATAGAGTCTATACAGTAATCTTCTGGTATTTTTTAATATTACAAATTGTAGAAGGAAAAAGAAACACTGTGATCACTGAACCATGTCATGATCCTTCCTAGGAAATCTCTGCAGAGATAAAGATAACACAAACTAACCTTTAGAAATCAGATGAGGGACACAGCTATCATAACAATAGTGGCTGAGTTCAAATGCTCAGTCTACTGGGAACTGGAATATATGATCGCTCTACAAATAATTTCTATTTCCTTTTTTTCTTTTCAGTGCAAGTAGAAATGTTCTTTTCAAGGCTCTACTTAAAAGCCATTTACTGAAAGAAAAAATGGTAAATATAGTCAAAGGCTTTACTAACCTTTATTTTATTTTTGAAAAAAAAAAAGGTAGTTCTAAGACCTCCATCCAAACTGACAGCATTGCTGTAGTAACGCACAGCAGACTTCATCACTGTCAACAGCAATTTAAGAGTAATTTATACTTGAGAAACCTTGTTATTACTATGCAGGAGATCAGCAGCCTGCAGAAATATGGAATTTTGGAGACCAGACAATACATTAGCCTGTGTCATTGCTCTGCTTATCTACTTCTTTAAGCATACGGGAGAATGGAAAATTCAGTCTAAAGACTGTGGTTTCCAGAGACTGTTTTCTCCACCAATTTGTAATCTGAAAAGGCATGAGAAAACATATAGAATTAGTAATCAGAAACGTTTATATGAAATGTTTAGGGGTGGTTTATAAATCATAATCATAACCATATAAATGTGCATGTAATACATGCATAGACAGACAGAATGAGTACATGGCTAAACATACACTGGATTGTTGAATCTATACTACTTTATGCATACATGTGTGCAAAGAATGCTGTCTGAGAAGATTACGTCGGAGAACTCACTTGAAGAAAATACTGTTTACAAATTAAAATGCCTCTCCTTCCCTACATTCCTCTACTAAAGGATAGAAATATATTATGAGTAAAAAGTGAGCTGCCTGTTACCTGCCAGGCACTCTGCTGACTGTATCTCCAGGGTTGAAAGGACCCTCTTTAGAGGCTGAGAGGAGACTGCCTTCTTGGAGGAGAAAAAAAAATTCAGAATGAAGTCAAGTCACTACAAGTTTGAAGAACCTTTTGCCAAGGAGAAGTATACATATTTACATAACACATATGAAGGCCTTAAGAAGAAAAAAAAAGTCAAATTATATATGTGCAAGGTCTCTTAATTAAATATCTCTGTTTTCCTACTGCCCTCCTTCCTGAAGTGATGATGTCATGGATTTGCAAATTTTTGTAGAATACACAAAATTTCAAAGTGACTTATGAAATGCAGTAGTATCGTAAAAAACAAACAACTTACTTAAGAGTGTTTTTCTCCTTCATTCCTCTGCAACAACCTCCCTACCCTGCAGAAATCACAAGGCAGCTTAAGGAGTCCAACCATGCTCCACAGTCAATGCTATATTTAAAATGTCAGCAGATGATCTGAGAAGGCTAAAACTTTCCTGCATGAAGCAGGAAAAAAAGAAAAATTGTATTTGATATTATTGTGATACTGAAGATGCCTCTTGGCTACCTGAGGCATTTGGTATATTATTAAATTTGAGGATGCTTTTTCAATATGGCTTGCTGTAAACGTATCTGTAAATTCAATAGATGCTAGATGAAAAGACAGTGTATTATGCTTTAAACAATAGCACTCATGTGTCAGGAGTATTTCAAACAATGACATTTTCACCAGTGAAAATGTGGCTTTTTTTTCCCTCTCAAGTCCCCCCCTTATATGCAACTCATATAAGAATTATCTTCAGCTCAATGACTTTTCTGGAGCTATATATCTCAATTCATACAATTTAATGATCTGTTTTTAAAAATGTTTTCTATGGTGAAAGAATTTTCAGATAAAAAAATTGCTTTTAAACCCCAAAATATGTTTTGGGGGTATAGCTTATCTCTTCCGCCAAGCTTTTCATCACATTGTTATAATATTTTGTAAGGCTGCCAGATCCACAGAGATGAAGATCAAACAAGCATCAGACAATCATTCTTTGAAATACCATAAAATAAATTAGCTTAAATTGACTTCGAGATACCTCTAAGAAAGTGATCCCCAAAATTATTAGGTAGATATTTGCAGGTATCAGAGATACCTTTTCTAAATGTCCTCCTCACCTTCCATCAAAATGAAAGAAGCTAGTAATTAAAGTGCCTTTATTAAAGAACAAAAAAAAGGTCCGTATTCCTTTTATAATACTGATATACACACTCGGAGACTGTAAAGCCTAGACTGTTTTCATCACCTCACAGCCCTTTTTCTTAACTGACCACAGAACTTCAAATAGCCTATTTGCAAACTGGAGAATCTTTCAGTCTTCCCAATTTTAAGTGCAGATCCTTTCATCCTTTCAAAAATTAGCAACACTTTCGATATAGTGCAACTTCCTAGGCTTTCATGACATGTTCAAAAATCTACAGAAGCTCTTCCACCAAGTATGAAAAACTTAAGATGAAAATCATAGAATGCTTAAGGTTGCAAGGGACCTCTAGAGGTCATCTAGTCCAACCCCCCTGCACACGCAGGGTCACCCAGAGCACGTGGCACAGGACTGTATCCAAGCGGGTTTGGAAGATCTCCAGAGAAGGAGACTCCACAACCTCTAGAGAATCATAGAATCGTCCACATTTGAGATCAAAAATGGCTAATATTAGCAGTTGTAGCTTAACCACCACACTCAGTTACCAACGAAATGAAAACCAGGATGTGATCAGCACTGCCTTTTTGGTGTTTAGTGAGCAAGGTAAGCAGTTCTCAGCTGGGATTTGGTAGCTAGCAGTAAGTATTGACAATTGCTAACATTACTCTTCACTTTTTAGCATATAGATTCCTATACATTTGTAATCATTTGCTTCTGAACTGTTAGTGACCAGAAAACAAGCAGTGACATTTTAAATATAGAGAGCTACTGACTGCCTCTTTTGCTAACTCTAATCTGGGTCTCTGTGAAGCAAGAACACTAAATTTTGCCAAGTCAGAAACATCACTTTCAAACGAGTGGGATGGGGTGGAGGGGAGAAGTGACATTATCTTTTTCCTTCTTCTGAAACCAGTCTTCAAAGCAATAGGAGCTGAAAACTCTTGCAGAGCAAGCTCCCATGAAATAGGCTCCCAGCCCCATTACAGCATTAAGAGGCACAAAAGAATGAAATGAATGTGCCCAGCCTCTGTAAGCTCTTTATCGACAGCATCGACCCGCTCACTGTTGAGCAAGTCAATGACGACTCAGTGAAGATGGAACAAAAAGCCAATCATCACTCCAAAACCTTCCGCACTTCCCAGAATTGCTAGCAAGGAGCTTTGCTAGTTAACTGGGATGACTCTCCAAACAAACTGTTTTTGAAAATGTAAGTAAGAAAATTAACAACCAAAACCGCCATGAAATAAAACAGAATGGACATTAGGGTTAAAGAAAACTAGATTGTGCAGGCACAATCTATAGAGCACAGAACTGAGAGCTGATTAACTAAATTAATCACTTATGCAACCAAGTGGAACTTTAACTATAGAGCAATAAAAACACCTCATATAAAGGCAAAGGCATTTGGGATATCCACTAACTCAAAAGACTGTTAATCTTCAAGCTTGATAGTTAGAATGAACCTCCCCTCTTTAAACCCTAGGGGTTAGATATAGCTCATACGAGCCGCTGAAATGAGAAAATGCAAGGCATGTATTAAATATCCCAGAGGCAGCAGTACTTAGTCCTCTAACAGGCATTCAGACTGGCTCTTTATACCTGAATGCTCCAGTGAGCTCTTTGTGTGCGCTATACTAGATGGTATTTTCACCATGACATCAACAACTATATATCACCTCCCTTTTCTTTTCCTAGGTGGACTCCAATTTTCTGCACTCAGTAGAGGTTAATCTGTAAAGATTTTTTTTTTTTTTGGTAAGTGGTGCTTGATCTGTTCAGGAAATAAACCAAGGAAGTATTACCAGTGCACACTTTTTACACCTTCTAAAGAAGGAGCTTTAAAAAAAAAGAAAAAATTTCCAAGTTAGTATGGAGCCTGAAAAGCAGTGTGCCATGTCAGAAAAAAATAACAACTTTCTAGAGGGAAATATGACATCTACATTCAATATGATGCCTAATTATGAAAACAAGGGAACAAAAAAGCTAGATTCATCTCACTTTTATAGGGGAAATAATCTGTGCCTCTTTTTTATAGTCAGAGGGCAACAGATGCAAACGACCCAAACTATTTTGGACTTTATTATCACGAGACAAGTTATACCTAATATTTATTCAAGTAAAAATCTCCACATTGGGTGTACAGTTCATGTGGACTAAGTAGAATGTGTGTACTTTGAAGAATAGGTGAAAGGACATGTAGAATGCTTTCAGAACTAGAGGTGCCTGCTTAGAAGCTGCAGATAAAGAAATACCTCTAATGTGCTAATGATATGGAAATCCAAAATAAGTTTAACATATCTAAGCTCATAGAAATACAATGCTATTAATTTTTAAATCACTAAAGAAACCTAAACTTTCACAGTTATTGTCATAGCAGCCAAATCCAAAAAGGAACCAGAGAATAAAACAAAATAGCCTAAAACTCTCAGATGTTTTCTGTTTATCGCCTATATGGAAAAATCAGCTAGAAATACTTAACAGTAATAAATGATCATATCAATAGTTCTAAACAAAACAGCATTAGGCAAGTTCTACAGTAAGGATCTATGAAAAGCAGTTTCTGAAGTAACAGTAACACAAGTTTTGTGTGCCTATATAATTTCTTGGCTAACATCAACTCCTGCTCGTATGAATACCAGTATACTGATCTCACAGGAGGTCATTACCTCCCTCTCAATACCTTCACAGGAGTTACGACATTTCCTGTCATGTACAGCCTTCGGTACAAATAATCATTTGTTCCCTAGCATCAGATAAAGATGTCTTATTGTCTACATATACTATGGCAGAGGCAACTGGATGTAGCCTTCCCACATGCTGTAACTGTTATCTCAACTACTTCTGTAAAATCTCCCTGGAAATTCACCAGAGGAAAACTATAGGAAGTGACAGTATTTCACTGAGAACCTCAAGAATTTCTAGTCATCAGCCAGACATAGATATACATCTGTAAGGATTAGTGAAACTAAAATTCCCTGTTCATCAACTCTACTCATAGTTCTTGCAAACCACAAATTAATGCATCAAATGCAATATTGGTAGACTCTTCTCCCTATTAAAAAAAAATGCAGAATTAAAACTTAAGCAAGGAAAGTCTGAATCCATATTTTTGAGAAAATAGTGTGGTCATAAGTATCATTGAAAGTTGATTTTTCTTTTCTTGTTTGCTTTTTTCCCCAATTCTACCAATCGTATCAAGATATTAAAGGTGAGTGGTGCCTTCTGTGAACTGATGTTCCACTGACATTTCCAAAACAAAACTATATCCAAAGGGGCAAGAAATGGGACAGTGATATGCAAAACATAACATTACATGTTTTCAATATTGCAAAAAAATCTTGGCATTTTGACATTTATATGTTCTTTTTCTTCTTTAGAAAGAATTCAGAAAAGAAAAAAATCTGGAAAATATTCAGAAACATGCTGACATTCCCAATTACTAGTCATATTCTGTGTTTCATTTGAACATATAGAGCTACAATCATCCCCAGTTCATGACGACATGAATTAATTTCAACATTCAGGGCTAAGGCCAAGACCCTTTTCTTCAATACACAACTCAATAGCTAAGTTGGTGATTGGTATCTGTAACTTCACATAGGACTGGCTACCAAGTTGAGTATTTTTGTTGCAGTCAGTGATTCCATTACTTACAACATTAAATTAGAGCACTCCAGCTCAGAGGTCACAACTGTCCACCTAATGGTCAAGTAACTACTTTGAAAGCGAAACTCAGATCATTTTTCATCTTAAGGGAAAGCTTCAAAAGCTGCCTCAAAGATTATGAATTAAAGAAGTCTAAAATGAATACTGATGACAGATATTTGAGTCTAAAGATAAAACATCCCCAAAATGATGTCAAAGCTTATCTTTTCCTATTAATATTATCTCTCAGCTGCACAGTATTAGTTATAAGTAACTCTTCATGGAGCTACTTGGAGGCTTTTGACCAGCCTCACCAGTAGAATAGGTGAAATGATGCTGTTTGTACCAGATATAAAGGTAAAAGCAGAGTCAGATCTTGTCAGTATTGTTTGTAGTTTTTTATTTTGCTTTGTTTTGTGTTTTCATTATACGATGAATGATATTCACACCAGGCCAAGAAAACAGTGAGTCTTGGAGCAAAACAGAAGACACCCCTGAGACAAAAGCTTGTCTACCATAGGTTCTTTGTTTTCTTTTTATAGAGATTATAGAGTAGATCTAAGAAGTGTCGTCTTAGCATGCAGTATTCTCTGCTAGAAAACAAACAGATATACATAAGAAGCTAAGAAATCTCTGCACCTGAGTAACATTTTTCAAAATATCTGACTCACGTACCTTCAGGGGACATCTGATAACACAGCATTGAGCTGCGTAACCTGAGATATGACCCATGTAGCTGGGATAAGGAAAAAGAGGAAAGTTTCATAACCCAGCAAGAACACAGTTCCAAGTTCTATTAAGTATGCCTTGTGTTTTACTATTCCTTCTCTTTTAAAGTTCAGTAATAACAAAACTTTTTTTTTTTTTTTTTAAAAAAAAACATTGCTATTCCTTAAAATCTCTAGGAAGATATTCTCTCTCAGTTCTATCATTTATCTTTTTTTCCACCTTTAATTCTTGCTGCCCCCCTTACACTCTTCTAAACTTTTCAGTAAAGGGATGATCCTATACAAACTCTCATACAGATCATTTAAACTTACTGGAAATACATTGAGTTCTCTTTCATGAGTGATTTTCGTCCCTTTTTTATGGGGACTTTGGGAGATGAGGAAGTTGTTTCCTCACTGAATCTGATGGGAGGAATCTATAATTCTTTCCACAGAGCTTAAGGGAGAATATTTCCTTACACATACTTACAGCTTGGATGTATCAGAGACCTGGAATCTGCAGCTAGGAAACAAACTCTACCACACGACATACCTGGAATCCTTTGAATGTTGCTCAGCTCTTGCTCAGCTCAAGAGAATTAACAAATAGTCTACTATTTTTCCCCAATATAACATCAAAATGTTTTCCCCATTGTTTTCAACAACTCTGCCACCCAGTGCGAGATTTTGGATGGTGGATTTCAAACCTCCCCTTCATGCACCATCCTGGCTCCCATGCCATTGTCAGGTTATGAAGGCTGACAGCTTTGGATTGCCCCCATAGCAACAAGAAAACACAAGAATCCAGTTTAGTGAAAAAGCATTCTTGGATATAATTGTTAAAAACACCCTGAATCTTTTATATACTACTGAACAAGTTTTTTCTTGTTTTATCACAACTCCTGCAACCATCGCAGGTTTCCACCATAAAGTAGCTTTATTTTTTTTTCTCTAGTGTTTTCTCTGTAACTTAGAAAAACTACCCATTTGTTTTCTTATTTCTTCTATTTTTTATTAACTCACAACAGATTTCCCAAATACCTCTGATAGGAATACTTCAATGTTGCATTATGAATCTAAAAAAACTAAAAAGGGCCCAATGGAAAACAGGTGGTCCCAGTTTTACACATTACTCTCAGACGTAGCTAAAACTCAGGACAAAAATCAACAAAATTAACAAAAGCAGATAAAAATTCTGCCAAGTTTATTTTCTTTACTAGCTTAAAACTAAAGCAATGCAATCCTTCCCCCCACATTTTTTTTTAAATAGACCAGCTGATTACATATTCTTTCCAGTATCAAAGTATGCTACAGAGTATGCTAGACATCATGCAGGTGTTTTACATTACAAAAAAATTTACCACACATATTGCATTCTCTTTTATAATATTGTAATTGCTTAGTCTTATAGCTAGTATTTTTCTCTCTCACTTTGTAAAAGACTTAATCTAAAAGATTTACTTTTTGCTTTAAACTTTTTAAGCTTTTTCCTTCTCATTAAACATCTGTGCACTAGCTATCCACAAAATTTCACTTCAGTGTCCATAATATGCATTTTCTAGTTGTCTTACATGCATGTATTTTAAAAGAAAGACATAATTTCTATCAAAACCACGTTGTTTGTTTTAATCCCCATCAGAAAATTTCCTCCCAGAAGCACAGATGACAATAACATAATAAAGAAAAACAGATGTGTAAGATGAAAAAATGCATATAGGCTCCAACTACTGGAACTAAAATCCAAAATCAGAATTTTGACTTATTTTATTCATTGCTATTTAAAGCCTACATACCTTCTACAAAACCTTATATATATGGAGAGAGAGTATACTTTTTATGTCTATGGATATAAAAATCTTGCTTGTTGTTATTTATTCAATAGAGACATAGACATACAGCATTTTCAAGGGTAGTCCACATAAAATTTCCCAAAAACAATAGCATATTACTTACCTTCTTTTTTTTTAATCTCTTCATTTCAAAAAAAAAATGAAAAGGAAGCTAGTTGAAAAGTTTACTACTGTTTTATCTCAGTTAAGTAAAAAAAAGAAAAACAGTTAAATAGTATCACTTCATAAAATTCTAAGGTCTTACAGTACAGTTAAGAGTTAATAACAATTCCTTCATTTGGCCTTTGACATCTATTACTGTAGCTGCAAATGCACCTTTTAATGAGATGTACAATGAACCTGTACCTATAAACATATTTGACAAATGAACCTTTACCCTAACTTTATACATAACTATGTAGTTTTTATTGTCCTCCTCTATACTTCTTCTCTCACATAACAGTTGAGAAATAATATTTTTGGGGGTGCAGAGTGACTCATTTTTTTTCTTGCACAAAGATGTAAAATTCATGATAAACAAACTATGTCAATAAACAATTTCTATTTCTGATGTGAAATCCATGTATTATTCTATTTGATTTTTTTAGCATGATAATTTGACACTTTCATATAGCATTATTTTTCCTCCATTTTGAATGCCTATACTAACCAGATTTTGCAAGTAGGTGACCCGAATCCATTTAAAATTCAAACTATCAGTGTAGGTCAAGCTCAGCAGTAAATTCAACAGAAAGGAAAAACAGCTACTTTCTCCTTCATTTACTAACTTTGATAAGTATATCCAAGGATGTACATGTTTGGGATGAAAAAAAACGTGCTAACTGCGGTTTTATATTACCACTACTAACATATTCTCATTTTCTACCTCAATTTAAAAAAAAAAAAGGCAGCTTATTTTTGTCAAGTCAGTGGTTTGGATTCGATTTCATTTTTCAAAAATGAAATTTATCCTTGCTAGGTTTTACTCTTTTTGTTCATGAACCAGGCATGTTCAGCTAATCCTAGTGGAATAAAACATTGTGCAATATTAGTGCAGCAGAACATTTGCTGAAATGTTAGACTCCCGTTGACAGACCTGTCCACTCAGGGCAATGACCCTGTTGCTTGTTCCAACCTTTGCTGAAATTAAGGGCTAAAATCTGCTCGTGTCTACTTGTACTTATTCACCGGAAAAAGCATTACATACCTATTCTTCTTAGACTCTGAGCATGTCTGCAGATGCCATATCCCTGAAGAATTTCACAACTCAGATTCAAGTCTCCTTGCACCTTGTTAAAATTTTCCACCTGTATCTTGACAAATTTTCAGAAGCAACAAACTGGCTTCTAACTATTCACAGTACTGCGTAAATTTTGAATTTTGACAATAGAAGTCAATGAATCTAGGGACTACATGTTTAAGATCTAGTCTCAGAGCACTAAGGAACCTTTATAGCAGGAAACTTGGAGAAATTCAGGAACACAAATATATATAATTCATTACTTGCTACCATGAGACCTAGAGTGGAAGTTTAAAAAATAACAGACCCAGGTAATATGAGATCATAGCTGAAAACCACCCAATGCCAGGAAGTGCTTAGGATAATAACTAAAGTGTTATGACTGAGAAAGTCCACCTTAAAATGCTGTTTTATCTTGTGAATGGGATTCCACTGATACTCCATGCGGGAAGCAAAAAAAGGGAAAGTCCTCACTGTATTTGTACATGGACGTCCTGCTTTTATACTTCTGTATTTATATACGTGCATAAAAAGCAACATGAAGAAGTGACGTCCAAAGTCTAGGTTGGGTCACTGGAAACAGAAGTTTCCTTCTTTGCCCTAAACTTTTTGGGAAGTGACAAGGAGCAACTCAATTCCCCAGCACGAGGTGAGGGTGTGAGGAGGCCAGACCACGCTCACAGCAGCCAGCATCCGACAACACGCTCCTGGGCAAGCTTCGGAAGTATGGGATAGAGTGCACAGTGAGGTGGATTAGGAACTGGCTGGATGGCAGAGCTCAGAGGGTGGTGATCAGCAGTGCAGAGTCTAGTTGGAGGCCTGCAGCTAGCGGTGTCCCCCAGGGGTCAGTTCTTGGTCCAGTTCTGTTCAATTTATTCATCAATGACCTGGATGAAGGCACAGAGTGCGCACTCAGCAAGTTTGCTGATGATACCAAACTGGGAGGAGTAGCCGACAGCCCAGAGGGCTGCGCTGCCATCCAGAGGGATCTGGACAGACTGGACAACTGGGCGGTGAAAAACCTCATGAAATTCAACAAGGCCAAGTGCAAGGTCCTGCACCTGGGGAGGAATAACCCCAGACACCAG
>NW_010582648.1:18238-49253 GCF_000705375.1 Tinamus guttatus | reverse complement strand
CATTCCTGTCATTACTTTGTGCTTCTTGACTACACAAGATTTCATGGCTTAATATTTGTTAGGAGAGTGTGAAAACACTTAACAGACCTGAGGAGCTTCACATTACTTATCTGAACTGAAAAGTAACTTCCCAGTTAATAAGTTTCCCTCCAAATTTTGCTTTTTCATTCCATTAATGAGTTTAGTATCTTTACTTTTTACAAAACATGTCAAAGTGCATCTCTGACCTTTAATTTCCACCTTCAAGATCGCCTTTACTATTGCTAATTTTCCATGATATTGCTTCAAATCCAGAACTGACTGGCTGAATGTTAACAGTGATGACTCTGAGCATCACTGCTTTACTTGTAATTGCAGTGGAGTACCCCTTGTTTCCTATTTATATAGATATTTACCAAAACTTATTTCTGAATTGTATACATATTTGCAACATAAAGACTTATGACACACCAAGACAGAAAAAAAATCTCTATCTTTTGCTTCATAGCTATAGACATTACTCAGAATTAATTTCTGGTGCATCTTCATGAGCAGTTGTTATATACTGTATAGGGGTGAATGCACTGTTTCTTTTCTCATAGATACACAACATGGTCAGTTTTTATTGTAAACTAAAACATGACATTTTCGTCCTTCTCAATACTATATTACTCTGTTTACTAATACAAAAGTATTACCTTTAGAACTGAATTTTAATTAATCATTAAACAAAAAATGTTTTGTTGAAAGAAGTATGAATACACCAGCTGAATTCAAAATTCAGGAAAAAATAGTCTAATGTTTTCAGTCTATTATTTGAAAATATGGAAAAGGTATTATCAACCTCAGATTATTCAAAATAAGTAAAACCTAAGTTTACATTGTTAAGTCTTAAACCCTACTTTATAAGTCTGCTTCATTTATTTTCATTCTTTCTTCCAAAAAAGAAGTCCAAATGTCATTCCCTTGTGCCCTGTATCCATCAATCATTAGGCAGCAATATAATCCTGACCTAATAAGACATATTATATTATCAAAAGCATGCCAAAGTCTAAAACTCTGAGGGTGCACTAATGTCATTTTTGCTAATTATTGACAAAAGAGAAGGAAGACAATATTTGTTGTAATGGCTCTCCTGACGTGCTGCTACTTTCACCCTTGTATGACACAGGCTAGTAGAGATTACAAGAGTGTGGCTAGAAGCCACAATCATGTAATGAAACATAAATTACATTTACTTATCTGTATTCTCTCAAGTGTACTTTCTAAAATCGAGTCATTCCTGAGAGAAGATACCATAGCTCCCAGAATCCAGTAAAGGTGTTAGATATTATCAGCAAGCTTTTAAACGGCCACAAAACAGGGGATTCAGTTTATATACATCTTTCCTGGGAACCATTTATTTTACTAAAAATTTTCTTTTTCTAATCTGGCACATTGTATAGGTGTAACAGTTAGGGACATTTTTGAATGCTTAGTGTCAGAAAAGTTAAAACATTTTGGTAATTTATCCTATTGGATTTGAAAACATCTGGGCTTACTTTTTTATTCTTTGAAAATGAGTGCATAACACAAAAGAATATGAATCTTAACATAACATTTTCATACCACATGAATGGTATAATTAGCATATTTTATAAGTCTCTTCAAAAAGCTGCCAAATAACATATGAAATTCATATAATTACAGCATGAAGATTTAAGTTTAGTTAGTCGTCATGCTCATCAAACAAGCTATCTGCTTCTTCAAATGTACAATAAAACACTCAATCATGTTAACTCCAATAAAAGTGTTCTCTTCCAGGTATCTAACCTTTTATAAATAAAAGTATTTTAAATAAAAACCAACTGAATTATTCAGCGTGAAAATATTTCTGCAGGTCTCTAAAATGATAAAAAAGTAATTATAAGAATTAAAAATAAATATGCTTAAGGACTGTATGAATGCAGAAATAAAATAATGAGTACATATACCAACATACCAGGGACTAGGTACTACAAGCAGCATCTTAAAGAAAACAGTTTAGGGGTTTAGGTAGGATTCAAAGGTTCTTCAGTCTTTTCCACACTGCATTGAAAAACTTGTAGCACAAGCTCAGTACTGTTTTTCTGAACAAATGGGGAGTCCTTGCACAGTGAATTCTGTGAATATTTCCTATTTCCATCGTATCTGTATGTGTAAAAAAAATGTAGAATATAATAGAGATCTTCTCAGAAGAGATATTAAAATGTTGCAAACAAATAAATCCCTTTTTTGTAAGCAAAAGATTGGGCAAGAAAACCAAGCAAAGATATTGGAGTAAAGGAAACCCAGTTCTCTAGGTTCCTTAGGGGCCTATGGAAAGACAAAATTTGGGGAGATTTTGGAAAACGAAAAGGTCCCCCCAACTAGAGCTTCTTCCAGAAAGCCTTCAGCTCTCCACTAACTACTACCATGTTTCATCAGTAAACACTACTTCTCTACTTATTCAAACTGAATTACATGAAAACTTCCTTTGCACTTCATAAGCATTCTGAACTCATAACCACTCCTCAGTGTAATCTGCTTCAAATCACTGAAATGTACACTGTCATTTAACAAGACTTTGAAATGTTGAAAAAATAGCCTCACGGTCAGAAAGACAGAAAATTTTCCATCCAACTTGTATTTTTTAGGAAAACAATTTCAAGTGATATCACCATTTAACCAGATCAGCCATGATTATTTCTCACAATGCACAGTGGCACTCAGGCACAAAAGAGAATTATTTCATCTTATCACTATAGAGCTTGTAATAAGTTCAAGAATAAGGAATATATGCAAAGTTATTTTATTCTACATGCAATTTAGCTAAGTTCACATGTTAATGTACAACAGCATTAAAAATAGTGGGTTTTTTTTCCCTCTGGTTTGTATCAAAATAATCAGCTTTCACAACAAAGAACCTCCAATGCAAGTTTACTTCCTCACAGATTACAAAAAGGAAAATATAAAATCCACGTGGAGAAAAAGGTATAAATTAATTTTTTAAGCATTATTTTCTTGCAACAAAAAGAGTAGGTATTGGATTCACTGATGATACTGCCTTGCCATATCACTTCACAGGTGCTAAATTCCTGTTGCGTTATTATTTCAGAAAATAGATGGATATTGCCATACAAACTGGCCAAAAGACATATTATGTTGGACTAAAATTAAGGCAGCCCAGATGAGTAAACATCGTTAACACCAAAAACTGCAGTACAACAGGTACTCATAAATCATGCAATTAAAAAAAAACAGATATTGGTTAGAAGGGGAGAAAAAACAAAGTAATGGTGCATTTCGTGGTTACGATTAAAATGGAAAAATGCTGAAAATTGAGTGTTCTACACACCAGCACACTTTCTCTAATCCATATGACATTAGTTGCTATAAAATACAGTAGTTGCCTGGTGAGTATTAGATTACATTCAGAACCTCACTTTTATTTTTGGACACAGAGTGCAGAGAGGGCCTGATCTTTGCAACAACAATCGACGAATCTATTTTACAGCAGTATGGCAGGAAGAAACAATATGCCTTCCCTAAATATAATTATTTACCCTCTCAAGTATATATAACCAGTAGTGTTCTGCAAAGTTAAACTTTTCACAGGATGAATACAGCTTGCTTTATCCATTTGCTTTTCCAATGAAGCTAATTCATGTCTAAATAAAGAACAACAAATACCAAAAACATTCCTGTTTTTCAAACTCATGCAAACAAAATCCTACAATTTTGTGAGAAAACAACAGGCATTTTGTCCCCTACAAAATGATAGGGCCATTATTAGCATTTGTATAATGTAAAAATAAGTAGAGAGTCGTTTATCAATGGAAGTCTACTTCAAAATAATATTTTAAGAAATTCTCCTACTGAGATACGCTCACTACTTTTTCCATCTCCTACTCATTTTTCTCATTCACCTCCTGGAAAAAAAAAAAGCAATTAATTTTTTTCCCTTTTATAATAAAGACTGATTACGTTCACTTCTTCCCCTGAAACCTCATGGCACATGAAAGCCTTGTTAAACAGGTGCACTGGTCCAGTAAGCTTTCTCGAGAAAAAGCATATCCTCGTCAAAATTCAGTCACAACCATTAGGTTTTTATCTGATTATTAAACTGTAGTTTCATGGACTTTCCTTCTGAAAGAAACACATTCAAAAAATACCACATTTCCTAAGTAGGTGTTCAAAAATAATTCCTATTTGCAAGAGCTAAAATGCTTACTTCTCTAACAGGCAATGTGTAGCTTTGCATAAACTAGATTTTCCCATGTCCTCATTTCTTCACTGATTTTAAATTGATGGAATTTTGATGTACCTGTCACAACCAGGAGTTGTATAAACAAATTAACTAATTATTTCAAGCAGACCAAAAAAGTTGTTTCTGTGATACTTTAAATTAGAGTAACTCTAATCACCAATAATAGTCCTTTAGTGGCCATACCACTAGTATAATCAGGTCTGTTCTTGGGCACACTTTTGCACATCTTGCAAAATCTTTTCAAGCTTTTCAAACTAAGCCCGGTGGAAGACTAGGTTAGGTTAAATTATTCCGTCCCAAAATTCATAAGTATTAGATACTGGAAGATAATCAGAAAGAGGACAGAAAAGAAGAATCAGCCTCCTTCTCAATAAAAGAAAGGTAATATTAAAATAAAAAGATTTGAGGAGAGTGCAGACGGCCAATACATATCACAGAATAAAAGATGATGAAAAAGAGAGATATATCACTGAACCAGAGTAAAGGTGAACAGTAATAATAGAGTTTAGACTAGGTCAGCTAGGTTAGAGACAACATGACTCCCAGCATGAGCAGAGCTGGAGTTACAAAGAGAAAAAAAAAAAAAAAAAAAAACCACGTAAAAGGAGAGAATTAAGAAGAGACGAGAAAAATATATTCATTAAGAATACTTAGAGTTAATGACATTTGCATTCCAAAAACTCAGTCATCCAGATTTTATCAGTTGTATCTGTGTGTATCAATTGTACAGTAGTGTTTGTATAATTACACAGTTAAGATAATACAATGATGTCAAATACTCCAAACAACAAGAAATCCCACTGAGTCGGAGTGGTTTTGGCTTCTTTGACTTGTTTTACCTTACTGTACAAGCTTACTACATCCAGATCTTCATTACTGCTAGCTCTAGAGATGGTCCTCAACATTTTTTTGACAAGTGTCAGACAAACCTCCTGCAAGTCAATGACTTTCCCCAACATGATGTTACCACTAGCTCACAAAACACACAAGCACAAGAAGTATCCAAAGGAGAAGAGCCAGATTAAAATTTCAAAACATTCATATTCCAAACTACCCTTCTGAACAAAGATTAAAAAGATGGCTATAAAAAACCAGCAAATTAAAAATAGCAGAAAAAAAAAGAAAACAACTCTGTAGAGGGTAAGAAATAACAACTGAGAAGTAACTTTTTAACTACTAGATTATGACCAATCAGCTGTCTTTAAAATTTACAAATCATCATTTCTTAAACAAGCTCTCATGAATAGTCTTGCAGCTTTCCAAAATATACATAAATAAGTGACATTGTTTCCAGTGGTACATTTTTTTTTCTAACCCCTGAGTTTCATAGCAAGTGACAGCAGAGTTACATTAAGTTTAGATAAACTGTTTTTATCCTGAAAACCCAACACACACTAGACTGCCAAGGTACTAAGATGTAAAGAAATACAAATTCTTCTGTTTCATAAGAAGTGAGCTACGTGACACTGAACAAAACATCATACCTCCCTCCCCATTATCCACGTATCCAAGTTCTTAAGATCATGGATTCTTGCATGCCCAGAAAACTGTCTTTCTCTAAAAATCCATTGTAGTCTCTAGAAATATGGCAATATGCAAAAGACAATGACTTGTGCTGAAGAAAAGGGAAAAAATGGAATACATTCTTGCAACACAGGGGAGAGTTATTTTCCACATCTACAGAGGATTACATTTGACAAAGCAGTACTCATGCAAATAGAAGTCATTGGCACAGTTTCCTTTGGGATGCCACTAAGACAAAAACATTTTTAGCATGGTCCAAATCATCCTGCCATTACAGTTATGCTGGTATCACAGTCACGTTTCTTTGGGAAGACTGCTAACTAACCAGAAAAGTCACCAGCCCCATGTTTCACTTGTACTTTTTGGAGTCAGTAGATTCTAAAACTGCAGATTACACTTTCTAAGACTCAGATAATTGACAGCTGAACCTGTATCGCACTTCATATAAAAATGCATTAATTTCCTAGCAAACTGACCTATATTAACAAAAGAACAGTATACTGTTTTAAAAATATATTACAAAAATATTTTTAGCATGTTTCATATTTATGCTGTCAAAAGTAAACCAGAGAACTATAATAGAACAAAACAGAGCATATAATTTATCGCCTCACAAATCTATGCTTCCTAATAAACAGTCCCAATCAGTTTTTATTAAGATTTCTAAATAAACAAAATGTCCTAATTTGGTAATGATTTAAAGAATTCATGTGCACTTTTAAAACAATCTCTCATTTTTTTCTGAAATGTCTTCCATAGACAATTAAATTTCTGTTTAAAAACATTACAAGGCAAGTCAGTTTTGGCAAACATTTGATGCTTATGCCTGTCTCTTCACTGTGCATCAGGTACATATGCCACATAAATAAGAAAAAGTCTTATCATATATGTGCTCAGAAAATCTGCTTGAAATTTCTGACATGGAAATAATCAATGCTAGGAGAAACTGTAGTAACATGTAGTTCATCTGTAGTCTATGAATATTTATTTCTTCAAAAAATCATAAGCAGCAGGATCTTAGATTGAACTTATTATGCTTCTGTATTTTCCACTATAGTCTTAATTCCCTCTTATGAGTCCATCCTCTGAGTGAATACTGATACAGAATAGCTCAACCAACTGTCTGTTTTTGTTATATCAGATCACTGCTACATGTGCTGCATTGATTTTCTGTCTAAATTAACCAGCTTGGTTTGGACAGAGATTATAAAAGTGATCAAAAACTGTTCCTGTTGGATGAAAAACAAACTAAGCAATTTGGGGCTCCTTCAAGATTGTTCAATTTCCAATAAACAAGAAGTGTGAAGTAGACACATGACATTACTAGAAACAATTATACCGATTCATAAGAAAGTAGTAATTAACTTAATGTTTTAAAGTATAATCAGTGAGATGCCACATGCCTCCTTTTGAGGTCCTGTCACCCAAAGAAATTACTCTATCTAACAATCACAGAAAAGACCTTGCAACCTTACTAAAAGTTTAGTTAGCACATTTTGTTCAGAAAGTATGAAATAAAATGATCATTATCCTTCCTTAATAGGTTTCCAGTTTACAAGTGGAGGAAGCCCGTTTTATTGATTTTAATTGCATTTCTCATATTTCAGTGTATTAATCACTCACAGACAATACTTTAACATGGGAAGCATAGAGATAAACATCTTTTTTTAATCTTGACAATCTGTAGCGTGTAAAAAAAACAAGAAAGTGCACAGGAAAGACAAGACTTTAATGTGTTCAAAGTTTCTCCAAACCAAACTAAGGAACACTGTAAATTAATGTTCTCATTATAATGCTTTAAGAAGATCAATTACCCTCACCCATGTATGTTCCACTCCACTCAGACCAAGAGAGAAACAGCAAGTGAAACAAAAAAGTAGCTTGCTAGTTTTTGACAAATTAGAACATACAACATATTTATATGTACTTCAAACACTAAGCTGCATTTTTTTCATTTTTTTTTCCTTTCTTATCTGGTCCAGTCATTATTTGACTTTGTACAAGAATGGTGGGTATATAATCCAATACCAGTGGCACATCAATATTTCCAACCAGCCTAAATTCCTACCAGTAGCATACGATGATGGACTGATATGTTGAACTGCTACAGTTCTCTACCCTGCCTACTGGGATATTGATCTGTACAGCATGTGAAGAAAAATCCATACTCAGTTAGCGAACAGAGTAGCACAACAGAATAAAGAGGACTTAACTAAATTTACAGGTTCTGTTCTCTATAATAAAACTTGAACAGAAGCAGGGTGATAGCAGAGAGGATCACAGGGTAGCCAAACAGACTGCAGCAGCAATAGGAATAGAAAAGGAACAAAAAAGTAGAGGAGGATGAAAGTAATTTGAGAGGACAACAAATGAGAAAGTCCTAAAAATCTAAGGCCAAAATATCCAGCCCATTATGTGATTCCTGTTCACTAAAATAGAGTCAACAGTATCACAATCTTTCAACCTCTACTTGTTCTTCAAGGTGGTAGTACTTCTCTTCTTTCCCGCAGCATTTCCTTTAGTGCAATAAAAGGGCATTGCAGATAGCAGCCACCTCCAGGCCACAGCCCGCAGACCTCTGGATCAGGCAATGGGGAACAGTCCAAGGCAAGCGTGCCAAGCTCCCAGCTGGACAAACACTCGACATGTTGAATCCATATGTTCTGTAGCAGTGAGCACTGCAAATGTTTCTAATACTATAATTCTACTTCAATGGTGGCTCAGAGGGCTTCTTTCCAATTTTCTTTAAAAGCTCTCAGATTCTTCCTGCATAGTATCTTTAAAACACAATCTCTCCTACATAAGCACGTAATATACTTACATAATTAAAATTCATTACTTAAAAACATTACTATAACAGCATCCTGTTCATCCTGCTCTTTAAGTCTTCAACTCAATAACAAACAATTAAACAGATAAAGTTCTTCGAGAGAACTCATAAGGCATTCTAGTATGCTAACCAATTCTAGGTAATTCCTGTCTTCCTAACCCATGTACTGAACTCAAATGAGAAGAGTCTGCATTAAGTAGTCCTCAGTAGCTACTCCTCAAGAAGATTACTTCAGTACTAAACTGCCACCTATTTCAGAAGTTCTTAGACCTAACTCTAATATCCTTCCTACATCCTTTATCAAAGCACCAGCTTTCTCCCAAACTTTCACATATTTGGAAACTGCTATATAACTGCTGAATCTTCTCTTTTCCAAGTTAGGCAAAACTAATTCCTTCAAATTATCTCATAGACTTGTCTGCTAAACCTCCAAATAAATTATTTGGTTCTCCACAAGGCTTATGCCATCCAGATCTTTCTGTAAGAGAGGTATAGTGAAGCTGGCTATGGTACTTTTTTACTAACATCTCTCCGATATCAAACAGACCACAGTTTAGAGAGATAAAGATGCATCAAAATTTAGGGGATAGCAAAGACAAACAAATTTCAAATCCTTCTCATATTCAAAGTGCTTCCTGGTTAATGTCATACAGCCCTGAAGCTCTTCAGTACTTCTTTCAGTTCCTGGCAAGAATCCCATAACCTATGTCCTTCTAGGTAGTATTTTAAAACAGTCTTGGCATCTTTATCTTCTTGGCACTCAACTAACATCTTCTCTAGTTCAGAAATATGCTTTTTAAGATAAAGGTGATTTTAAGAACCAAAAAGTGAATGCTATCAGAATGTTTAGTATTCTATTTTCTCAAGTTAAAATCGTGAGGCTCAAACTACTCAAAACTACTTGTCCACTGTAGATACTACCTCAGGCTAGCAGCATGAAATTCAGACATATAAACCAGGGACATTAAAAAAAAAATACTGAGACTTATATTGTAAGGATTCTTCCTTTCCTATAATACCGGAACATGCTTTCAATTTTTGTTCACAATGTGTGAAAGTATACACCACCCTCCTTAACAAAACAAGAACAAAAACACACAACTAATTTTTGAGGGAGGAATCCTTCATAAAATCCTAATTGTTTCCCACTGTATCTATAAAGAGATAATATATTTTTTCAGTTGTGAGAATCTAGAAATAATTAATAAGGTATTTAATAAAACTGGTGTTGTTAATTTAAATCAGTGAAAAATATACAGTGCACATACACTACCCCATGGGGAAGTTCTCAAAGTCCGTAAGTCTTAAACAAATTTTATCTTAAACATTTCATTTAAAACTACATTTTATACCAGTAATAAAAGAGTGGAAGCAGCATTTTCTTGCCTTTTTCCCCCTCAGCTCTCGACAATAACCTCCCCAACTTCAAACACCAGCTTTGTAATACTACCTCTAAACTTCAGTTTCCTTTAAAGGACTTTATTAATCCCGTTCATTTGCCACAGGCAACCATTTTATTTCAGAGCCAGATAATTCAGTAAAACTTTCTGTTAAGCTAACACGGTAGCTTTTTTGTTTGCTTGTTTAAACCTTGGCAACTTCTAAAACATGAGGTATGTATAAATAAATAATCTTCACTAGGTATCCAATATTAGAAGTGAAATGCATCCTGGCACTACAAATTTTATATTTTTATATATATATATGGGAAAAATATATATTTTAACTTGAAGCATGTTGTTGAACTAGTTCTAAAAAAAAAAAATAAAACAAAAAACATTAAAATCTGATGTGTATGTTAGCCATATTTGTTGTTTTCAGTGTTGAATTCTGAAGATGCTGCTGAAAAGCACTAGGCTTCTTTTTTTGCTTCTCTTTGCTTCTCCTTGCAGAGCCATCATCTATTGTTTCAACACATAGCAACACCTAGCCCTTAAAGACAAGTCTAAATGTGGATAAACAAGCATACAGTACTTAGCTACTTACTGTACACTGTTTTTTCAAGGCTCCATCAGCTATCTTAACCCTATGAAGTCTGCAGTGATCTTAGTAAAGCAAAGAACTTCTGGTGTCATCACCTAAAGTACATCTTTTTCATAGGTTATTTTTATGTGATTTATATGATTGTATAATTGTTAATAATATTATAATTAGATTAACAGCACTTTGCTAAAAAAGTGTTTGTTAGTGTAACAAAATGCACCCATTTATAAGAAAGAGGCAGTTACTGTAATTTGTATTCTGTAGTTCAGATTATTTCAGAGTAATCTGCACATAACCTACCCATTACCAAGTGAAACCATGAATTTTCAAAAGTGAATTAGAATCATAAAGCTTATCATCTGTTTATTTTTAATTCACAGAATAGCTGAAAGAGGAAATGACCTCTGGAGAGCATCTGATCCAACCTAGACTGCCCAGGGCCATGTCATCTAGTCAGGTTTTGAGCTCCTCCACGGACAGAGGCTCCACCACCTCTCATCAAAACCTGTTGCAGAGCTTGATCACTCTCCCAGTAAAGAAGTTTTTCTTACATTTAAATGGTTAATCATTTGTATTTCATTTTGTTTTCTTTAAATAATTCCTTTTTTTCTTCATCAGTTTAGCATAAAAGCTATTCTTATTATGTAATAAAGGGAACAAAATTTTCAAAACATACCATATGTTTTGCTATCTATGCTTTTTATTTTTTGATTCACTATTTTATTACTTCTGAGACCGAGCGAAGTACACACTGGTTCTAAGAGAGACACTATGATTAAGATATAGATACTTATACTTACAAGAACTGATTTTCTGAAGCATTTGTAAGAAAATGGAAAAAAGATAAATATAGATACTTAGACATACATGCAAGAAAGTATGTTGTTATTTTTTAGCATCTGTAAGAAATCAATACCTAGCAGATTTATGTTCTTACATTAAAGCTTCTAGTAACCTGGAGCATCACAGCTTATGTGATCTTTTCGTTTAGAACTTACATTCTATAGTGGTCCTCAAATGTATTTGTAGAGTAGGTAACAAGACCAGAACTTCTAGCCAACTAATGCCTACACAGCATATTCCCAGCACTCCGCATAGATCTTTTCATCTTTCTTTTTTAAAGAATTGCAAATCTTTTAGGAAACTTAACTTTCCTAACAAAAAGTAGCAAATAGTCAACTCACTTCATGTAAAAATAACTATATGAGGGCAAGAAATTTCCAGTAAAGCACATTTCTTCATCGAGCAGGATATACTGCAAGTTGACGAAGTACTGTAGAGAGTTATATTTAAAAACAGCACATTTTCCTGAGGCCTTTTGAATATATCAGCCTCCAACTTTGACATTAGCAAAACTTACTGAAGTGACAAAAGTCACAGACTCTCTGGGGGGGGGAGGGGGAAAGGAAGCTACAGTCAGTTTGCAGAGTCATTTCTTTCTCTTTCACCAAGACTTACTTTATCTAGCAAGCTCTTAAGCTATTCTCCTGAAATCTGGGAAAGAAACATTCCTTGTTGGACACTAATGAGTTAATGCGGAGGAGAAATTTTGCCAAAACCAGGGAGCTAAGCAGGCTGTAGGGCTCTCCTTCCCCCAGGCAGTAATCCAACTGGTGTGTTCTCCTGTATCACACAGAGCACTTTTATAGCCCTCCCTCTCTCTGCCCTGGGCTCCTCCTATTAGATAGACTGTAAAATTAAACTTTAGTTAACCCTACTGTAGGTTCTTTGATTTTGTTCAATTTCCCCATGCTGACTGTTCTTTCTGGTGTAATCCATAAAGAAAAGTTTGATTTGTTGCATGTCTTGTGCCAGGTCCTATAAGATTATAGTGGCTTGGGCTGGCAATGTCCTAGGTAAGGAACTATACTCATTTGTATACACAATATGATAATGCTTATTTCTTGCAGTGAAGACATACATCATCTTTGAGTTACCTTTTATGACTACAACGAAAATCTACACTTGTGTAACCTTCCTTGCCGAATGAGTTTTTTGAAAGAGTATTGCTTTTGTGCAGTACTAGTCACAACTCTTTTCCCATATCTTCCAAAACAGAATAAAACAAAAAATATACTTTCTGAGACTTTCAAACTACCTTTCTAGGTTGCGAGATGAACTATCTCACAAAACTGAGCTATTAATTTTGCAATAAGGCTGGAAGTAAGGTTACTGGGACTATTAATTATTTTTCATCGATTTCATCAATTAATTCCCAGATCTTCAGAAACATGGAGCACTTTTATCTCTGGGCACTGAAACAGATGACAGATCTTCATTTCACTGTGTCATCAATGCATCACAAAGAGAAATACAAAATTGCCCAGGTAGCATCAGTGAGCTCACAGTAGGTTGTTGAGTAGAATTTTGCAGTGTGATTTAAGATGCAAAGTAGTTACTCTGGGTGCCGTAACAAAATCAAGTCACCCAAGTTCCTTCCATAATATGAAAGAATAAGATATGAAAAACAATCAAATAATAATCTGACCGGCTCCCACAAACTAAGAAAAAAGTGATCACAAGTTCTGAACCCCATCTGTGATCTGCAGCTCAAGATCATGAAGCATTTTAGTGTTGACAAAATTGACTAAACAGCTGTTAGTCTGTTATCAATTAATCTGGAGTAAACTAATAAAGAAACCAAAGATCGAAGTGCAGCATTTTTACAAAAATTCTAACAATCACTTTGGACAGAATTTTGGCATATATGGAAGTAGCACATGGGGAAAAAATTGAAGAGTGAGGTCAAGTCAGAGGAGGAAATTAGTTTCTGAAAAATACCAGTAAATACTGGTATTTTACTTTTTCATATGTTACTTTTTCAGAGAAAATCTGACTCAGTGCTGAAATCTGAGAACAAGATTATTCAGTTCCTTTAAAAAATAGATTATAGATCTACTTCTCTTACTATCAGGGTATGTTCTCATATTAGAAGTCATGAAGAAAGTTTGTGATGTTCTGCTACTAGGGTGTCACAGGACTAACTTGGAGAAAAAAAAAGCCTTAAATAGTTTTTCAGGGAAAAAGAAGTCTCAAAGAGCTTGAGGAAAAAAATGTGACAGAACATGTCTTTTATATCCTTATTTGAGTGTATCTAGTTTAAAGAAAGAACAAGCACTCTAAGAATATAGTACCAGCTAGTTAAATGGTGAACAAAAGCCAAGGATAGAAGGCTCTTTAAGTGGCATTTAATTGAAAATGAGCTTCTGAGTAATTTTTCATATTTTCTCAAAGCAATCCACAGCAAAGATGCATTTTCACATCAGATTCACAATCAACCATTTCATATTGAATACAGTACCAATCAAGTTCAACATCAGCTCTGCAATTCATTGTGACTAGACTAAGGAATGTAAATGCTGCTAAGTGCCCTTCAAGTCTTACACTAAGCTTGGGCACCAAATGCCTTTGTAGTTTTTCTGGGGTATTACCATTAGTATAGAAGGGTTAATAGCAAAGGCTGATGATTGTTTAGAAATTCACATTACCAAAGTGGATTACATTGCATCTACTGAGGGGATCAACAATATAAGCCTACACTAAGCCATTATTGCAGAAACAAAGCTTTCATTTTAAGCCTTTGGAAACAAGCATAAAATGGACAAAAGAAAAAATTCTTCTGATGTAAGAACAAGGCAAACACTACATGCTTTTCATACAGACTCGCATTTTCAGAACCATGCAGAACACATGAAAATGGACAAATCGTCTCCCCCAAAAGCTCATCATGAACTCCTGACAAGATTAGCAAGCTTAGAGAAAATGACAAAGGAGATGCATAACTAAGTTATCAAATGGTATAAAGGAAGTCTTTCTTATTCAGGATGCAACCAATTTAATTATGTAACATTGAGGACAAAAGACAGAGTCAAATGTACATATAAAAGATTGGACTCCTACATCCTCAGTGAAGTGCTTGATTTTCAAAGGTACCAAATGCTCCAAATTTTTATTAAAGTCAGTGGAAACTGAAGTAGCTCAACACACATGAAAACCACATTTTACATGATCATTTACTTGGACAGCCAGAGCTCAGACTTCACTAATTCAATTTTGAAATTAGGAATCAAATTCTTGGGAATTACCTTAACCCTTTCTCTGGTGCTTCCTGAATCCATCACTAAAATCTGTCTTGTTTTCTGAAATCAAAAACTGACATAAGTTGAAAAATAAAGTAAACCTCAGATAATCCAGACTAAGCCTGCTTTATGATTTGTATTGCTAGAGCAGCTTGTTTATAAACACCTCTTCCCATGCAGCTTGCCATAGATGAAAGCCTGTGTTACTGTTTCTGGAGAAGAATATAAAATTCAAGTCTTCTATTTTTTCCACTGTGAAAAACAGTTTGTCAGTATTCTGAAAGTAACAGTATGTAAGAAGTCAAATTAGTACTAGAAGTCATCAGTAAACCATCTCACATGCTAACTAAATTACAAGAACAAAAAAAATTTCTTCAAGAATCCAATTTTCCAGTAGAGATTGTATTAAAAACACAGCACATATTTTAGACACCATGCTAAACTCCTCCAATATAAACTAGACAATTCCTTATTTGTACAGTTTAGGCTTTTAGATGTAATCTTGATTTTTTTCCTGATTAATTTAGCTACTGAAAAATCATGCAAGTCTAAGAATTCAGATTAATCATATCTGAAGCAGGCTGCTGCACACAGGTTCAACACTACTGTTTTTCCTGAAGTGTTTTAAAACTGTTAACAGGAGGCAGACTCTAAGACATTTGTCTTCTATGTTTGCTTTAACAAGCATATCATTATCTAAATGATGCTTTTATGACTGTAAGACTAATGAAGTTCACATGTGGAACAGCAATTTTCCTAATACAAGAAAAATGAATCCAATGAGTTTTGTTATTTTTAAAGGTTGGTTCTGCAAGAATCTCAGACAGTAAGGACTGAGAATTTACTGCATTTTCACAAAGTGAGCTATTAATTTAAATAGGACTAGAAAATTGTTATCTTTGATTCCCAAACTTTTACAGTTAGAATCCTTCTAGCCTCTCCTGTAACATTTTTCCTCTCAGGCTTTTAGATTGTCTGAAAGATGGCAGAGACAATGCAGGGCAGATTGAGTATTTCCTCAGAGTCCCACTACTCCTTCACAAAATATCTCTAAGTTGGCATACCCTCATTGTCACTCCAAAACCCACTCAAGAGTGCTTGCTGATATTTAAAGATGTATAACAAACTTTCTCCTTTTTCTGCATACCTACCACTTAAGGTGTGTTCCCTCTACCCACTCCCTGAAGGACAGGGATAGATACAAATTCACTTGTAAGCTTAGTCTCACTAAAGATGATCTAGTATTTTCATAAGGCAGATCCTTCACAGGTTTTAAAAATGTATCAATTATAACAAGCAAACAAAAATTATGAAGATGGATCACAAACAGCTGTATTTCTTTAAAATTGCCTCAAACTTCGATGAATAAATTATGTGTTAGGCATTCTATCATTTACCTATTAACTAAGAGAAGAATCTACTTAAAATGGCAATGTCATAACAGCACCCCTTCCAACGGGCTACACCTCAGTGGCTTAAACTTTACAGCTCAGAACACGGTCTTTTTCCAGCATTTAAAGTATTAAAGGCTGAAGCTTAAAAACAAGAATTTAAACTTTTACTTCCAATTGGAAAAACAAAACAAATAAGAATATTTCTCAAATGGGAAAGTTTTCAAACAACATTAAAATCTTTGCTTACACTGTATTTTCCTTTAATTTGGCTACAGCTTCTCAAAATACAATTGGAATAAACTGGCTGCTGTAGCCAAAAGCATTTCTAGTGACATGTAATCAATTCTTCACCCTGCGAACTACTTTGACATCTCAGAGGCAGTATAGGCATAAAGAGGCCAAGATAAATCAGCGGCACTGACCTAATACCCACATTTTTTTGTATTACATATATACCCTCACTCTTCCGTAGAAGTGCAGAGCAGTTCTCCCAGACAAGCAATTCAGAAAAGCAACACGAAAACAGACTTGCAAGGTTGTATATCCCAGTCAATGGTATATTCCATTGAGTAACCAGATGCTACTGCTCCAAAATACCTGATATTTTCCTTTTTTCCAGGATTAACCTATTAACCAGGATTGACAGTAACAACATTCTCCCTGGGCAACTGTTATGAAGATAGAAATCCTCAAATTCTCAATTACCCCTCAGCCTTTTGCTGCACTACCCCTGGAAGGAGAAAGAAAAATAATAATAACTGTATAATAATAAAATACTATAATACTTAATATAATAATAATAATAACTGTATTTCAATACTAACTGTAACTTTTGTCTTTGAGCACCAGCCTGTCTCAGTTTTGTCTGATGATCTCTGAAGGAGGTGAAGGAAAGTAACCTGAACTTGCATACTAAAAAGAGGTATAGGAAATGTGATTCTGTTGGAAATCACATAACTGTGTGTTATTTTGCAGAGCTCTCAAATACTTTCTCTACTTCAGAAATTTCTTATGAAGATCTCTGTCCTAAAGACAAAAAAATAACAGGAGAAGGAAGCTATCCCTGCTCAATGTTAATGTATTGTAATGTTATTCAATACAATAACATAATGCTGACAACAGAAGAAAGAGCACTAAACTCCCCCAGAGGTCTCAGCATAGATAAATGCAAGTAGTAATACATGTAAACCGTATTTTGTCACCTGAACATACATGCAAGAAACTTGAGCACACCACTATCATCTTGGATGAACAGGAATCAAGAAGCGGTCACCAGGTTAACAAAGCAAATTTTCTCTGCTCCAAAACAAGAATTTTGTACAAGGTAGACTTCAGTCTCACCCTGAATTTTTCCTGTCTGAAAAACTCCCTATAAAGGGTATATGAGTTTGTAATTTTGTTTATAGGTGTGTGTCAATATATCATTGCTTCAAAACACAAGTACACTATAGCAAGTAATACAATAAATGCAAGTGATAATCAAACAATAAAATAGAAGCAATGATATCAGATTTAATCACAGATAAGGAATCCACTGTCATATCTGTGTGGTATATCTAAATGAATTTATTTCAATACGCAGATGAAAGCAAAAAAAAACAACCTGAAGATCAACATACAAAGTAGGTGACAGTTTTCAGTTTAATGAGTTTCTGTGTGTGAATTTTGTTTCAGAATCAAATAACAGCCTAAAACCTTAAGTAAACAAAACCTGAAGTCATGCAGATGCAGTTCCATACCAAGGAGTAAGATCAACACAGCAGGAGAAAAATTTTCAGTTGATTTCATCTTCTCAGTTCATGCTCACCAGTATCTCAAAGTGAGAGATGCAGAGATCAATAAATACAAATTCATGAATGACATACTGCTGCTACAGGGAAGGAAACAGGTTCCCTGCATAGTATAGCAACTGCAAAGCATAGTATAGCATTGCTTTAATGAATTGTTATAACATGAAATCACAGAAATTAATAGCTAGGCAGATGAAATTAGGGCAAGTCTTGAATAGGATATATCACTCATGAACTGTGATTTTCAAAGCATAAGCAGTTTCATTAAAGACCCTGTTTAGATCCCCTTAAATTTTATTTATTTCTGATCTAGCATTACAGGAACTTCTTCCTGAAGTAGGTGCTACAGTGCACATTCCTCTCACCCCACACTCACTTCCAAAAGTTTGTGATCTGCTGTCATGTGGCCTGTCAAGTATATCATTGTCTGATGCCAATTCTCCCAACTCATCCACACCTTATATGTTCTTTGATATTCTTTCTTCTATTCATCTCTTTCATCACTACCTATCCTTTATTATTTTATGCACAAAATTGTATTGCTTGTTCCAAACATTCTCATAAATCCTTTTTTTCTCCATGTGTTTCAATAACTGCGCAGCTCGTCTACCATAGCAAAAACCTATATTAAAAATAATAACTTTAGAAGTTTATGCCTCCACGCACACACCACAGCAAACACATCAGTATGTTCTCAATTACCTTGCCCACCTTAGGTGGATTGCCATTAGAAATGTCTTATATAGTTTTGTTTTAATGGTGGTTTTAATTACCAGAAAAATCTAAAGCAAAAATGGAAAATTATTTACTTGGAATTTAAAAAGAAAAAAGGTTTAGGATATGAAAATTAATTACTTGTTAAGAAGATAACTCATTGTAGTTTCTTTTCTGAAAAGATTATGATGATTCTGTCTCAATAAGAGATACTTCATGTTATAAACTAACACGTAATCACAGTCTACAAGCACATATTTTCCATTAGAATGTTTTACATTTGGATAACTCTTTTTTTTCTTAGTTCTTGATGTACTACATAGCTTCTAATCTATTATAATTAGAAAACATTTTCGGCGTTATCTGTTTTTCACATGCTATGCCTTGCAAGTACTTGGCAATTTTTTACAGCTTAGCATGTAAAGGATAACACATATACATATTCAGTTATATGCAGCAGAAATAGCAAGCATTAAGTCAGCTTCACATCTTTTTTTTTTATTGATGAACTTACAAGTCATCCCGGAAAAATATACACAAACAATTCTGTCCCTTCGCTAAATCTAGTTTAATGGCTAAATCGTAAACACGGGGAGTGAGCAGAATCTGACTTGATTCATGATAACAACCTAAAAATTTATCTGTGCCCCACAACAAATTACTGAATGAAGAATCGCCATAAAGCAAGTAGTCATTTGCTGCAGTACAGAGCTACTGGGGAAGGGAGGCCAAGCAGGGGCACAGGTTTCCCGGGAAATGATAGGATCTCCATCCCTGGAGACCCACCTGGAGAAACCTGAGAGACATCTGGTTGAAATCAGTGCTCATCTTGCCTTGAGCAGAGAGGATGGAGTAGAAAACTGCAGGTCCCCAGCCCCAACCATTCTCCAAAATCTCCCATAGCTCAGTCACTTGCAGGCAGGAATCAGAGTTGTCGCAGTTAATGAACTAGGTGAAGAAGTCTGCTTGACAATGAAAGAAAGTTAGGCAGAAAAGTGCATAATACAGAGATTAAGTACAAAGAAAGATTATGAAGAAATGCGTACAATTAGAATAGGTATGAGTAAATTAACTTACTCCACTGTAATATCTTTATTCTAATAATCCCTTTCGCTTTCTTCTTAAGTGGCTCTGCTATCAAAATATGACTATATTTTCTTTCATTTAATAGCCAACTGTTTATAGAAAACATTTTCCTATAAAATAGGTCAAAGCATTACTCCCAAAACATGGCTCTTGTCTGAATATCTGATGGCACTTAGAGCACTGCACAACAAGGCTGAGGAAACATAGTTATGCTGCTTGTTACTCTGCCTACATAAAACAAGTCTTTATTACAAATGGGCTTTATAATGACCACATATAAGCCACAAATGAAATGTAGTTTAGTTTGATAAAAATGTAAACACAATTAAAATTGATTACGAGTTAATCACAAAACAGGATGCTTATCTTGTAAGGTAAAAAAGTAAATCTTTTTTTTCTATGAATAAATGTGCATAAATTCACTCACATATTTTATTCCCAGTGATTTCCATTTTAATGTTCATGTGCTATGATAGCTTCAATAAAAAAGAAATTGTTCCATCTTCTACATTTACTACCATAAGATATCATACAAAATAAAATGAATAGCTTAATATTTTAAAGTCCCTCTTTTCTTGCATTTAAACTTCTCTACCTCCCAACCATTTCATTGGTGCACCTGCAATTTAATATTAAAGAATATGAATTTCAAATAGAGATTCTATAAAGAGAGACTGAATGTTATTGAAATGAGCAAACTGTCTTAAAGTATTATTGCTCCTGAAGCATCACTTAAATGACGACAGTCAAAAATACTCCTCTGTTAGACTAGAAGCTTAGAATCAATTTTTTTTCTTTACTCTCCTTTATTTTTTGTACTTGTTTGAGCTGCTTAGTCTGACCTTCAAAACAACCTCTAACCTCACCCCTTCCCAGTTGAGCTGTATTCTATCTTATACTATAACCACTGACTAGATATATTGACTTTTGGCCACTATCACACCTAAAAATATGAAAAAAAATGCATTAAATTATAAACTAGTACTGGAAAATTGGAGCCAGGATACAATATCTCAGACTGGGTATATCCAATGAGAGGAAGAATCTCCAAAGAAGGCTGCTCAACAATTATTAAAGTCAGTCATTTAAAAAGATGCCCATATTGAAGTTACTGTAATCTGCTTATTAAAAAACTGTAATCTGCTTATTTTTGAAACTCTTGCTCAGAATATCTATGTCAGAAGAGAAGAATTATATAAACACTAGGAATCACTGTTTATAGCAAAAAATAAAAAATAAAAATAAAAAAAATAAACAACAAAAAACATCAAACCTGTAACATCTTTCCTGGGGTGAAAAGAAATATTGTGTCACTTAAACATTAACTTCTACTCTCAATTCATACTACTAACTATACAAGTTTGTAATTATACAAGTCTGTAAAGGTATTTTTGTCATATAATAATTCTGCATTAAGCCATAACTGCCCCCTATGTAGCATATTACAATAGAATATGTGTTTAAATTGTTTATTAAAATAACCCTACTAAGAAAACACCCACATGCCTTCTATCCACACACCACTCAACAGTTTAAAGATCCTTGGTATTAAGATTTGTCCTAAGAGGTAAGATAAATTAAACCCAAATAAGAAATTCTGGTAAGGGTCATCACAACAGCATTTCTTTCTTTTATCATACTGCTTTATGACTACCATTTCCTAAGGATAGATGTGTAAAAGCATCTATCAAGACGCAGCCTCTCAGTGAGACTAGATTTTTTGACTAGTTTTTTTTTTGGGGAGGGAGAGGCTAGAAGGAGGGGGCTTCTTAACAGAGAAGATGACAGTAAAATAGCAGCAGCAGCCAGGACTACAACATATTTTAAGAACAGTTCTGAGACTCAACACAAAGCCAAGTCTGTCACTTTATGTACTATTTTTTCCCCAAAAGCACACACAGCTCACAAGTCCAAGAAGCAAAATTAACAAAAGTTTTAGAAAAAAAGAAATACTCAAGATATAAATACTCGAGGCAGATTTTCTAACATAAAATACAAGAGTTTCCCACAAGAATTTAGATTTCTATATATTAAGATTGAATCAGAAAGCTAAAATCATATTCTTCCTAACTTACTCTAATTTTTTGATGTCAGTAACAGTAGTTCACATAGGATTTAATAGTTTTTGATCATATGCTAACTGACTCAAATGTTAAAAAGGGCATGTAAAAATACATTCAGTGTTAAAGAGGTTGTGCTTTGTGGAATATATAAACACTGTATGTAGGCACAGATGCATGCATATAATTGCGAAGACATGATTTTGATTATATCTGATTTTAGTGATGCAATGAGCACTACAACTATCTTAAGTTTTCAACCCAGTGTAAAAACTTATCTGAGTCTTTCAAGTAATTACGCTCCACAACCGAGTGGATGCCTCATCTGGCTGCAGGCCACACAGCCCAAAGACCGATTCTTATCTCAAAGCCAGAGCAATTATTACTCTGCATTGCAAAGGATCTTCCACTGAGCTTATGTATTGCATATACAACAGCATACACAGAGCCAAAAGAAAGGATGCAAGAATACACATTCAGCAAGAATCTGGCCCTGACTATTTTTTGGATAAATTGTATTGCTGTTTTTGCTGTTTTCTGCACTGTTTTCTTCATCCTACAAATGCTCAAAGAGAAATTTCTGGATTACAGCTCTGAAAAAAATTCTTTTTATAAGCTGAATCTACAAGTTACAAGCAAAAAGGAAATCTAACTTCTGTTCTGATGTACGTAATATCCAAACAACTCTTCAATATTTATGACTGTACAATCAAGAACACTATAAATAACTTACAATCATGTGGATAATCCATTAGAGGAAGAAAGATTGAAGCAAAAGACAACATAAATCACACACTGCTCATCTAGATAGTATTTATATATTTTTTAAAGAGCTCCAGCAGTCACGGATTTGACACAATGCTACTTGGCAAATATATATATGCATTTACGGTCAACAGTAAAATGTTAAAACATCCACAGTTGTTCTGACACGCAAGTAATGCATTTTCACCTAAAACAATAAAAAAAAATAAGATTAAGAGGATTAAGGGTGACAGAGGGAAAGATAATTCCTTTATGCCAGTCTCTTAACAAAAATCTCATCGAATGCACGTTACTGTTCATATCTGTCATTACTTGCATTGTATTCTTGACAATACTAGAGAATTAAGGATTTTGAATCAGAGTGTTTGAAGGCAACACATTTCAAGAATTCTGAATTACAAATCCAAAAAGCATACAAATTTTGAGGGAAAGCAGTACTGAGTCTACCGCATCCAACAGATTCATCTGGAAGCTAGACAAGGAATGTAACTTGCTCTCAGAAAAGTTTTCTTGTAAATTTTGATATGGCTCACCTTGCTGAAAACATATACAGACCAACCACTCATGTAGGAAAGAAAAATCAAGTATTTATGAGATCTACATGTATTCATCTACTTTCATAAAGTATCTGGAATAAAGTGTGAGGGGAGGAAGCTGAGGCTGAGAATATGCACACATTTTGGCAAAAGCAAATATTTACATTAACACTATAAAATATTTATTTATTACGTGAGCTAGTATTTCTATAATTCTCCATCTTCTCTTAGACAAGATTTTATTTAAAGTACCACTTTAAATAAGTAAAGTACCACCATTTTTTTATTGGTAAATACAGGCAAAGATTATGCATCCCTGTTACAATACTTCCTTTAAATCCAGCTCTATCATGTCAATGTTTAAAAGTTATGAACGCTTTAAAATAATTTTGATAGCACTTTCAATAAAGTAGTATTAATAAAAAAAAATCTGGGTTATGTTTTCTTAGGAAAACAGGAAATAAGGCAAGTTCTCGCTATATGGAAACACTTGCAACTTTGCATTTGACTAAAATCAGATACAAGTGTTTTCTCATAGGGCTGACTATGCTCATGACTCTAGATTTGTAGCACATCATCTTTTCTACCTACCATAAGTTTAGGCTTCAGCCTTTCATTATCTTCAGAATACTGCCCTAGGTTTTATGCCAAAGACAACTTTCTTCATCTCACATTCTACAGAAAGAAACAGAATCAAGTTCACTGCAGTCCCAACCGAAACTTAAACAGTACCCCATCAGTATATCATTTCAGTATCTATTATTCTCTGTTTTATTTTACTAAAAAAAAAGCATTTATTTTCTTTTTCTTTTTAGAGGGGCAGGGAAGAAGGGCAAAAAAGGATGAAGTTGCAAAGCTCCTTTCTGAATACCGTGTTTTAGGGGACAAAAGCGTCCCTCATGTACCATTCTGCACTCTGATGGCACTGATAGTGGAATGATGTCAGTTTTTGAAAGTACATTATACATATATACTGGCACAGTAGTTTCCTAATAATAACAAAAAATACACCCATATCAATTATATACAAAATTTCTACTAAGATACCAAAATACATTCAAACCTTAGTCAAGGCATGTCATTCACAATTATCTTTGTGAAACACTAATTTTACCTAGAAAATAAAGTCATTCAGTTAAATTCTGAGTTTTCTTGTATGGCCCCACCTACTAGCTATTCATAGCAAACATCAGTTTTATCAGGACCAATCTCGAGCATCAATATTAAGACAGGCTACCAATCCTTGAGTCTTGCTAAGGGATATATCCTTTCTCCAGCGTAAGCCCATTAAGACTACTTGTTAAAGATGCCAACTCTGGTTATTCAAGCAGGCAGCCTTGTCAAGTGGCTTATTTCTTAAATAGGATGCTGTTTTCTAACAAAATTTGAGCAGACAAAAATCAGTGTACTAATGTAGAGTTTAATACGATTTCTTTGTGCCTGGAAGCTGAAGTACTAATCCATATCAGAGAAGCAGATATTCTAATTTTCTTTTAGAACACAGAATATTAAAGTCAGGCAGTCTCTGGAATGTCAAAATTATTCTCTGAAAGTATGTATTTTACTATGCTTCATAAATGGGAGCTGGGAACAAGCACTCTGGATGCAACTCTTGATAAAATACTTGACTTAAGTAGTTACTTTGTACAAGCCAATTTACCTACTTCACAAAAACGTACACCAAGCCCTCAGAAGCTCAATGACAAGGATGCTATGAGGCTAATGTTGCTTCTATGCTTGAAAATCCTAGGATGAAAGGCACAGTACAAGTCCAAAGTAGTAGCAACATAATTAACTGTTTGATATAAAAGATATCTGAGACTTTGAAAAGCTATCTTGGGCTTCAAAACCACGGGAATATCAACCCTTTTCTGGATTAACAGGCTCTGCATGGTTATCCCATACTGCTATAAAAATTCCAGAGGTGATACAGTACATAAATTCAGAAACACTATCCTTTGTCAATTCAATTTTTTTGAATATTAGAAAGAAAAAGTACACAGATACAGCATTGGATAGGATTACTTACATTAACAAAGTAGATTGTGATGCACAAAGGTAGACACATATGAACCATTCATACACATAATAAAAAATGAAATTCCGTCAGATTATGTACAAAATTCAACGTAGAGTGCTGAACTAGGAGAACAGTCTGTGCTGACTAAGGTCAGGAGTTGCTGCCTACTTTAAAAGTCCCTCCAGATTAGACTGCTCATGAAATTCATAAATCAAGTGTTAGGCAGGATTTGTCCCTGTTTTCTTGGTTTCTAAAGGCACTTAAAAAGCTGTATTAATGCAGGAAAAGGGGGTAACCTGGGGGTAACCTTTATGCCTTTCCTACAAGTCTTCAGATACTGCAGAAAACTTCAGACACCTAATTCTATACAAAGTTTCAGATATCTGAGATTGTTTGTTTAGATTTAATACCTTAAAAACAAAAAAACTGCTTTCAATTCCTGAAAGTACTCTGGCTTTAAGACGCCAATAGTAGAACTATTGGTTCTACTTCTAACACTGCATCGTAGATATTACATATTGGCTGAATTACAACAAATTTCTCCTCATAAAATTCAAAATGGCCTTCCTCCAAAAACAGCCCTAAAAAAAATGAAAGAAAGAAAAAAATCTCTTAATAAATCTAGCACCTTAAAGTCTTCTGTCAAATACAAGGATTTTATTAGCATTATAAAAAAGCACAGTGAACTGTTATTATATAAAAGTTCTATATGTTTGAGAAGAGCTGTTATTACAGATGGGAGGGAGGGAAACTGTTATTCTAGTACAACAAATCTAGCTCTAAACACAAGATCACAAGATTTTTCTTTTAAAACCACACTATTTCAAGAGGTAATGCACTTAAAATTGTAAGTAACCATGAACTCCACAGATAACCACGCATCTCAAAGGATGAACATGTGTGAGAAATCGGGATGGTTTAAAATTTGACCTTTTTCAGCTCAACCATTTAAAGCTTCTAGCATTACAAACTGTAAAACCTCTCTTAAAATTCATAATTAAATAACAAAAACTCCTAGAAGCAAAAGGACTACATCTACTGTGCCACAAAGTATAAGGCCAGGTGGTAGGAAAGGCCAAGAGCTAGATCCACAAAATGACCTCTACAGAAGCTACAGAAGTCAGCAGTCGGATGTCACTGATATCCTGAATTTCCTGTTCAACTGGAAGCTGACCCAGTAAGTATCTAAAACATCCAAGAGGGACGTACATGCCAGTTTGTCAAGTATGTACAAGACTATGTTCTAACTTTCATACACATGCATCCTTATTAAACACAGGCAAAATTAATCACCTCTCTCCTTAAACTTATTTTGTGCAAAATATGCCTGGGCATAAGCAAATCGCTGCTCAGCATCTACTGTGATTTCAGTGCCTGCACAGGACACACAATTCTTTTCACATCACCATTTTGATAGACGGTGATGTGAAGATGGTAGATAAACTTAAATGGTCTGCACTCCAGAAGACTGCCCTAAGTACCAGGCTGCATCTGAGCTATATCTCAGTCTACAAAGCACTCTGGTCTAAATAACCAAATGTCCAGTAGAAAGGACAGGGAGAATAGGGAGGAGCCACCAATACTAGAGCAGTGTGTAGAACAACATTAAAATCACACTGCACTCATTTGTTTTTTGCTGAAAGGTGGAACTTTTTCCAATACCAAAGATGGAGAGAACAATTAAAAATATTCAGTCCCTTGAGTAGATCTGTATCCTCAGACATAAGATGTCCTTTTCTTCAAAGCGTTGGTTGCACTTGAAAATAAGCCTGCAAAAGGAATACGCTTTTTGTCTATCTAGTAAATTTAAGTAGTCTTTTCAATAGTTGATTTTTTTTGTTTAGCTTTCTTTTCTTGTGAAAAAGCCCTGGCTATTCCAACATGAAGAAAAGTACACCAGTAAGAATGCAAAGGGAAGAGAGTCATCCAAACTAATGTGTGAAGAAGACTTAAGCCACACTGATGTCCCCAGCATCTCTCACTCACTGCCAGTTTGCCAGTTCCTATGAAACCTTTGCTTAAATACCTAAAGGACTTGGGCATCAACTCAAGACTAATCCATAAAAATCAAAGATTTCTCCAGCAGAATTTAGGCATGTGTGTTCAAGGGGCAAGAACAGCAAACCCAAAACATTCTCTCATTTTATCATTCTCTCCAATCAACTTTGTAAGCACCATGCTACCTTGAAAGTAATTTGTGCAATCAGACTTCTGCCTGCATTCACACCAAGAACTACCTCCATCTTGAAAAAAGCTGATAATCTTGTTGGATACACAATAAAACATCCTACATGTTCTTTCTTGGACCCAGTTAGCTTTAGATTCTTTTGAAGTATGAAACAATACACTAACATCAACAGTGTCATGAAGTCTGACCCATCTCAGAGAAATCTACAGCTTGATTGTTATGGTTAGACTTCAAAAAAATAAGAAATATTTAATCTTAGTCAGACAATCTTCAGACTTAAAAAGTTACTCCACATTTCACAGAATCCTGTGATCAACAAACAGTGTATCATAAATGGTAATCTCTTTCCTGGTCATTTTTGACTAGAAACACACAATTCTAATTCAGGGCATTTCTCTTCAGTTCGATAAAACCTCAGGGTTCTTCACTCTGTATCAGATGACCACAAATTCTTTCACACTTCTACATTTTTCAAAAAAATTAGAAAATCAAAGCAATCTACAGATTGCTTGCTCATCTAAAATATTTGTATATTTTGATCCATAAATAATCTAAAACAAATAACCAGTGATATGAAATATATTTCAGGCACTTGCAGAGAACATAATAGATTGATTTGCCCTACAGTGAAAAATATTGAAGAATGAAAAGAGAATACTCTAGACATAAACGATTTTTCTTTTATTATTATTATAGAAACTGGCCAGATCTTTCAGCTAACTAGCAACAGCTTGAAAACTGTTGGCAAGTCTTCAGTGAAATACAGTGTGTTATTTGGAAGAGAGGATCTTAAAAATGAGAAGCCAGTAGATATTGAAATAATTGTGTAGGGTTTTTTTTTTTTTTTTTTTTTTTTTTTTTTTTTTTTTTCTCTGTTTTGCTCATTTTTTTCAGTTATAATAAAAAGTAAAAATCAATAGTGGGAGAAAAGTTAACTCCAGTAGATTTTTTTCTCAAAGAAAGGGTTTTAAGGTGAAATCTAAGCCTCTAAAAATTCTTCTTTCAGACTTCACCTTTTTATTTACTATTTAAATATTTCTGATGGTTTACATTTCTGATCAGCCTACTCTGAATACAAAGGCATTTTACTTTTTTTTCTTTTTCTCCTGTCAAAACCAGGCACTTGGTGAACAGTTTGAAAGGCTGTCTAACCTCACTGCCACCACTAGAACACTGCCTTTAAAAGCTTTTATTAAAGGACATGGTATACCTTTACATAGCAATTATCAGTGAAAAAAGCTGTTCCACCTACTAAAACAATTACTACCTTAGGAAAGTTTTAGTTCATGTATTCAACAGAAGAATTAATCTACGTCAGAAAAAAACACCTGCTATACTGACATTGCAACTTATAGGCAGATCAAAAAAAATAGTCTCTTAAGGGGGGAGGGAAATTATTGTTTGATAAGCTTTCTTTAACAGCTCAAGGAAAAAGTTTGTTTTCTTCTGTTACATTATTAAGAAGAATAGCGATCAAGTCACAATTGCATCAATAATTTAGTTTTTTTTCTATAACCTAGTTTGTGGTTCAACAAAATAAGTCTATAACAATAAAGAAAAGTCTTCTTCTTTCAATAAATCATGTACATAAAAGAAGTATTTATTTTAATAATAATTGATGGCAAAATAATAACTATAGTATTTTTATAATTACAAAAACATAGATTGGAAAGTGTTCTCCTAAGGAACATTCAGAATGCACAGTGATTCAGGATCAACATACAGTGAAACTATTCACCAGGAGACGCTTTTTAACATGTTCTTTAAAATATCCACACATACGAACAATATTCACCATATCCCTAGCAGTCTTTCACTAGTTCAACCACTAGAAAGTGTTTCCTAGTTTTTAGCCTTAATGCATCATTCCAAATTAAGTGCATTTCATATCTCAGGAGAGAAAATGAAAGACACAGTTGCTACCCTCTTCATAAGAATCTTCCTTCCATTCAGTCTTCTGCTTTAAGATAAACTCAATTCTCTCTCTGCTAGCAAAAAAAAAAAAAAAAAGTTTCCTCACATTTTTCTATACACTTAAACAGTCCAAGGGTAAACAATACAGAACAGGATTATCATATGCGGCAGAACTTTTTGTAGTTCCTAGATAGTAAATATCTTTTTTTTTTTTTTTTGAAACTGTATAGCTCGTCTTTTACCTTGTGATCCTCAAACAACTCAAGTTATATTCTGCCATGCCACTTGTCTATACTTGGGGAATTTTAATTTCTCCTTCCTCTGCATGTGTCTTCACTGTTTTTAAAGGGTTGATTTTGAATCATTTCTTTGATTTGCCAGTGACATTGCAAACTCTGATTTTGGTCACAGCATTTGCAGGGCACACTCACTACCTACCCAGAATCATCCTTACAGGCTACAGCAGTCAGCAAAGTCCATCACTCAGGTAAGACATAAGGGGATCTTATGTCTTAAGAGTGCACTGGAGATGCTCCCTCAGTTTAACCAGGAGCTGTTGATAGGTATTCCTAAGAGAGAGAAGTTTCAAGCAACTGGAGAGCTGATAATGACTTATCTAATCACATTTCCTTACATCGTTTATGAGAAGAATGTCAGGGAAAGCAGAACTCAAAAAATAGCACATATATCACATTCTTTGGCCAGTCTTTATCCAGAAGGCCAGTTTTCCTGCTCCATTTCATTTTCCCACTTAAATGGGGCATAAACCATGGATGCTAATGAATGTATGTCAGTTTACCAGAATGCAACATGGCCTTATGCTTTTAAGATTTAAACATGCAATGAAAATATTATGCTGCATCTTAGCGGAATAAAAACTGAGAAGCAACAGAATTTCTCAGCTGCCTTACCCTTATCATGAACACGCTGACCTTGCAGCAGATATACATAAACATTAACAGACTGAAGTCACCAAGTTCACTTGAAGTCAGTGTGTGAGTTCTCGTATTTATTATGAAAATAGGCCACCTTCATTTAGATAAAGAGCATCAAATATAGCTTGATCAAGCTGAAGTACTATAGAGGAGAGTCTATTTGTGTCAGCTTCCACCTCCTTAAATTAATTTAAGGAGTAAACAATAAGTTTTTGTGGAACAGCCCTTCCAGCATTGCTCTCCATCTGGGTGTCTCTGAAAACAAAGATCACCTGCAGAAAGGGCCAGATTCAACAAACGTATAGAGAGGAAGAATAGATTAGGATAGCTGAGAGCATGGGCTAGGAGAAGGAACATACCTCATAGTAGATAGAAAACAGGAGCAGGGAAGGGTGAATCTACAGACAGCTTCTGCTGCAAGGAAACCACTAGTCATTTCCAGGCATGTGCACTAGCCTCTGAAATCGGTAAAGGAAACGGGGAACCTCAAAGGCAGGAGCAAAGGCAAAGCCCAGTGTGCGGAGGCCCTGCGCTGGACTCTCTCCAGCAGCTCCACATCCCTCTTGTACTGTGGAGCCCAGAACTGGACACAGTACTCCAGATGTGGCCTCACCAGCACTGAGTAGAGGGGCAGAGTCACCTCCCTCGACCTGCTGGAGATGCTCTTCTCAAAACACCCCAGGATCCCATTCCCCTTCTTGGCCATGAGGGCACACTGCTGCCTCATGGTCAACTTATCATCCACCATGACACCTAGGTCTTTCTCTGCAGAGTTGCTCTCCAGAAGGTCGGTCCTCAGCCTGTCCTGGTGTCTGAGGTTATTGCTCCCCACGTGCAGGACCTTGCACTTGGCCTTGTTGAATTTCATGAAGTTTTTCAGTTGTCCAGTCTGTCCAGGTCCCTCTGGATGGCAGCGCAGCCCTCTGGGGTATCAGCTACTCCTCCCAGTTT
>NW_010582648.1:5018-17939 GCF_000705375.1 Tinamus guttatus | reverse complement strand
CTTGTCCTCCATGTGCCTGCAGAAAATGGCCAGTATGAGCCATTCCATCACTTTTCCGGGGACGGAGGTGAGGCTGACTGGCCTGTAGTTGCCTGGGTCCTCCTTCTTGCCTTTTTTGAAGGCTGGCGTGACATTGACTTTCTTACAGTCCTCCAGCACCTTCCTCGTTCTCCAGGATCTTTCAAAGATGATGGAGAGCAGCTTAGCTATGACATCCGCCAGCTCATGCAGAACTCTGGGATGCATCCCATCAGGGCCCACAGATTTGTGGGTATCTAGTTTCCTTTCCAGAGGTGCCCTCTGACCCAATCTTCCTCTATCCAGGGCAAGTCTTCCTCTCTTCAGGCTCCTTCTCTTGTCCCCAGGGCCTGGGGCTCTAAAGGGCTGCCCTTGGTAAACACCAAAGCAAAGAAGGCATTCAGCAACTCTGCTTTTTCTGTGTTATTCGTAACCAGGGTACCTCCCTGTTTCACCAGCAGACCCACGTTTTCCCTATCTTCCTTTAGCTGTTAATATATTTGAAGAAGTTTGTCATAAGGATCTTTGTACTATGAAGATAGCATGATCAATTTCAGAATTCAAAGTAGCAAAGACTATCAGAATGCAACAAAGCATCCATCTCATTTTCTACAGGTTTTTAATTTGTCCTGAGTGTGGATGTGAAGAGGGAAGCAGGAAACAAGGAGAAGATAAAACTGTACTTGGCTTTTCCAGTAGATATTAAGAGCTAGCCAGATTTGACAATTACTTTTTTGTTGTATTTTGTTTAGACTGCAGGTCAGGACAATTGATTTTACTGTACTATTATTATTCAAATAACATTTGTCATATACAATAATGATTCTTCACATAAGAAAAGGAAAATGAAGTAACCAGAAGCAAATAACAAAAAATATGATGCCTACGTTTCTCTTGCCAAAACTACTGTTATTAACAGATGAATATATGACCACTAAGTCCTATCAGAATAAAACATTACAGGAGTAAAGCTTAGTTGTAAAGCTCTAGAAGAAGAAAGAGGACAGTGGTACATTTAGTTTGCTAATTAACAATAACATCAAAATGCGTTGGCACTAAGAGCTTAATAAAAATTGGATTGTGGCTACTTCCTGAGGCTTGTGTGGTATCTGTAGCATTGCATCACAGCATGGGATATCAGAACACAGTGGGACTGTTTACCCTGTCCATCATTTGTCAATCTATCGGCTTTCTACAAATAGCCCTTGTATATGGGAGCGGTTTCATGAACTGTAGTAATTAATTTTTAAACACAATGATAGTCACATTTAGCAAATCAACTAAATTAAAGCCACTAACATGCACAAGGAATAGAAAGTAATGTCATGGTTACTTCTGAGCAACTGAAAAAGTTACATGCAAAAAATCTCCTCTAGTTATTCAACTACATATTTACTTCTCAGGGATTATTCCACTTGTTAAAAATGAAACTTATAAAGTATTTATTAACAATGGGGGACAGGTGGGTCTTTTTTTTTTTTTTTTTTTAAGGAATTTGAGCAATTTTATTCTCTTCCATTTCATGTTTCCAATAGAAACATGACTGCAAGGTCTTTTGGGCAAAACATCTTAAAAAATCATTTATGGCAAAAAAGCTAGACTAACCAGATTTCATGCTAAGAATACAGAAGAAAGAAAACCATTTATGAGAAAGACAAAATTATTCTCTAGAGAAGACAGACAAAGAGACACCACAAAGTTTATTACTGAGTGCAGTGAAAGTCACCAACAAGTAAGGTCACACCATGGTTCAGGGCAGTACAGAAAAGGAAAGACGACAAAGATTAGAAATATTATGCTGAGAAAGCCAAGATGACAAAAAGCTTTGACTACACCCAAAAATCTGATAAAGGTGATAACTGAAGAATGGAAGAAGCATGACTAAACATGATATCCCCTGAGCTCTGACAGTTATACAAGAAGAAAGAGTCATCAGAAATTATTGCTCATCTCTTATCCATTAAGCTGTCCTCTGGCTCCTTGCACAGGAATTTCTTTCATTGATCCATAACATTAAAAACAGGATTCCAATAGCACAACATTCCCCTTTGCTCCTCCGGAAACTTAAGAATCTGAAACACTCTGCTAAATTATGGGTTTCACTGCAATACACAAAGTTTGCATCAGTGTGAAAATACATGTTTTGGTATTGAGGTTTTCCCTGTCCTATTACTCTGGGTTCAAGTTTAGCAAGCTAGTATTTTCTGAAAGGGGTAGAAGGGCAGAGGGGTAAACCTGCAAGCCTAAGAGCTGGCAAAAGCCAAAATATCTGTTCATGAAAACAAAAGACCACCTTAGCATCTTTCTTCAAAAATAAGCAGGATGACCCCATAACTCTGAACATGTTCAAATACTCATGTATTGTGTTGATCAGTGTATCAATCCAGTTAGCTGAAGTCAATAAAGAAATCTTCTGAGCTAGAGCTGGCATTAATGGAAGTGGAAGGGCAGAGAAGATTGATTTCTTTGTCATTATGGAAAACACAAAGCATTTTTAAATCCTCAGACATATCACTATTTTTCAAGATTCACATTTGATTTACAGTATTATTTCCTACATTTTCATATGCTTCCCTTGGCATCAGATTTCATTAAGATGCAGGCAGTGCCATCTGTAGCTCCAAAAGCATCTCCTCTTTCAACAGCTTGATCTCAAATGAGTCATTCAACTTGGGGTAGCAAGCAGGGAGAAAAGCCTCCTAAGACCATAGAAATAAGTCATCAAGCAAATGGCATTAAACACCTAGCAAGAAACAGTCAGCCAAGCAAAGAGACTGGAAAAATCCTCAATCCAGTCTGAAATTCTAAACTTGAAATTCTAAGTTTTTAAATCATGAAATTCTAAATTTTGATGTCGGTGCACCAAAAAAATCCTAAGGTCTGTGTGCTCCAGCAATATTTTTCCTTTCCTATGAGTTCGCTTTCCAAGCAAGTTTTCAGGACACTTAGGCTTGACAATTATTTGAAGATGCAAAAAAAAAAAGTAATTTTGGAAGGAAACAGGCAAAAAAGAGAGAGGAGTAAATAAATCTGGTGCAGCACAAGAAGCGCATGGAACTCTGGTACTCAGTGGCTCAGCACCCACCAGGGGGAGCCTCCCCTTGAGCCTAACTCTGCTCTCCCCTCCTGAACTCGAGCAGTGGATGTTCCTGGACAGCCCACTGGGCCATAGCACAGGACACAGCTCCCCAACAGCTTCCTGTTTGGGCATGCTGTTTGCAGAGCAGACAGAGGAGGGAAGGAACAGGAAGGATGTTTAAAGAAATTTTAAAAATTGGTCTACAGCCTTTACAAAGGCAATACATTTCTGTGCAAATAGATTTTAAAAGCAGGCACCAGCCCCAGGAAATGGGAACAGAGCACATACTCAGAAGATTTTCCTTTCGCTATTTATCTTGGTTCCTCTACTATGGCTCTTTTCATTTTTAATCTGCTTGGAAATGACTAAATATTTGTTAGCATTTCCATTTCGGAACTATTTATCTTCATAGCCATGGTAATAGATTCACATAAAGGCCTCAGAGCTGCCAAATTCCTTTATTACCCTTTGGATCCCAATGTAGAGGCTGGGGTGTTGGCACTTGCATCTCATTGGACCCATAACAGCAGACACTTATCATCAGCAAGTCATTATCACATTTTCCCCTTCATGGCTGTGTTTATTTTAAAAAAGTCCCATGCATTCAAAAACTACCTTGGCTTATTTCAGACTATCAAATCTATATAAAACTGCAGTGCAATATACCATAAGTGCAGTATATAAGTACAGAAGATGTCCTTAACTTGCCCTTTACACATTCTGAGGCAACCCCTATCAATCCCCTTCTCCAACCTAACATCCAAAATCAAAATGAGAAGCATAAAACAGAGACCAAGCAAGATCATATTTATCTTGCATTCTTTAAAATTCCCCCCCAACACTCACCCATCCTCCTCTTTAAAGCTACAGTTAATTCCCATATCTGGAAAGTTTTCCTCAGTGCAATCCTCTCTAAATATTACACAATCACAACACTGTTGCTGCAGTGCTGATAAAACTACACCCAGCAATATACCGCAATTACGGATAAAACAAAACAAAATATCAATTCAACTGTGACTCCTGGTTATACAATATTTTTCTCTGGTGAGGAAATTAAATCAAAATTAGAATATTCAGTCTTCTTCTGGACAACCCAGCTGAAACACTTTCTGAATTTTGGGTGGTTGGTTTGAGTTTTATTTTTGATTTTTTCAAATACTAGTCCTACTCAAATTGAGCAATTACAAAGAAATTATATGCAGAGTTTTCCATATTCTGACTTAAAATGGAAGATATTTCTAGGCAGATTTATCAACCATGAAGCAGAAACATTATAGTAAATGAACACTTGAGTAGTAAGGATATTCTGATCATTTTCTCTGCCTGTATCTTCCCTGGATGTACCAAAACTACTCTTTATTTTTGTTTAAACATAGGTCCAACTCATGTGGGACCTATGCTAGTATTGCACAACAAAGGACGATGTTAAACCGTTGAGAAGAGCTCTCTGGAACCTTCATGTTCTCTAAAGTAACTGGAAAGTCATTCTGTATTTAGATCATCATTTAGAGGAAACACAATGAACAAATACACTCATAATTAAAAAATGCAAGTAAAGTGAATAAAAAGGCAGATTAAGAACAGCACTTCCTCACAAATAATTCCACTCACATCTAGATGATGGAAAAAAGGCAGAGGCCCAGAAGACTTAAGAAAAAAAAGTCTAGTCTAGGTTCCATTTTTAGCTAAGCACATAGTCAAGTAACTTGTAAGGAACCATAAACTGAAACTTTAATATCCCTTACAACATTACTCTCTGCATGAAGACATTAAAATTCAAATGTATACCTCTAATTACGTAAAAAAAATATAAGAATATAAGAATCAATAGCTACTAATATTGTTTACCTTAAGTGTTTTCTTTTAGACATACTCAGTATGCCTCAGCTTGCATTTTTTTATGCACTACCAACTTAGAAAACCTCAACAATATAGGTCCAAACAATTATCAATGCTAATGCATGGCCATACATCACGCACTAGGGCCTTTCTACATTCAAGTAAACCCAAATTACAAACACACAAATTCCTATCCCATGCAAAACACAAAACTACGCACACATGCTAGTAGTGCTCTCCTACAGGAATGGAATTTTTAAGTCTTTTTGAAGAGCAGCAGCAGAATCACATGATTTTGTTTAAATATAAAATTTTCCTCATTCTTATTATAACTTACAGCAAACCTTACATACCTTGATCTAAATTTGCTTATAACAAAATATATATTAAAGCATATATGAATAATATGCTGATAGTACATCAACACTGTTTTCTGTCAGTGACAAAAGTGTGTCTCTGCTAATAGACATTCCTTTATAACAAACTATCTTGCATTGGAGCTATTAAGACAAGTAGAATCTTCCCTGAAAGAGAAGCCAAAAGTGTTGCAGCAATCAGCATATTCCTAATCTGTACTATAAAACAGAGCATTTACCAAAATGAAAAGAAAAAGTGACACAATATTTCCTAGTTTTCCCCTGTTATTAACTCCTTGTGCAAAGTATATTTGGGCATGAGAACTGCTTATTGACCATGCTTGCCCCATCTGACTCCATTTCATCATTCCAGTCAAACACATCACACAAAAATATTGCAGTGCCAACAGATTATACAAGAGAATTGGACGCTTCTCCCCACTTGTCACCTTTGTGGTAAAACTCGCTATCAAGACAACTTGTGTTAAACAGAATGTTTAGGAGACTAGCAGTGAATAAAATCTGTGGCAGAAAAAAAGTAACTTTATTACTTGCACTACATTGAAAATTCAGCATGCACCGTTACTCCTACGTGTTAAATCCTGTGAATTTATAATCCTAGTAACCAACTATCAGGTTTCATTTCTACTACTGTGAGTTTACTCACTTGGAGCCACTATAAGTATTTGAACTAGAATACTGTATACACGCCAAACAATCATTAAATTACTGAACTCAGAAATTTATAACCTGCAGCAGAAATCTGTAGTTAAGATGGATATGCATTCACACTCTTTTCTGTCCATTTAGCCTTTTGTATCTTTATACACTGAGAAAAAGCTACTAGCAATACCCTTTTGATTAGATTAGCTGCTATCCATCTTTCCTACCCTTCCATTGGATTTTTGCCAAGTCTAAGATTTTAAATGTTGAGGTCAGTCAACTATCTAAAACCCTTGGGGCCATCCACCCATTCCTAATAAAGATCCACAGAAGGGAAAAATTTGGCTTCTTCTGTCCCTTTCCCCAAACCTGTATCTCCCATATGAAAATCTCTCCCTCACTACAAGAAAGACATTGAGGTGCTGGAGTGTGTCCAAAGAAAGGCAGTGAAGCTGGGAAGGGGCTGGAGCACAGGCCTTATGAGGAGCAGCTGAGGGAGCTGAGATTATTTAGTCTGGAGAAAAGGAGACACAGAAGACCTTATTGCTCCCTACAACTGCCTGAAAGGAGCCTGTAGTGAGGAAGAGGTCAATCTCTTCTCCAGGAGAACTGCAGACAGGACAAGAGAAATGGGAATCAGGTTGTGCTGGGGAGGTTCAGGTGAGACATCAGGAAGAATTTCTACATGGAAAGAGTAGTGAAGCATTGGAACAGACTGCCCAGGAAAGTGGTGGAGTGACCATCCCTGGCAGGGTTCAAGAAACATGTGGATGAGGAACTTAGGTACATGGTTTAGTAGGCATGTTGTTGAAGGGTTTATGGTTACACTCGATCTTGAAGGTCTTTTCCAACCATAATGATTCTATGAAAAGTACCAGGAGTAAGAGCATTGATCCACAGCCAACACATCTACCTCACACATGCTATGAAATTCTGCCTTCAATACAAGCAGCCCTTCCTTATCCCTGCAAGGATTAGACATGCAAGGTAAGAATAATGACTGGAAGAAAGAGTGGGGGGAGGGCCAGGATTTTGTCTCTCATATTCATTACCCTATAAATCCTCAAGAAATACTTAACCAGAGATTTACTTTCCATCTCAGCCCCTTTTTTCTTCACCCTAAAGATTAAGGGCCAGGGAAAGCAGCCTCCTGCGTACGGCCTTTACACGCTCTTCAGGACCTGCACCTGTGCATGGCTGTAAACAATGAAAAGCCTTCAGCAATTCCAGGCTTTATTCCCTGCACAGCCATCAGCACAGCCCAGCAGAGCAGCCCCTTCAAGTGCTGGGAGGGGAGAAGTTGCCGCACTTGGTATTCACAGGTGGCTTCTCCTGAATAGGGCCACCAGCCCAGACCCCAGTGCCAGTAGCAGCTACAGGACACAAGACAACAACCCTGCTTGTTCATGGCCATGACTCTCACTGCAACCTGCTCTTTCAGGCCAAACACTGCCCTTGGTTTATTATAATGAGGAAAAAAAAATACAAACCCCTTAAAAACCCCTTAGTTGCTACTTAAATAATCTATGCACCCTAGCACTCAGGATACTTTGAATCCCACACAGGTCAAAGTCCATATGCTCATGTATCTGCTCATATCTACAAGGATCTATAGGGCTTCCTGCATCCATTCTTTGCCTTAATTATTCACCAGTTTGGTAAGTCTCCAAGCTCTACTAGGACAGCCCTAGTACAGTAATCCCAGCTTGGTACAGGGTAAGATGCCCTTTTATTCTTGGTACTATGACAAGCACCTTTGGAGGAAGTGATATGGTGAAATTCCTACTAAAAGCTGAAAGGAGTGTAGGAATGCTGATAAACTGCATAGCTGTAAGTGGTCAAATTTTAGGTAAAAGGAAATACAAATATATCTGACAAACAAATCTATATCTGAAGATACAGACTTAAACATTTTTCTCCGCACAGAAATGAGATTAAACATCGAGCAGTTTATTACATCAGCAGATTAAACTTTCCAACTCATTTATTGACATGTGTAAAAGATATGATCATCAGTAAAAAAACAACAAAAATTTGTTAGTCCACCAATAAGCAATTTAAGCTATGTTGCCTAATTATATGTAAATAAAAACCAAGCTTGTAAAATTGTTCCTCCCCACCTTTCCACTCCCCCTGCAGAGACAACTGAAAAGACCACTAAAAACTCCCCCAAAATAACAGCAATCTCCAGACCTGGCTGAAATTTCTATTTCTACTATGGGTAGTGTTTTTAAAAATAGATCAGCTGAAGAGCAACTGCTCTTTAACCAAGTACATTACATCTAGCTTTAGCTCTAGGATGAGCAAGCAAACAAACAAAAAACCCCAAACTATTCAAACATGCTTTATAGACCAACACTATAGAAAAAGCATTTGTAGATTAGCACTACAATAGAAAGCATTATTAAGTACCAAGGGAAAATTAAAGCTTTTAGATAGCCTTGACTTGCTTTGATACAATAGAACATAGGAAAGTGGATCTGTGCCGGCTAAAACGGCTATGCATTTCTGCAGTAATGCCATTTCCTTTGCCAACTTTGAAGAATTCAGACAATAGCTCCTACCATCAGAGCCAATTTTGAAGAATTCAGACAGTAGCTACTACCATCAGAGCACGATACATTGTCTCTGTTTCAAACTTTTTTTTTTTCCTCCACCTCCCCCACTCTTACAAAAGTTTACATTTTCCTATCAGGAAAACACAAGACTGGCAAAAGAATTTTCAGTAATTTCTTTTAATGTTATAAAATGCCTGTCAGTATGTTCTATATACATTAGTAATTTGCTATGAAACTCCCTCCAATTGTCTATGTTATCTATAAAAATGTATATAATGGGAAACATTTTACACAGGAAAAATACATTTGTTACTTGAACACTATGTGTGTTGCTTCAGAGAAGTTTTAAAACAAAATCAATGCATTTAAAATGCTATATAAATCAACATTCAGGATGAAAGGTCAATAGGGGTTAAACTGCTTGTCCATCTTGACTACATTCATAAATGTCTTTTCTAGCTGCACTTGTAGAAGCAATTGCACTGCAACTTGGATATTAAAACCTCCAAGGAAACCAACAATAAAAGCTGCTAAGAATTTCACAAGTCTTTTTTTTTTTCCTTAGGTGTTAATTAAATGATCATTTAACAATGAAATGTAAACACAACATTTTCATCCACTGACAGCCTAGCCTATTATAAATCCAAGGTAATAAATGTCCTGGTGTTAATACTCTGAACCAAGTTCCCACAACACACTAAGATGCCTTGTCGTGTCTAAGGTTAAGCATCTAGACACAAAACAAAGATTGTGCCTACTCGACTTCCAGTTCAATTTTCCCATCGCCCAGTGACCTAGGTAACACTTTGAGCAATAAAGAATAAATTTAATTTCTCCAGCATTTTGTGAGGATTAGGAACAATTGTTGGCCTGCAATGACTTCTTATCCTTGGATTCTTTCTCTTCCAGAGCATTCCCCCAATTCTAAAAGCAAATTCTGATGGTTTAAGACACAGAACAAACAGAACTTTAAATTAGGCTTTTTTCAATCAATTGGAACTGTTGGAAGGGAAGCAATCAACCTTTCTTTGGACTTTTCTCAGCTATTCAGTTACTTCAGGCTTTAATCTTCCACTAGTGGAAGAAACCTACAGTCATAAGGAAAAGCCTCTATATTCTTGCATTTTCCCTTTGCCTGATTGATTCCCTTTTTTTGTTAAATCGGGATGACATGGCTGCACTTAACTGTTCACTCCATGGAATTAGAGACTTACAGATGTCCTCTTTATAACATTTCACACCATGTTTTTGCACCACATAATAATGGCATTTCCTTTGACATGCCTTTTTATTTTTCATTACTTCCTTCACTGAGATTCAGTTTCCTACTTAACTGCCTAAAAGGTTTCCTATGTCACAGTTTACCAAAGCTTTCAAGGTTAACCCTGCAGGAACAACCCAGGGACATATTCAGACTGGACACTAATGTGGTTACAGATTATTCAAACCAAGTTACTTTAAATTTTGCTTTAAAAAAAAAGAAGTTCAGTTCTGTATTTTGTCAGCTAGCATCGGCACAAAAACACCGCTGGTAATTATTTATGCCTGGGTCCAACCAGGTTAGCATAGCCAGGCCATCTTTACTATACTATATTATAGTGGTATTCAAAGCAACTGAGCTATTTTAAAAGTTATTCCTAAACTGCAATAGCTTGAGATAAGTAATCCTTAACTCAATTTGTTTTCTCATGAGACATATTTAAATACCAACAGCTAATAGGATAAAAGATTTTCAATACCAGAGATATTTATGTTAGTCCATGATGTTTATATTATGTTTGCTTGGTGTTTTAACCTTAATTTGGAAATGATATCAAGGTGAATAAACAGTTTTGCAATGCTTGTTATAATGAAAAATCAATAATAACAAGTATTTTTGCAGATGCTGGCTACAGATGCCAACCTGCTGAAAATAGTGAAATTACAGTTTGGTAGTGCAGTTTATGTCAAGATGTATTAATTTGCCTGGTAGCACAGTCAGCTTGTAGCTCTGGAATTCCACCCAGCCCACCATTTTATCTCTTGACAAAAAAACAAACAAACAAACAAACAAACAAAAAAAAAAAACCACTACCCGAGCAGGGAGAAAACAAATAAACAACATCCCCCTTCACACATCCACACATATACGTGCACATACAGACTAGTTTAAATTGCATTTAAATTCGGTAGTAATTTTCTTTAATTTTAAAAGCATAAAGGTACTTGCAAATTATATCAAAAATTAAAAATATAGACATGTCCTGAGTGAGCAAGTTCACAAGAACAATGTTTCCAAATAAAAAAGGCATATTATTTGAGTACCTATATTTAACCCGACTTTGGCATATATGGCAAACCCTTTCACATAACAATTTTTCCCTATACAGGCTAGGTGCTGCAGAAATACCAAAGAAAGCGTATCTTAGAAAAAGCCTATAGATTAAGAGCTTAGAACACCAAAAGGCAGGAAGAACAATGAAGTCCAAGTGGTAATAGCCAAACACACAGGGCCGGGGGGGGAGTAATATGACCATGTTTCAAGAATCCACTCTGGTTTCACCAACACTTCTTTCAGCTAGCTGAGTGTTTGCTGTTGCTAGGTTGCAGCCACTGCAAGTTTTACATCAACGACATGCATACAATTCTTGTTTCTGTCCTCAAAAAAAATAGATCAGTCACCTGCAGCACCATACTAGTCTTTACGGTACTTCCAACATCTCTAGAAGTCATCCTACCTTTTCTTACCCTCCAAAGTAGTCCATATATATGAAACAAGATGTAGTGGAGTTCGTTTTTGCTCAATACTTTGTAAAAAGTGTATTTTTGATTCATATCATTGTAGAAGGTAAGGAGAACAATCAGAATCAGGTGATAGGACAAGAGGGTGAATGCACACACAGGGTAACCTTGCAGTAAGCATTGCAGCTCCTGATTCAATCTTTCTAGATTAGAAAGTGAGCGCAGGGCATAGAAGCAATAATCATTCTCAAATTTCTGTAAGAGATTATTTTCTGGATCTTACAAGCCAGATATGAATGCCAGAAAAAAAAGTTACAAACCTAGCACTGTGAGCACCACATTTTTTGTTCCTCAGTTTCTTCTTTGAGGTAACGAACCTTAGCAAGCATATTTTCAATACCTAACAATTCTCAGGTTTCCAAATAGTCCTTTCTTTACCTGTGGATTATAATTTTAGCAAAATAAGATTCACTGAACAGTAACTAACAGTGGTCTCACAGTATAGTGAGCAAAATTCACTTCAAGAACTTTCTAGATTGGTGCCATAAGATCTTCTGTTAGTGGCAGTGCACAGATTTAGCCATAATAATGGTGCTTTCACCCTGTAAAAAAGTAGTAACTAATCTAGTCTATATCAGGGGTTTCCTTTTAATTACTGGGTTACAATACCAGCAAACTAAAATTGTACAGTCATTTATACATTTACTTTGCATTGTATCTTCATTAATTAAAAATTTTCAAAGATACATTTTCTAAGAATTATAGTCACTGTTAAAAAAAATAATGCCAGTATCCCAGCTCTAGTAATTAAAGCCTGACTAATATTAGAATTGATAAAAAACTTACAACTTTACTATTTGTGAGTGCATTATTTGTCTAACTAAAACATTGTAAACATTCCTATATTTTAAATTAATTGTTGTGATAGAACAACACAAGAAATCATGTTAGTGTGATGAATGCATACAAAACTTACTTTTAAAATAAATATTCAAATCTATTATACAAGAAAAAAGTATTATATGGAAACTGCTAAAATCACCAAAGGATATAAATTTTTTAAAAATGAAACCCATCACTGAAGAGAGGGCAAATTTTGGTAGATTCCTAATTCACATGGAAGTTAAGAAGTTCTGCTGTTCTAATAGGAGACCCGATAGCCCAGTGCTCTGAGCCATAGAGCAGGGTATCACTGCTGCACAAGCAGCGGACACCCAACAATAACTCTTCTCCATCAGCGGCTCCTTTAACCATGGACTTGCCCAAGCACAGAGATTCTCTATTAATTGCCTTTGAAAAAGTGAAACCCATTCTTCCTGCCCTTCACTGGATTTGGAAGCTCTGCAGCCACCTGTTTGCGGCGGGAATAAGTGATTTCAGAGGCCGTCAGATAAACGGCGCACTCTGAGGGGATTTCACCACTGAGTTGTTAGGAGGGATCCCGAGTGGTATAGACAAATGATCTCATCTGCCAAATTATTATGGTAGCTTGCCGGTTAGACCTACAAGGGCTATAACCAAAGTGTAAGTTATTTAAGCTGAAAACACAGTAAGGAGACACAGCAGTTCAAAAACATTCCTAAAGTTCTCTTTTAGCATCTTTCACCGCCTTCCCCTCCCACCCCCCCCTTTTTTTTTTTTTTTTTTTTTTTTTTTTCTTCCTTTTTTTTTTTTTGTTTTTCCT
>NW_010582647.1:664611-677737 GCF_000705375.1 Tinamus guttatus | reverse complement strand
TTTTTTTCCTATAAACAAAATTCATTGCAGAAACAAAACAAATGATGTAGCGAAAACTGCTAAGATTGAATTCAGGAAACTCATCAGAGTCGTTTTGATATTAAAAACATATTTTCCTACATTACTTACAATTGCAGTATTGATTTGTTTTTTAATAGATATTGTCAACCTTGCTGGAGATAACTGCTAAAGATCAATTATACGTATTACTTCCATTTTCCTTAACATTGTATTTTATGCACTGTCACAGACCTGTGCAGGTTGTTGCCGTTTTAGAACAGATAGACTGACTTAACCATTCTTGCATGTCTGCTCTTCTATCTTCCTGACCACAATATGGATTAATGATTACTTGGGCAGAAAGTCACTGCCAACAGAAAACTTAAAGAGATTTTCAGTAAAACATCTGTGTTTTTGATAATGGTTGACTTTCAGATACCACAGAACAATTTTTCAGAAAGATGAATTTAATTTATGAAAAAGTTATCCCGAAGACCCTAAAAAATATAGAGCAATGTTTTCAGTAGAACTCTTGTCCAAGTTACATTTGACTTGTTCCTGAATTATTTCTTTTTATAACATCAGAAAATAGTCTGCTCTGTTATTATCAAACTGTACTTTTGTGTTTTGAAGGTAGTGAGAATTATAGTTTGGAAGAAAAAATAGCACGGGCTCATGTTTTCCATTGTAGCTACTGTCTGCCAGAAGAAGATTTATTTTTCTAGAGTTTTCATTGAATTATTAAAAGTAATTGTTGAAAATTCTTTATACCAGAGGTTTTAGCAAGATTTCAATGAGAATATATAGTTTCCTTTATAAAGGCAAGCCAGAGTGGCTTTTATGCCTACAGCCATTTAGTATGATCATTAATATTTTATTAAATATTTTTAGTTATATATATATTTTTTTCAAAGATGAAAGCATTTGCCATAATCAAAATCTGTTAAATTTTGTTTCTGTTTATGGTATGAATTAAAACTCTCTGGAGTGTGGTTTGACCTAAGCCTGATTTATTGCTTTACTTGGCTCTGCGTCAGGGTGGCTGTGGTTTTCCATTCCTGTTTCCAGTAGAGTCTTCATGTGTTTGGATTTCAAATCCTTGCATAGCAGATGCTCTTTAACTGGGTACTGAAAACCTTCTCTGGTAGGTCTCTACTATAACACATAGATAGTAGTCATTTAGACTCTTTTTTAAAAAAATTATGTTCAAATTAAACAGAAATGTGTCTGCATGAAAAATGATGCATTTGTTTTTGAAAAATAAGCTATTCTAAGATCTAAATTATAAAATTTAGAATTTCTAAATTATTTGAGAATTTTCTAAGACATTTAAATGAATATAAGATTTGAACTTCATTTCAACCATCGTAAAAGGTTATTACTAACAAGTTGTTTCTTTATTGATGCCAATCTTTAGCATGCAGGGAAGACTGTAGTGCTTTTGTGTTTCTTTTGTGTATGTTTCAACACTATTTATTAATGAAAGATTTCCATAAATGCTCAGCTGTAAAGTATGAGTTAATCATGAACTGATTTCAGTTTTTCGCTTGACCTCATCGATACTATATTTAAGTAGTGATTGTGAATGATTTTTCTATCTCCCATAACTGGCAGATGTTGTAATAGAAAAAGTAATCCTTTTTTTTTTTTTTTTTGTATGTACAAATACATGTGTGTATAAAAAATATATGTATGTTTCAGATTATATATCTCTGTGTGTCAGGAGGTCCATAATACGATCATTCAATATTCTCATTCAATTTTGCACCATTCTTTAGCTGTTTTTTCTTTCATTAATGTAATTTCTTTCATTATTCATTCTTTTGCTGAATGCCTTTTTAGTATGTTTAACAGAAGAATCAGAAAAGTGCATATTTATCTGCTTGAGGCAAGGCTATCCTGGGATATGAGCTGTTTTTATTTTTGGCGACAATAATCTTTGCTGTAATGCCGCCTCCCCGTTGATCTGGTTATATAAGTTGTTGCAAGGGTTATATGAGTTACTTCGCTGGGAATATATGATATCATGAAGATCTAGCATGCTAGCATGTGTGCTTTTAGCACAAGTACTCAAAAATCATTTTAGTTCTAAATGAATTAACAATCACTTAATTTGAACTTAATCTCTTAGGGCAGTGGCTGCAGGTTTTGTTGCTGAATTTTGTTTTTAAGCATAGTAATTGATATTCTGCAATTAGACATACTGTTTAATGCAGCGTCCATTGAACTCATTAGAAGAGTTCTGTTTTGGATTAAGCCTCTAGTAGTGCTTATCCATTCAAACCTCACTTAAGACTAAATCTAAGGAGCAATAAGATAAGTAGAAAAAAAAAAGATGTTTTGGGATTTGTTGACACAGTAACAGAAGGGCCGTAATGCCAGAGGACCATTACTTGACCATTTTGAAGAGAATAACTCGCACTTTGCGTCGTCCTTACGAGTGAAATCCACAGCAGAGCAGGCCGTGCCAAAGTTGGGCATGACAGAATGTGCATCCGTGAATTCTTAGTTTAGATTTTTGTTGAAGAACAGGCGATGGAGCATGGAGAACAGCAGACAATAAGAGCAGATAAGATTATTTTTGAGGCGCGTGTTTGTGCATAACTTAGTAATGGCAAATGCCACCAAATGACACGTCAAGCAGGGACTGTTGTGGTAGAGCAGCTTTTTAGTAAAGATTAAAATATTAACTTCATGACTTCTAACCGGAAGCTCTTCCCAAGCATAAAAAGACAATATTGGAAGGAATATTCAGGTACTTATGGGTGAGGGTTGATGAGTGAGAGTAAAAGGCAGGGATAATAAACACGAAACAGATTTGATGTGGAATACAAAGCCACATGCTGAAAATGCTTTGTTTGGCATAGGGAAGGAAAGGAGGGGGGAACCACAGGAGAATTCACCCAGGGAAGAGAAGTTTGGAAAGGACTGAGAAGAGAAAGCAATTTAGGAAGCAGAATATATTTGAATATATATAAAAGAAGCTAAGTTAAAGAATGAAAACTGAAGGAGGAGGTGATTCAGAACTGTGCTATAAGATCGCAGGCCCTCAGGATTATTTTGATTGTCTACCAAGGCAGGGAAGGTTGCAGCTTTGGGATACTTCGTTGAAATAGTGAAATGTAAATGAAGTCAGGATATATGAGTCAAATTTGATGCTATCCAGGATATAATGAGTACTAGGAGAACATAAAGCAAAAAGCAAGGAAAAGGAAGTCAAATTTTATTTCATAATCACATATCAGTTTACAGTTCTTCAGTTTTTAACAAATTAATTTTGGAAGTCTCAAATGCTTTTATATGTTACTGAAAAATACTTGCAGGAAGCTGAAAATCTGAATGCAGAAATATTATCTTATTAAAAATGTAAATGATTTTCATTAAAATGATCTTTTAGGGTTTTTTAATGTTATTTTATTCTGGGAGTGCTATGTTTTTATAAATGGCTATTGCAGCTGAAAGCAGGAAGAGTTCTCTTGCACTAGTGGTAGCAATTTTCTGAACACTTCCAGAATACATTACTTTGGTAATCTTTTTAAAGTACCAAGCACTCATTTAAAAAAAAAAAAATAAAAATAAAAAAAAAAAGACAGCACTGAAATATATAATTCTTGAAAAACAGTATAAGTAGAAACAAATATATGAAGAACAGGAGCTTTCAGCAAGTGCTTGCAGTTAAACAGTAGTTAGTGTAGTGGTTAGTAGTTAGTGTTGTGTGTTTTCATTTATTTATCCGTTCAGATCGGGTCCTAAGGAGCGCGCTGTCCTCCCGCGCCCGGAAGGCCTCGGGCAGGGCCCGGGCCCTGTAGCTCCCCGCGCTGCTGCGCGGGAGGGCGGGGCCTCCCTCACGGGTTCCGCCGGGTTTTGTGCCTGGTTGCCATGGCGATCCCTTTCCTTGCGCGCGCTCCAAGGGAAGCGGGCGGCTCTGTCAGGTTTGCGGTTATCGTTGTTTATTCAGTTATGTGCAAAACAAATCGGATAGGGTCTTCTGTAAAAATATCCAAATAATTAATTATTTCCTCGTCTCTCAAATGCAATGTGGATTTTAACTGTTAAGGAAGACACTATAATTCCATCTTCCTATATTTTTAGCAGTAGTCCTTTAAAAAAAAAAAAAAAATACATTCAACACTTTTACAAAAACTGTTCTATTGTACAGAATTTCTAAATGGTGTTTGATGATATCAGAGTATCACAAAGCTGTTGAAGATGCTCTGCCAGTTCTTGCAGTCATCTCAAATAATCTCAGTTCCCTGCAAATCAGCTTAAGTGCAATATCGAGCATGCACAACACTTTTTTTTCTGCAGTTCTGAAAACCTAATTTTCCATCTGCTCTACAGAATCACACCCCAGTATATTTTGCTTTAATGTCGTATTCCTAGACTGTTGCTACAATATGCCCACAGATCAGAAGACTCCCTTCAGTACTGTTCTATTGCAAGAGCTTTCTTCAACATTGACTTTCATTTATATTTTCAAGAAAGATACAGAATGAAGACTGATGTATCTTCCCTTCTCCCTCCGCCATTCCAAATGGCTAAGTAGTGTGGTTTGGTGGTCCTCTGACGTTAATTTAGATGCCATAAAGGTGGGTTTGTGTCCTTTTTTGCATTAGCAGTAGCATCTGTGCAGCTTTGCAGTAGGTCTCATCAGCTCACTCATCCCTCAGAAAATGAATCCCTTTTTTGAGAAAAAAGAGAGTTAAGAGGATTAGTTTGCAAGCTGATCACTGAGCTTATCTGATTCGATTTACAGCCACAGGAATGCTTGTGCTGCTGTAAAAGAGGTGGCCAAAACACCTGGTACAGGCAGGAAGGTAAGGAGGAATGGATGAGCAAACGCAGAACCACTTGAGAGTGACATAAGCTGAGCAGTGCAAATGTCCTCAGGTTGTGTTGTGTTCCCCAGAGGGCTGAGTGCCCCCGTCCATCCCGAGCTGCTCATTGCTGTCTGCTGGATGGGATGTGCCTTCTCCTTGGATTTACAAACTAGCTGCTCTGTTGAGCTCTTCCTGGTATTTTCAGAGCCAGGTCAATGAATGCTTTCTAATAAAATAATTTGAAGTATTATTTATTTTTTTCCTTTCATTTTGACTTGAGTAGATGAGCAAATATATTTTGGAATATTACCAGAATCAGCTTAAGTCCTGAAATCTCAAGATAAAGTTGCTTCTCATTTTTTTGTTTTGTTAGTTTATTTTACAGCATGTAATAGAAGATATTTGGGGCTTCTAGTCTGAACTGAAGAGAAAATAATAAGTTTGTATGATTAATAGTTTCATTAGAGATTACTAAAAAACTGAAAACTGAGCCGAATTAAGTAGAAAATGAACCTACCTCTTTGCTCACTAAGGTGGTGTCTGGTGGATTCTTTCTGCCTTGTCTCACTTTCCAGTGCAGTCTTTTCAAGTGCAGGCTGCTCTGGGTCTGAAAAGGAGCCATCTCCCTGTCCCACCAGAAGCTTTCTTCTGCAGCAGAATATAGCAGCCCGGGAACCTTCTTCTCTCCCATTCCAGTAAATTGTACAATGGCTGGAATATTTTTTTTTAAAGTTTCAGAGATGTAGCTGCAAGAAGAATGATTAAGCCCCTAGGAGCAAAGCTTCAAATGGGAAATTCCCAGCCTGAATTTATGCATCTTACAGCTATGCACAGATAGTGCAGTGTCTTGTGTTTTAATTTCTGTTAGTAGAGAACAGAAGGTAAAATGGAGCGGGGCTAGAGACAGGAATATTGTGGGGTCAGTTAGTAGGAGGATAAAATTTAGTGCATGATATTTCATAAATTCTGAAAAGCCTAAATTTTCAGATTTTCTGTTTTCTAGTTCTGCTGCTTAATTAATGTAATAAATATTTTTATTGTAATAAATTATTAAGGTCTCCTGCAGCATGAACATATAAGAGTTACTGTAAGAAATTTAGCTAGTATTCTAATTGTATAACCTTATATTAAAGCCTTTTTTAATTTTTTTGCTATGGAATTCATAGCAAAATTATTCCATAGCATTTACTATGGAATTCATAGATGGGAAAGTTACCTGCAATACTTATGAATATTAATGCTTTTTCTTTGTTTTGAATTTGCCCTCTTTGTTCTGTGTTTACTTAGGGTTAATTCTATTAGGATTTAACTCCGTAGAGTCAGGAAAACACACAATCATCCTGTTTACCAGTATGTAACAGACTGTATGGGTAACATCTGCTTTCAAAGTTTAATCCTGATCCTTAGATTAATTTCTTGGCTTGGCACTCGAAAAGGGGAAATCTAGGCAGGAAACTGGAACAAAGAACTTCAGGGTAGCCAAAAATGAGATCCCATCCGAATGTGTTTTGAGAGAGGGAGCAGTTTGGTCTGCGTTCTTGTGTTGCAGAGGTGTTTCAGATAAACCAGTTTGTCTGAATTTTAGGTATGATGGTATAGGCTTTTTATGCTAACACTTTTTTCCCCTCTTGTTTTATTGTAGCCTTGCTTTTTACATTTAAACAGCCCCTTTTTTTAAAATATTCTGGTTCTCAACTCACCATTTGTAAGAATTTCCAAAAGAAAGCCAGGCCAGAAGCTGAATCCATTTGGACCTGCTGCATGCTTGTGGCTGAGGAGGCACTTGTGCTTTGTAGGAATGGCCAGCCAGCTGGGAGTAGAAATTAGCCCCTAATGTATGTGAAGGGGAAACACGGTTTCAAAAGGGTAGAGCTAGTCCTGAACACCACGATAAACAACATTGATGCTTCTGCAGCTGCTGAACTCCTGCTTTGGCCAGTCACTGACTGGATGTTAAGATGAGCTCTAATGCCTGCGGGCTGCTTTTGGTAAAGAAAATGCAACAGAACAGCTATGAATATGAAGGTGACAACATTGTTTCTTGCAAATGAAACACTCAACAGTTTATTCGTGAAATTTAGAGTCTGTGTTTTCCTAGAAAATAGAACAAACAGAAAAAGTAATGGAAGTTATTTTGAAAGGAAGGATATAGGTTGGCTTTGTTGTTTTATTGGGGGAGGTAATGGAGCTTGTTCTACTCCACAAATGTGCCCACGAATAACTTTATTCTGTTGTAGTGGTGAATGTAATAAGCACAGGTTTTTTTAAACAGAAATATGCACAAAAATTTTGAGTGAAAAAGTTTTAAATACATTTTTATATATGTTCAGTGTAAAGATCTAGCCACATCAAATCTCCTTTGTGTTTCACACTGCAAGATAGTTGTCATAATCTGTTTCTCTGAAGACCTCCATGCAAGGTAAATTGGGCCACCACCTGCCTCTACTAACAAGACCTTACTACAGCATTGAGATGGGAAGGGTGTTAGCCAGCCCTGAGGACAGTTGCGAGGAGAAGGCAGGTTTTTCCAGGGTATGGCAATTGATTCATTTGGGGTTTTTTTGCACAACTAAAATAAATACTAGGAATGTGGCTGACTGTGGACTGTGATAAACATAGAGACTTCTAGAAATTCCAAGCTCCTGCTGGAGTCAGTTTTACGCTCCCTATTAAGACTTAGCTCATTCCTTGTCTGCGTGCTTTGCTTTTTACGAAGAAATATATTAACCCATCTGCCTATGCAGTGGTGGCTACATGGTATCTTTGTGATTTCTTCATTTCAGATCCAGTTTGGTATTTATCATCGTGGGAGTTGGCCCTTAATTAGTGGATACCTTAATTAGTAAATATGAAAAAAAAAAAAAAGCTGGAGAAGATCATTTATTGAGGGCTTTTTTCAGTTTCAGTGAAGTTGCATGAAGAAGTGTAAATAGCAGTAAAATGAACAGAAGGCAAATTTGCATCTCTTCTGAATGTTGGAATCTTGAGAGCAATTAAGACAATTATATATTTTAGTTTAAATGTTCATTATTTTTAGACAAGAAAGTGTTCTTTATATTTGACTTAAGTGTTTAATATCAGGGAAATGGTAGAATTATGTGTGTTTGAAAATATTGATTCATCCACACTAGGAGATTTAAATGCTTTAAACTGTTAAATAGATCCAATAGACCTTAAGTTTTAATCTCTGAAAGTAAAGGACAAGTGTGAGAATTTTGGAGTTCCTTAAAATCATTACTGAGGATATGGTCAAGTCCTGAGTATTTAATTTAGAGCTCAGTTCTGCTCCTTGATGAAAGCCAGAGAACTGATAGGTAGTTCTAACAAGAGAATACGCTGCCTGCAGTTGCAGGGAAACATGCAATATACTAACAGTAAACATCCAGTTTTGCTTTAATGGACTATTAATGACTACAATTTCAGCAAGAAAGTTACTAAGAAGGACTGCTTTTTTTCAGTCACAGGGAGAGAGGGGAGTTATCATGAGTTAAGACTGTTAGATGCTCCTTTTACTTGTTCGTGGTTTTCTTGACTCTGAACATAAGTGACCTTAGAAACATCTGTTGCCTGTATTTTGGTCTTATATATGTCAGAACTGATTAGAAAAACTGTAATAAGACAAGCTACACAACACGAACAGCCCTGACTGAATTTTTAGACACCTGTATTTCCTCTTTAGAATGACTTGTTGATACTGGATAAAAGCATTCTTAAAACTGCTTTTTTATTATTATTTTTGAAGAGTTAATGAGCCTGCCTGAACTAATGCATTAATGCGAGCATATTTTCACTACCACTCAATTTAGCTCTTAAAAGACCTAAACCAAATATGTGCCAATGTATGAAGTTCAAATATCCTGAAGTTTATCCTGAGAATAGGATCCCGTAGTTATCCCACTGAACTCTTACAGTTAAATACCTCCCCAAACTACGTAATGGATATCAGTATCTGTGGACAAAGGATTTTCTTGGCACAGCTGGAGTGCTTCAGAATGTGGTTTTCTTCAAGCTTTTAGCTAGTATTTTTATGTACTTAGTTTTCCTTTGGATACTTGGCAAATCTTAAAGCTGTTTAGTTATTTTTCATGCCAACCATCAAAGTACGTGTATCTCAATAACAGTGGCCCATCAGTTTATTTTTGAGGATGGTATGATCAGTAACCTAATTACAGCTTTACAATGAAACTTCCTTTTCCATGCACACAGAATAGTGTATATTTGATGGATCCACACTGAAAAGTTTTTGAAGTGTTCTTTTACTTTGCATATCCTCTATCCATTGCATAGAGAGGGGGATAAAAAAGGCACGTAGCTGACGCATTCTTTCACTTCGATTTTTAGGAATAGGAGCCTGAAATTTGGCAGAGGTACATGTGTAGAGGAAATGTATTTTCCTTGTTAAAAAACTGTCCATTATAAGCCTAATAAAAACCTCAGTTAACATATGGTCATTAAATATGTGTTTTGATTACAAAATTACTGGATTTTTCTATCTGTAGAAATTGCACAAAATCACAGAATAGCTGAAGTTGGAATGGACCTCTAGAGATCATCTATTCCAAGGCCCTGCTGAAAGCAAGGTCAACTAGAGCAGGTTGCTCAGGATTGTATCCAGTCAGGTTTGGAACAGCTGCAAGGGTGAAGACTTGACAGCCGTCCTGGGTAACCTGTTTTTAATGCTGCTGAAGAGGAGTTTACTGTATTTCAGGTTCGGTGGATATGACTAAGGCCCCTGGTTCTCTAGTCCCTCCTACTGAGTATTTATACACTGGTATTTATACACTGAGTATTTATACACTGGCTTCTACCTGTGGCCCACCTGTATCTTTAGGCTATTTCAGCTGCTGCAAAGTACCCATTCAGCTGCAATGTCTGCTCATGACTACCTGGTGTTTGCAGTTTGTCCAAGGGTTAGGGAGGCTCGTTTCTCCTCTCTGACCTTAGCCCCGTCTGCTAGCTGAAGGCAGCGTGGGAAAGAGAGAAACAGGAAGGCTTGGAGAAGGTGACACTGGATGCTGCCGGGAGCTGGGGAGAGCGGGATGCAGAACTGCAGGGCATGGGCAGAGCCGTGGAGCGCGGCAGGAGCAGGGCTGGGGATGTGAGGAAGGACGGGGTGAAACTACCATGTGCACCTCCCGGGTTCCGTGCTGGAGTACTGAGTTACTACTGAGGCAGCAAAGACCTGTGAAATCCATGGACAACATCTGTGTTCTATATGTGTCTGTGTAATAATAGGTCATGGTTAGTTGATAGTTTAGCTCAAATATTCGTTAAATTTTGTCAACCTAAAAAATTGAATTTTCTTCATGGTAACCTAGCTTGAGACAAGATGATAGGGGAAGAATGAAGCAGAGTACAAACACAATTATGACAAATAAATAATTAGTTGCTTGGTTAACAACAGGGTTTCGTCTCCATTTAATATTTAAAGGTTTTGTCAGGGAAATGGATGAGATAAATAAAAACGGATATACTTGATTAAAAGTTGTGTATGTACTAACATACACAATAGAAGTTTAACTAAATTCTTACATTTAGACAATTTATTACCATCTAACAAAGAATGAATTTTCCTTCTTTTTTTCTCCCCAAAGAAAATTATTTTATATTCATTTTATATTTGTTATACAATATTCATATTATATTCATTATACAACTTAGTTGTGTGGTCATCTATTTATTGAATAAAGCTAGCAAAATATTAAAGAACTGATGTTCATGTGCTATATTAATATGCCTTTAGTCTATGTTTAAATACCCCATAAATATACTTATTTTGAAATTATTTCAATGTATGTTTAAAATAATTCAAAAGATAGCAATTAATACCTAAAATAATTTTGATACAATAATTTTACAAAGATGCTTGAAAACCTAAATGGATGATTACCTCATTTTTTAGAGCATAGAAGCATAGGAAGCCAAAGGTAAGAAGCTTATGTTATACTTAGTGTTAGTAGAAGTGAAACAACAGTTGATGATTTTATCCAGAATATTAATGCAGTTGGGACAAAAAGTCACAGATGTGGTTTCCAGCTAAAATTCCTAGTTCTAACTAATTTGACAAAGTTTATTTTAATTCATGTTTGAATAAGCATGACTGAAGCCAAATTTCTAAATATTTGAAAAAAAAGGCAACTCTTTTTGCACTATTTGAAATTACCTTTTGAAACTTTTACAGTGCTGTCTTGCCCTTGTTCTTTCTGCAGCATGACATCACACTGATACGATCCTTTGCATTTAAAAAGGGCTATTAGTGTGGAGAAAGTGATTTTTTTTAACTGAATTACAGTCATAGAAGGCTGCTGCTTTTTCTATCTTCTATTTTCTATTCTGCACTTTGCTGTTGGAATCAGCAGAACATCTCCCATGCTTCATTCTCTGCCAAGATATTGTTTCCCTATTTTATATACCTGAAGAACTACAAAATGCTTTGTTAAAGAATTAAATATATATATATGTGTGTGTGTGTGTTATGTGTGTATGTATATATATATGCACACACACACACATATATATATATATATGCACACATGCACATAAACTGCTAGCTGTGAGCAAACTGGCTGGTTTTGTACTCCATAAAATGTTACCTGAGTGAATCTAAATACACCGTAGTAGCGTTTTTTACACATGCAATTAAAATCAATGAGCATTATTCTGTATTAAAAAAAAAAACCTTCCAATATTAAAAAAAAAATCAATGCAACTATAAAATTATTGTGAACTTTCCTATGGTTTTCTTTTACCAAGCACCCCCATTATAGATGCTTGCATAGGTGTTACTTAGAAAATGTTCCTGTCTACATCATTAAAATAGTTGTAATCCTCTGATAATCAAGATTTGTCACATTTAGACCTTCTGATTGTTATTTACTTCTGATGATGTTTGCACAATTAAGATTAAATTTGCATGTATGATTCAATTTAAAAGTCAAAGGCTGATTTAAAAGTGAAATTTGTCTGCATTGTGTTTACTGGTAGATCTTGTGATGAACCTGGACAGAAGAAAAGCACTGTATATTTTATACGATACATTTTCCAGAATTCATAAGATGATTTGGTAATACATATGGTGAATTATTTACTTCCTCCCGATTCATTTATTATATTGTTGAAAAGTTTCTTTCACTTCATGGAATGACTTTTGTTCGTGTCACCCTTGTGAAGGTTGTTAACTTCAAGCCTGTGAAAGTGCCGTCTCAAATGGTGCTTCTCAGTCTTTCCTGTCCTAAGGTCTCTAAGGATTTCCTTCAAATCAAATAAGATTCAGGTAGAATAATATGGAACGGAGTTGGAGTCTGGAAGACATACGTAATAAAGCAATAGAAGGAAAATACTCATCATTGGAAAGACTTTGGTATTTGCATCTGAAGAAGTTTTATGATGCCTTGAACTGTCTGAGATGAAGTTCCTGAAGTGACTGATACGTGGAAATGATTTTTCAGAGAATAGCGTTTCGACTCCATCCTCTGCCCCAAGTAATAACAAGGCCATTAGAATCAACATAAATGGATTCTTGTCACTTACAAACCCACAGAAATTCACTGTATATGGGTCTCCCACAACAGTTAAGAAAATACAGAGCTAAATGATACTGTCTTCATGATCATGAGCAGTTCTTTCAGTGGAACTTCTCTTGTGAGCATTGGCAGTAGGATCTGAGCCATACTGCTGCCTGGAATCTGATTCCAGCCTCTCCTGGTGAAAGTAGGAATAATTGCACTTAAATCATAAAACCTGAGCACAAAATATCTTTACCAGAACCCTAGAATTTTGAGACACACTAAATCAAAACTGATCAATAAACTTTTCCGCATCAAACAAGGATTAGTTATGCAGTTTATCTAGAAAGTAGTTTATCCAGAATTCAAGTTCAAACATATGTTCACATGTTCTTGGTGAAAGTTCAAATATACTTTGATAATCTTACTGTGACTTGCTCTACAACACACCTTGATGTTGAAGCTTAAAGCTCAGGAGCAATGCAAAGCCCACTGTTTAAAACCTAATTGTAATTAATCCAAATGTTCACATGATTTTATTCTGTTTTTAAAAACAGCGTTGAATAGCTAAAAAATTTTTTCAGTGTTCTGAAAACTTGACTCTTTTTAATAAAATAAAACATAATAGCTTGGTCTCTTCTAGGAAACTAGGGCATGCAAGAGGTCTGTGTTCATCGTGAATCGCTTGAGCATATTGCGCTAATCAGATTGCATTTCATTACTCACTTTTACTGATGTGATCTAAAGCTGCTGGATTGGTTGAATGAAAATAGATGGAAAAGTGTGGATGCATACTTTTTT
>NW_010582647.1:613551-664526 GCF_000705375.1 Tinamus guttatus | reverse complement strand
AGGAATAGTCTTTACTATAAATTAACATGAACATGGTGGATAAAACCATGCAGGCTTTTATCTATTATTTTTAAATTAAATTTAGTTGTACAAAATTAGTTAAAAACGAATAAATGCCTTTAAGAGTCACGGTCTATAGAACTGAACAAGAAATAAGAATGGAACAAAAGGCAACACAACAGGAAACATATGCTCTGGTAGTCTGTTCACACCTGTTAACTGCCGTGAATAAGCTTGGAGATAGTATCAGCCATGCAAGGATTTCATTGTTTAGACAAACGAAAGTCTTTGTACAAAATCTGACCTTTCTTTTTCAGGATACTACTTAAACTCATTCTGCTTTGAAAAATAATCACTGCTGTAGACATGCTTTTACCCAGCCTGCGAGTGTAAGCATAGCGTATATTCCTTGCCCTGGCATTTGTTTCACAAGAGCATTTTCTTAGATTTAAAGACTTATAGATTTATCTCTCGTTACAAAAATTTTGTATATCTTCCCTGAGCTTAGCTGAATCAATTAAAGTATTAGGGTTAATGCTTTCCAAAGCTAAAATGAAACTAAAATAAAGAGATACTTACAGAGGAGTGGTAAAATACAAAACAGTAAATGTCTTTAGTGAAAGGATTCCTGCTTGCATTATGTCTAATGTAATATAACAAGCTAAAAGGGTAAAATTATTTTACCTGAATGAGATAGTGGGGTAATTATTCTGTAATTTACATTTTATTTCTGCTTACCTACAGAGCTTTTAGACCATTTTTTTTACACTCTAATTTCTCAACAAAGTTTCATTTCTTTTTGAATCTTTGCAAAGCTGTGTTTAGACCAAGATGATCTGGAGAGTTACCATGTGTCAGACAGATGATAGTTTGTATTTTATATTCTTTTCCAGAAAGCTCCAAACCACTGTTATCCTAAACATATGTGCCAAAATCCAGGAGTGTTCATGTTGTGTTGGTGAGGTGATGGATGATCAAAAGTTTTTTAGAGAGGAATCTGACTAAGCTCTGGCTGGATAAACATTATTAAAGCAATATGAAATGGAAATGAGTCATAGGTTGAGAGGACCTGTTATTCTTGAAGGTTATCTTGTAACTACTTACCATAGGATTTCTTTCTGTTTTCTTTCTAAATGCTTGATACTGAGAACTTCTGGGATTTGAAAGGCCATTAATTAAAACCACTATAGTAATTCATATATTTCTAGTATTAAATCGAATTACCTATGCATTTATAATTTTCTCCCACATGAGGGCTCTGATAGACACGTGGCCAGGGATTAAAATCAGCTGAAGCTGTTACTGCCTCTGGCCCCTCTGATGGATGTTGCTGTCCCCAAGACAGGAGCGTGTGATCACTCACGAATCAGCTCCTGAACCACCACTGTTTTCAGGCCAGCATATTAAGGTAAACCAATTCCAATTTCGGTTTATCCTAATGCGGCAGGCTGAAAACTGAAGGTTCAAGAGTTCACTCCTAATCTGTTCAGATGACTGTTTTGGGAGTAGCAGCATCTGTTGGGAGAGGGGTTGCGTACAGCTGGGGTGATTTAGCTCTTCTGGTTTTAGTCTCTTTCTGCATGTCAGGCCCCTCAAGGTCTGCACCTACACACTGAATTACTGGGAATTTTTTTGTAATTCATAATCTCACCAGTGGTCTGATTGTTTCCAGTAAGCTGCACCATGTAAAGCTCTGTCTCATTCTGTGTTTCATTTGCTGCACTGCCAAGGATAGTGAATACACTTTACTACGTCCACAGCATAAAAATCCACCGCTCACAGGGCTCGTTGCTCCATGTTTGTCCCTTAAACTTCACCTTCCAAGTACAAAGGGAAGAACAGTCATTTTAATATCCACTCATATGTAGACTAGAGATACACAAACATTACTTTTTTAAAAATAAGCTGCAATCTTTTACGCTGGACAAGTGAAACCAGTATCAGCCTGTTTGTCAGGAGTTAAGATAATTATACCTAGTCATGATACAAAATACCCTTTTATGATGGAAGATAACACCAGTTTTATTCTATTTTGAAATGCAATTCTAACTTTTAAATATTAATTTTCTATTATAAAACTTTCATGCAAAAAGTATTTCTAATCTCAGTTATTCTATTAAAGCGGTTTTGGTGTCTTGATTTAAAAACGGTGATAGATGATATAAGAGCATAGAGTTTAACATAGGTGAAATAAGATGGGGATTGAATTGGTATTGCAAATGAACTGACAAACTGGGCAGATGAAATTTAATATTGACGGATACTGTGTATCATGGCTGAGAACAACAAACACAGTATAAATAAAATGAATGGTATTGAAGTAAAGTAGGAGGGCTTTGAAAGGAATCCTGGAGTAATAGTCTATGTATTTTTAGCACGTATCCTACTGGAAAAACAATTACCAAAAGTGAGCAATTTTCAAAGAAGTAAAGCGTGGTAAAATGGCAAACTGGGTTAGATTTTTCAATGCCTTCTGGTAAGAATTGTACTCAAGTTTTTGCTGTATTTCTAAGCATATGCTATGGGGGTTTTCAAGGAGAAAAAGGAAAAGAAACATGCAAAGAATCATGACTGTTGGTTTTAGTAATTACTCTTGCGCTGCTTATCATGTACCAAACAAACAAAAATGTAATTGTGGCTGTCTCTAAAAATTACTGTTACTGTAGAAACAGCTTTAGAAGTAGTTTGTAAGAGCTACTGTGGAGGGTATACTTTGTTAAATGAGGCTTGAAAAGTTTTACCATCATACAGATGGGACATAAATTTACAGTCAGACTAAATAAGTATTTTTTGCTCCTGTCCTATTCATTTATAAACCTAGTTCTCTATGTTAATGACTACAACTCTCAGCAAAGTCTGTGAAAATTGAGGACAGTCAACAACAAATGAAAACGGATGGTATAGTTTTAATTTTTAAAGTTATTTCAATTGATAGGAAAAGCCAGAATTTTGAAAGCCAACTTGTCTAATCCTTCTTGATTAACAACATTCAGCATGATAACTGAGCCATTTTAATTACTGCTGTGAGGAAAACTGAATGCATCAGTTACTGTACAAATGTAACTGCTCTTAAAATCCTATCCCTAGAGTCTGAGGCACTTGGAAGAACACAGCAGTCCTGTTGCCATAAACTGATAGCAGTTGTTGCTTTTTTTTTTTTTTTAACTCCCTTTTTGTTTGTTTTTGTTTTCTGAGTAATTACTTAGAGACTTTTCAAATTTACTGTTTTGTATAAAAATCTATATGCATGTATGTATACACATTCTTTTCATTGACAAGGAATTTCAATATCTAACACTAAGCTAATGTATCTGAGATAGCAAAGTGACAACTTTAATACACTATTGTTGTTTTTTACATTACTTACCATTAGGCATATATGTTCATATTTAAAACAGTATTTAATAATCACTAATAACCTTATGATAAGTTAAAAAATCTGTTAATTGCAGAAAATGTAGTTAGTTATTTTAGTCAACGTTACTATATTTTCTAAATAGACAGGTTTTACAAAGCATGAGTATGTGGGACAGTGTTGTCTGAAATCATAAATCCGTATAGCCATTTGTCTCCACACCCCTTTTTATTTGTCTTTGGAAGTGATATGATGTGACATAATAGTAGAGAATTAGTACGGTATTATGGAAGGTAGCATGTAATACACTAATTACTCTAGGTGTATTAAGGGCTTTTTGTCTTTTAAAGAGACACTTTAAGTGGAAAAAAAATGTAATGTTTTTAGTAAACTGATTTTAATGAGTCTAAATGAATAACAGGCTTTTGAAAACTGTGTAGGTTTCTGCATTTGACATGACAGCTACAGCTAGTCTCACCTGCTGTTAACTCCCTGTTATGTCTCACCTGCTGCTATTGCCTCATGTTACTTACCTGACTTTGAAGGAAAGCTAAGGTTGGTGGAACACACGTTTTGACTGATTGACAGGCAGATATTCACTTGCAATCTTTAGTTAAGACCTTTTCTTGCATTGTGAAGTTTGGTATTTATTTCCGAAGAAGCAGCTGCAATTTTTAGCTGCTGAGGGATGGTTAAACTTCTATTTATTTTAGGCTTGGTATCTTATTAATGAAAATTAAGTCCTTTTTTGATACTATACCTATTCTTTTCTCCTGTCTTGTATTTTTTTATTATTTTTCTTCTGATTCCACCCATAGTTGCAGAGCAGTTGGTAGCAGTGGGTGGCAGTCAGAAATCTGTCTGTAGATTTCTGTAGCCTGCCTGCCTGCTGCTACAATTACCAGGTTAAAATCAACAGTGGAATTTGACAGTTTGGAGAAGAGTTTCACAGAAATCAGATTTTTAAGGAGCTATTCCTGGCATTTGTAGCTCATGTACTTCTGTCAAAGTCACGGGGTTTTGGTCTTTGAAAGCATCTGGCCATCTTTTCCTTTCAGACGACATTTAAGTACTGCTTACAGGATTGTTTTTGTAAGGTAACAAAGCAAGTCTGTTGCTCTGCCAGGTACGACAATTTTGTGCAGTTGAAATCTTGAGGATTTCAATTATCACTTGCATCTTGGTTTAACCACTCACTGCGGAGGTTAGTAATCTGTATGCAATAAATACTGATCATAGCTGTACGTCAGAATGCAGCAAACCTCTTCCAGAGTCTGCCTCACCCGTGCACTGAGAAGATCCCTTTATTCAGGGATTCAGGTGGGGAGCAAATTTTCTTCATTCCCGCTCCCCACACATGGCCTGGAGCTCCTGCTTCCGCTGTGTCTCGCGGCATCTTTGCTTCCATCTTTTGCTGTGCTTGTCTTAGCTGAGGTTCGCTGTAGCTGTCTTTCTGTGGCAGATTTCACTTCTTGTTTATTGCTGTCTTCTCTGTGGCCGAGTCCATGGCCTCATGTATTTACATTTAACTATGAACTTTGCAGTCCATTTTTCACCTACAGCTGTGAAATTATAAATACTATTTTAACTCCTCTTGGTTTTTCTTAATGTGCCTAGGTCTTTCTCTGGGTCGAGAGTTCTAAAAATTCCTAGTTTTAATAGGATTGCCTGAGATGTGGGATTGCCCGTGGGTATGATTGGAGCGTATACCACATAAATTGATAGTCTGTGAAATTCTGCCTCGGGAAAAGCAGGTAGTAACATCCTGCCAGGAGGAGTTTATGGTAGCATGGACTGCGGTGTGGAGTGTAAAACCTTTGTGTCTCTTTCAAGAATAAGTTGATGAGTCTTGCATTACTGGAGAGCCTGAAACAGTGTCTTTATAGAAAAAGAGGAGACATTTTAGTCCTACTTTTGATGATGTTGCTCTAATTTAAAAATCTTAGAATAGTATTTTCGAGTAGTTGACAGATAAGCACCTCTGAATTTTATTTTAATATGATTTTAATAATTAATGTAGCAATCAATACAGTACACTTTTGCAGAGATGATTGATTGAAGTATCCTTTAATTGCTGCCTTTAATTAGAAGTGATGCGTTAGCGCCCTAGATCTTGTCTATTATATTAATAATCAGAAAATTGATTTACTTCCATTTTAATTTTGATTCACTGGGGAGCTATGTGGTTTAAATGCACTTCCTTGCAAATGAAGTTGATTTGTTCACAGTGACAGATTTGACATTACCTTTTTTTTAAACTATATGTAGACATATAGGTATGTAAGTTACGCTTGTTCATTTAATACTGCTTAATAATGTGCTATCCAATTATTCATTTGGGGGGAGAAAAGCAGTAGCAGAACTGTTTTGCTTTTCTGTTTCACATTCTGTTATTATGCTAAATACTGCTTAGTCAAAGAGAGTGGAGCATTATAGTGGTAGTTGCGAAATTGCTTACTGGTTGCTACAAAAAGACTTAAGATATTAACAGTATCAAATGTGCATTTTTTTTTTCTTTTTATTAAAGCTCTCCAAGCATATTCTTTTCTTAGTAGGTCATTCTGCATATTAAAGATTTAGTGGATTATAGTCAGCAGCTCATTTTTTACTCATAAAATACTTTGAAATATGTGTGTACGTGAATGTATATATACATATTTATATAAAAATATCTTCCTCGTGGACAAATGAAAGCCGCCTTATTTTTGATTGCCCTACTTTCTTTCCCATGTCCATTTGCTTTTAATAAACCTTCCAGATCTAAAGAACATAATGCTCTCTTTCTGACACAGAAAGAAGTAACCTGTCTGAATGCACTGTGGAAGATTTTTGACTCTATAGATCTTTTACTTGTGACAGAGTGTAATTCACTGCATATTTTCATGCCCTCCAGGTAACCTATTAGATGAGATATTGTAGTGTTGATTACTGCAGTTAGTGTCATCTTGCATGCTGTAAGAAATACTTAAGCAGAAAAGTTATTTTTGAATATTTGCTGTCTTAGGCAAACCAGAATATGTTTAGCTTACAGTTGAATTTTTTACTAAAGAAAACACATTTTCTTGTGGATTAAAAATATATGGAAAAAATATACTTTCCAGACTGCATCTTATTGGAGATAATTTTTTGAATTCTTATTGCCTTTTTTGTCTTGCCTAAGACTTATTGCCTTTTTTTTTTCCTTTGTCTGTTCATGCATGCTATTACCTACAACATATGCCATGAGCATTTGAATAGCAGTTGGTTTAGAAGTTATTCTTGAGAAATTCCTGGAGAAGTCTTGATTATTTCATCTTGTATTTGTGCTTTCCAGTCAGCAAAGGAACATCTCTTTAGTTTACTTTCTGACCCGTTATTACTTGGAGATGACATGCACACGTCCTAGGAGCTTTGCGTAACTGCACTGTGAGCAGATACTCCTTAGATTACTTGAGCAAGATGTTAATCCATGCTCAGGAACAAAACCCATAAGCTCCAAAACTGAACAATAGCACGTGACATTTCTGCATCTTACAATTTCTTGCCAAGTCCTTCGGTCTAATTCTAGCTGCGTGTGTGTGTGTGACAATTTCCCAATGAGCATCTCCACTGAAGCCATCTCCTGCTGCTGCTGTAACTGCCGTGTAGTGCCTGCATCAAAGAAGTTTCTCATTGTATACAAATCATGGGCAGTAAAATAAAATTGCTTAGGTAAAAGAAACCTTGTAGCGTTGTGCCAGAATTCTGCAACAGACTGACTTGTATAAATCAGTCTGCTGGTATGTGACGTTTAGTTTATGCCATCCTGACATTAATTAAGGTAGATTTTTAGGTTTTATATGCATGTGCTCCTACATACATGTAAATCAGGAGGTGCCAAATTTAAGGTGTGTTGTTCAAACTCAGATCTCACTTTACATACATTATACTGAAGTCTTTAATAATGTGATCAGTATCTGCCTGCAAGTAGTACAACAAAATATTGTTAGTCATTCTAAAATTTGAATGGAGAGGTACATTGTCTTTAACTTCCATATGCATTGCATGTGACAGAAGTTGTGACGTGACAAATAGAGTTAGTACTTTTAGACTAACCCAGCACCTGACATAAGGTTTGTACTCGTAAATCTCCTATTATGCTGCCGATGTTTTATTTAGCTTATAACCAGAAAGTATTTCTCCTGGTGACCTATATATAAACAAACAAGGAACTAGATGGCTTTTCTGTGTGATTTCTTCCTGCTTTTTACAACCACTCTTCTAAAGCTTTTAAAGTGCAGAAAAAGGAGAGGTTCGCTAGACAGCACACAAAGAGCAGAAATTCCATGGATTACTTACCTCAAAAATTCTCACTTGCCTGCTACTACTTGGCTAGCAACCCGAGTCATAATTTTAGGCATAGTTCAATGATAAAAATATCATCTTTCCTAACTGTCTCTCATCTCCAGTCCTTCTACATCTTGCACTGCTGAAGGAGGTCCTCAAGGACTGAAGGAATGGATGGAATTACGTTTGAAAGGAGTCTCTCTGTCTGCTCTGAAAATTTTAAACTCTTTTGCTCTAAGTTTTTTGAAAATTATTGATGCATTGTATAGATCCCTGGCTAGATGTATGAGGAAAGAAAATTACAGCTCCTTCTCTGTAGGATCACAAAAACTAGGCAATTCTGTCTTTGAGGAGTCTTGCCCTGCTTTAGGATACCCTGGCCTACAAAAGTATGTTTTCCACTGGTGGCCAAAATGTCACTGAAAATGAACAAAAGAGAAAATGTGTTGCTTTCTTCAGATCTTTTGGCCAATTCTAAAGAACCAATACCTGTTGATCTCTAGTGTTCATTGAATATGAATATGAAACTTCTCTAGTATGTTTGTATTCAAGACAAAATATTAAGGAGCTGCTAAGAATTTAGCACTGTAGCTAATACTCGCATAGGGAAGCTTCCTTGTATCATCTAGCAAGAATATGTTTGTAACATGACCCTGTTTGTCTCACGCATGTCTAAATACTTTCATTAGTACCTTTTAACCACCTTAGCACTAGAATTTACTTGCCAAGCTTCCAGGGTCTTAATGTAACACAGCAAAACTTCGGATTTTAGCTGCAGGAATTCAGTTGTCATCATTTCAGAGAGTTTTTGCAGTCTTTCATAGTCATTTTCACCCTTCATCTCATCCTAGTCCCATAAATGATTTAAGGGCTTCTAGTTAAAGTTAGCACAGGCTTGCAGTTGTCCCATCATGAGTGAAAGATGTATTTCATATATGGATATAGATAGGGTAAAGTCTTCTGCTTTGTTTATCTATAACTGCCTTGGAAGGCATTTCTATTCTAACAGTAGATAATACCATTTTATTGTTGCAGTTTCATTCACTGATAGAAAAAGTCTTATCTAAGTAAATTCTAGCAGTGCTGAGTTGAACCTGAGTCAATGTAGAATAAGATTTATAATGACAGCTTCGAAAGATTACTAATCATAATATTTCTGGGTCATAGTTGATCATGTATCTTAATTATACATGTGAGAAACATTGTGATAATCAAATACTAATACATAATCTGCAATGCTAACCTGATGCAAAGCTCAGATGGATTGCTGTATAACATTGGTTTCATTTGATTTTAGATTTGAAAGGAAGTTAATGAATAAAAATATTTCTAATAACAAGATAGCACTGATTCTGTTCTAATTTAATCATTTTAAAAGTTCGGGAAAGTGGCTTTTCAAATCTAATCTTATAACTTCTGTAGATGTGATGATTGCTTATAAATGAACAGCTGTATCTTCTGCGCCACAGGCTTAAATTAAAGTCCCAAAGTCCCATAGGTTTTGAATTCCATAGCACGTTAGCAAGAAACCTACAAATATAGAAAGGCTCATGCTCTAAGACTGAGCACAATCCATGTGATATTCATGATTAGTAAGGCAAACAAAATGCAGCCTTAGAGCAAATGCTGCAGTGCAAACTACTGAAGAAACTAAAAATCTAAAATAAACAAGGTTCACCATAATTGTTGAGGTTATGTGACTTTTGTATGTCTTTCTCATTTCAAAACTTAACTTTTAGGTGAAAATATCATCTCTTCAGATTCATTTCTTTTAATTTAGTAATTCAAGTTAAAATAGATGACATTGTTTAAGCTGTTGCTCTTCTAGAGCATATCTAGAACCTTGATGTGATGTGATGTGTTCTTTTCTAACCAGTATAAAAAACTGTGAAACATGTGGTGGTTTGCCAGGAATCTGGAGGGAAGAAGGATCACGGTCTCATGATTTATGGTCTCAGAATACAAATGTTGTGAAAGTGATTAGGAGGGACCTTGGTATCAGACTGTAACTGTCATTGTGCTCAAAATTTCTCCACGTACTTCCGACAGGAAAGGTAAATTCAATGCAACTACGGACTTAGAAGTGAATATCCATTTTCGAAACCTGCTGCAGCAGTTTAATTTGTTTGCTTACTATCAAAGAGTTTAACTCAGAAGCTAGTTAAGGAGGTATTTTGAAAGAGATAAAAAAGACCCTTTGAAGAATTTTGTTTGTTTGCAACATATTTTTAAGGGAACTAATGAGGAACTAATAGGTATAGATAAAGAAAATATGGGTAATTAAGAGTCAGAGTTCAAAATGTAGTAGTCTTAGTTTAACCAAAGTATACAAAAAGCCTGAAAAAGAAAATCCCATCCATTGCAGTCTAAAATCCAGACCTTATTAGTAATATATGGATATACTCTCGTTTATGAACAGATCGTTGTTCAACAGAAGTTTGAGCAAGGCATGTTTCTTTGTTTTTGTAGTGATTCTGAGCAGCATTACCTCTTCTGGTGTCTTTGTGAACCAGTGTTGAACCCTTGGCTAACATGAACCAGATTTGACAAAGAGGTGAAGACATCAAAGATAATTAAATTCCTACATGCTATGTAAAAAATAGGCAGCTGTGGCTTGGAGAGTGATGCTTTTAAGGCCATTAAAGGAAAGACTTCAGCTTAAACTTATATTCGCTGTCCCAGAAAACTGACAACTCTAGAAAAAGCTGCAGTCAGCTTTTACACCTTCTTAGGGACAAAGATGCAAATCGGCGGGGATTAAAAAGCGAAGCAGTATTTATTTTGGCATGTGTATGACCAAAACAAATTAGTGACTTGTAGATGTTCTGCCCATGTAAAAATACTTGCACAGCGTTGTCTTCCTTCCTCTCCTCAACTTCTGCTGCCCCCAGCTGATGATCATGCAGAGGGATTTCTATCATAGGTTGAGACAAATTAGCTTCTCTACTTCAATATTAGGCAATATTAGTTAAGAGTTATTTAAAACTGCAAAATTAATCTTCCAATTTTCTTTCTTTTAGTTCAGCACTTTTCACATTGTGAAAATTTTGTTTTTTAGACTTATGTTTTCTGTTCTTGAAAAAAAAGGCTCTTCAAATGTATTATTGAAAAATATACCTTGTTAACAATTAAATAACATTCTTAGCCTTAGCAAGCTTTTATGCTGTTCCTTTTCCACAGATCAACAGATCTTAAAGGTTTTCTCTCCCAAACATGTGTGTGTCTTAAGACAAGTTTTTCTGATGTTGTTTTATTTAGGCAAGTTTAGGCGGATAAAATTATAAAGATTTCAGAGTTAAGAATTGCAGGCCCTTATAGGTATATGTTGAATATACTCTTCAGACTTGTTGGGCGGCAGAGGGGAAGAGATATTAAAAAGAGGTTATAAAAAAACAAATTCCTTTAATGCATGCTGTATAAAAACAAAATATACAACACTTAATGGAGGGAAAAAGAAAAAAAAAAACACCACTGAAAAATTATGTGACCAAATGGCTATGTAAGCGTAAAGCCTCCACAAGTAAATAAGCTTTGAGGCTAATAAAAAGTTATTTTCTTCATCCATGCAAGGTGATCTTGGGGAAGAAAGAGGGAGCAGAGGGCTGTTAGGCTGTCCCGTCCTAGGGCATATAAATGCTTTGGAGGATTTTGACATTTCCTTATGTTCAGGGAGGGAGCATCAGCATATGTTCCTGCCTGAGGTCAGCTTGCTTTGCTTATGCATGTGAAAAGTTGTATTTATCTGAATTGCTGATGGCATCTGCATTTGTCACAATAATATGAAAAATGGTATCCTAGGACCACCACCCGCTCTAACGTTGTATTTTTGGACAAGGGATGATCAGATTTGGGGTGTGAATGCCTTTCAGTAATCCCACTCCCCCTGGCCAGCCCAGTCTCACTGTAGGAGCGATGTCTGTCCCTAAGGCACTAAGTCCTGTGCTGAAAACTATAGTACCAAGAGGTGCAAGAGGCTGGAAGTGGTGATGGTGTCACTGTCTTCCCAGAGCAGAATTGGCCCTTTCCTGGAGCAAGTGCAGAGGAAGCGCAGCAGAATAGTCAGCATTTCTTTCCCCACTGCCAGCACGTGCGTCCATGGCGCCGTCCTGTTGCTCAGGTGGAGAAGCCGTAGGAGCATCACAGTCTGCTGGGCTAGGAGGCAGGTGCAGGAGCTGGGTCACTTCTGGTGCTGAGAAAGAACATTTATACAGGTAATCCGGATAGATACTCTTCTTTAAGTTTGCAATTTGGTTTATAATTCCACTGCCTTCCTGTATATAATTCTACTGCCTGGTTCTGAGGCAAACAGAAGGAAGAGACTTCATGCCCTATGTATTCAAATCACCAGAGAGTCTGCCCTTTAGAGGTGAAGTTGTCTTTGCTGCTTCCCTGTTGAGGAGAAGCACTGGTGAGGACCTTAGTTGTGTGGGGTGTATCTTACCTTCCTGCACAGCAGGTACGTGGAGGGGTATGTGTAATGAATCGAATGAATCTTTATGCGATTCGTTAAGAACTTCAACCCTTTCAGAGCCTTCCTAGAGGGGAAGTGGTGGAAATACCCCCCTGCCCTACAATTGTGTGAGATGATGATTCCTTCCTCCCCACTGGCTGCTGAGGAGTTTTTCCAAGTGTGTCTTGTGCATGGTTTAATTTTGAGGGAGACTCATGTTTTAGGCGTTTCTATAGTGGTTTTATTCCAGGAAGCTCTATTTAGTTTGCATTGTTTCCTACAGGTTGTTTGTGCATTGAGCAGACATAAATTTCATTCATGTTGTTTGTGTTTATTATAATAATAAAGCTGATACTCCCTTTGCAAAGTGAAGATAAATGCTTACTGTGCCTTCCAGGGAAAGTGTTCTCTTGCAGTGCCAGTGTGTGATTAAATTTGATTATCCTTTATTTTTTGTTATCAATTCCTTCCTAATCCAAAATCCTTCATCAGAGCCTTTTGTATATTCATGTAAAATAGACATATCTGTATATATTCACCTATTTATATCTATTTGATTTAATCTACTGGAAGAGTAATAGATAACTAGTAAACTGTTAGGCAAATAGTAAACAGTTAAGGCCATTAAAAGATTTCTGTGTTAGGCAATAAGGAAAACCTAAGCCACAAAAACTCATTCTTAAAATAGTCCTGTGATTTTGATGTACAATTTTAAATTTACCTAGAATCTGATAATTTATCCACAAGCTTAACACTAAACAGGGACATGGAGATTGGGCCCCAGCATTCAGTTGGAATTTATATCTTGTAGCCAGATTTGTATCAATCTCTTGCTCTTGAAATTTCTGTGGCTTCAGCGGGAGCACCCATAGGTTTAAGGATCTGGTAGTGATGTGGGCACTGGCATTCGGGTTATGTTCATTCCAAATGAATTCTGACACTGTTCTGCTTTCTAGAACAGGTTGCTTGACTGACAGGGAAAAAGATTCTCACCAGGAAAGCAGTGGGAACTGGCTACCCAGTTTCCTTGAATCCAATAGTCTTAATGTCAAAATGTGGCACTATTAGTATGAAGAGTCCAAAATACTTGCAATGTGGTCAGCCCACAGGCCACAATAGTGAAACAAGAACTAAAGAAAAAGCTGGACTTCATAGCCCTGTATTTTTTTAGTTATTTTTGTGGACTTTTTATAACACAATATGCAAAAATATTATAGCAGTGGACTTTAGGCCATTCATTCTAAATTTATCAAGAGCATTTTATCCAATTTGACAACTGAAAAAAGAATGAAATTAGTAACGCAAATAAATGTAAAGCAGCAATTTTTGAGGGCTTAGGATAAAAGATCATGTAGCTGTGTGATGGATATGTATGTAGCCAAATAGCAGCTGTCATCCAGTGCCAAAAGTTGGAAAAAGTTTGATTTGGCAACAGGTCTGCCTACATAAACTTTTCTACCCCTTTTTTATTGTGCACGCTTACATGAAAAAATATTTATGAAATTGTATGCATCTGTTGGTGGGTGTAAGTCATTCTGGCATTTGGTTTTGGAAGGGTTTTTTTTCACACTTCAGTTTACTCTTCCTGCATCAAAATCATTTACATGCTGCCTTATTCCTGCATCATAGCAGCGCTTCTGATGGTATTTTATAGTATTAACAGTAATTATTTTGGGTTTGGTTTTAAGAATAACTCAACATTCATTTTGCAGCTATCTCTATTTTTTGGTGTGTATGTAGTGAGGTGCCTAGCGACTACTCTAAATTAGTAACCAAATTTCGCTGTATAGTTAAGGGGAAGAGTCTTGTGTCAGGGAGATCCCTGTCTGCCTTAACTGTTTGGGACTAGATGCATAATTTTTAGAATTTGAATTTAAGGGGACATAAGTCCCATTCATAGAAAAAGCAATAGGCTATGCTGTATAAAGGCTGTAAATCAGAAGTGCAGAAGGAGCTAGGAAGACAAACAAAAGTAATCGCAGTGAACTGAGCGAGTGCTGCCCACTGGTCACACTCTCACCTGCCTCTTTATCCTCTCTACCCTTGCTCCTGGGGAGCATGAATTTGGTTGAACATGCAGCAGCCAAAACTGCTGTGCTCGAACTGTGACTCACATTTAGTAGAAAGGAAAATAGAAGGAGCAAGAAGATGTGAAGATGAGTTCATGTCTTTGTGCACATGTGTTTGTATATGCATGCACTCTTATAATCTTGCTATCAAAATGGGAGCTCATCCTGCTTTTGAGATGACAGTGTTCTTCAGCAATTATGTTTCCATGATTATTGACATTTTTTATTTGCAAATATATATGAAAATTGCATCTATCCATAATATGACAAGTATTTTGATAGTGAATATGCAAGGATCAATAAAATTCTTCTTGAGTTATTAGCTCTGCTCTAAGCTCTCATTTGCCTGAAATTTGGAGTTTGCTTCTTCAGAACATATGCCTAGTAAGGACAGCGTTAGGCTATTTTATTTCCTGAGCAAGTGGCCTTATCTAGAAAGAATTTCAGAGTTTGTCATAGGCTTTCAACCTGTGAATCTGCAGACATATTTTTGAGGAGAATAACTCCTTTGGAGATTAGAACTGTTATCCTTCTAAATTACAAGATGTGTCAGTTCCTACAATTTTATTTTATTGTTTAAATAGGTGGGCTTTTTATCTTTATAATGGTACATGTAGGAGGCACTATTAACAAAGTTCATATTACTGCAGAATAGCATAAAAAGCTGTAATTGCTAACTGAACTGTTACTTTGCATGAAAAATATTCTGAAATGCTTTTGTTGATATGAAAGTTTCAGCTTCCAGATAGCTGAAAAATACATGTATTTTTTTTCCTTTCATTCTGTAGTCCTGTTCCAAAAATAAGGTCAACTCTTCTTCAGCAGATTTAGTCTTGTTTAGGTATTTGTCGTGTTTGGGTTTTTTTAGTAATTTTGGCAGATTTTCCCTCTGAGACCTCCATGTTTTCAGCAAACTTAGATAGCTGTGTTTTATTAGCTTTTATTTATTTATGAAGTTGCTTATCATTCTCTGATAGGGGATGTTAACTCCGTGCACAATTCAGAGCACCTTAGCAAACTTAATATATGTATGAATAAACAGACTATTGTACCACATTATGAGAAAATAAATACAAGTACAGTAATGACAAGCCCATTTTTTTTTGAAGGGTTACCTATGTGAGCCTATTGCCATCCATTGGCCATCTTACAGCTGTTAAGAGGAAAAAAATGACATTTTTTCTCTCTTAGCAGACATAAGCGAGTTGTTTAATGGGTGGAACATTTAAATATTTTCTATTTTGTATAAATAAATTTCTAAAGTTTGGAGTGTTTTTCATTATTTTATTCTTGAGGACAGGCATTAGCAGTAGAAAGTGTGTTTCACCTTCCAACTTAAAGATGCTTGAGAAAATCACAGTTGGTTTAACCTTCTTTCCTTAACAATTTGTAGTGAGAGGGAAAAGGGAGGTTCTTTTCTCAAAAATTATTTTGGGGAGATTCTTCTCTGACATAATTAACAGCAGAAAAACGTTAAAAAAAAAAACTTTTTTACTTCCTGATTAATTAACACATTTTTGACCAAAATAATCAATACTAAAAGTTAATATAAAGTATGTTGCAAATCATATAGGAAGACAACTATTTTCTTGAAAGAATGAAACGGAACAAAACAGTGTCTGTCCATGGTGTATGATCTTTCTGTCTCAAAGGTTTTCTTTTCCAGAAACACACTTGCTTTTCCAAAATATCGTTAGGCCGCCTTAACTTTACTTGCAGCTCTCTGCCATGAATTTGGACGCGTATTTTCTCGTGGAGTGTTTTGTTCTCTGGCCTTATTCGCCTTTGTCTTTTTTGGTGAGATTTACCAGCTTTTGCAATGGAAGTTACCCAAATAACTCTTAAAGTAGTTGTAAACAAAGAACAGTAGTTATAATCCTTGTTTCATATATTACTCATAACACTATAATACTCAATTATTCCTCATCACTCTTCAAATAATTAAGGTATTTGTAAATTAGCATCAAATCCTTAGCTGATATCCATCCAAACAATTAATATTTGAGGGATTGTTTGCTTTTTAAGCTTACTCATCAGTCCTAAGCCTTTAATATTGTGAGTTTTTTTCATTATTTTTTTTTTTTTAATTCCTAGGTTTCTATCTCCCACACATGGGAATAATACATTTCTTCAGACTGAGACTGAATTTTTGCAGTTCAGTCTTGTGAACTGAGTACAGGGGTACAACAGTCAGTAGACTTCAAGGGTTCATATAATTCGAAAAAAATTATAGAGTTCCTACCCTTTACAAAACTTTTTAACTTGATTTGTTTTTGGCTCTGAATATTAGTAAAGAGGTCACAAAATCTGTAAGAATATGAGAAAAAGGATACGTGTGTGTATGAAGATGTGTACATATGTGTGCATAACTGCATATTTATGTATACATATATTTGCATGGATAGATCATTTATTTTTTTTTTTTAGTAGATTGGATTGACTTACTGAAAAGCTTTCACCTTGAATTCCACTCAATGAAGTGGCTTACTTTGTTATGGAGACCTTGAGCGCTTACTGAGGCATGTTGTGGAGAACAGTTTATGTATTTGTGAGAATGCATCAATGTGTCTAATCATCTTCTCTCATCCTGTCTTTACTCAAGGTTATTCCTGTACATTTTTCCTGGGGTTCTCAAGCTTTTATTTTGATACACCTAGTTCATATGTGGTGCGTCAGGGTGAGGCCCTTCTCGTAACTCTTAGTGTGTTCTGGCCTGATTTCTCCTTTGCAGCTCACAATTTAGTTTGAGAGCTGCGGGGCTCCGCACGGGCCTGCGCTCTCAGGACCGGCCCCGTGGCATTCGCTCCCACAACACCTGCAGGACGGGGCACGGCCAGCGTGGCCTGAGCAGGCAGCTGGGGAGGCTCCGGGGACCTTCCGGGCTAGAGCGCACGAGAGGGCTGATATCGGAGGGCCCCAAGTTTCCAAAGTGGATTTTGCAGAGTTCAGAAACCACGTGCACTGATGCATGTGCCTGGTAATCATCACATCTGTTAATGTGCTGCAAGAAATAGACCGCTTATTCATACATAATTTAACTTTTGGCTTTTATTAGATGCTTGACTCATGTAAAGTATAATATAAATGCAGAAAACATTAACAGTTGGGATTTCAGGAGGAGTAATTGCAGCTGAAGCACTCAAAGGGACAGTTTGTTTGTCTCTGAGAGAAGAACAGAGCTTTAATTAAGCTAAATGTATCTGATCAATAATCTCTACTTGAAATTTAGAATCAAGGTAGGGATGCTATGGTTTAAAGCAGAGACACCAGGAAGATTCTTGCAGTGCCATGATTTATTTCCTTTCAGTGTGGTTTATCAGTTAGCTTTTTCTTCCTGTCATTGCTATTTTAATTGCTTGATTGGGGAAGCTGAAGTTCTGTAAGGCTATTTGTGTGCTCTGTGTTAACAGTTCCAGCTTACTTTCATATCTGTTTATTTTTTAGATGTTTTAAAATATTATAAATAAAATTAAGCTACATTATATTTTTATTCTCTGATTTGTGGCTTATGAGGATTTGTGTGATTGTAGAGGGGAAGTGTTTCACACAGGGAAGAGTCTGTAAGTTTTTCGTGTTGACCATGTGATATCATTGACCATTTACTGAAGGCTGGTTATTTTACATTCCTAGGGAAGGGTGTGAAAGCTGAGTTCCTGTTTTTGCAGCAGCTTGTACAAGCCCAGTTTTAGACTGAAGTAGTTTGATCCTGAGTAAGAAAACAAACCTGTCGGTCTTCAGAGTTATTAGACTGCTGTGGTATGCCTTATCAAATAAAAAGCTTAAAATACATCAGCTGATTGCAGCTTAGCTTTTAAATTATTTAAACTTTCAGCTTAGCTCCTGGAAAGTTTTCTTTTTCAAAGAAATTAATGTGGCACCCGAAAGAAAATAAGGAGATGTAATTAGCAGATGTATTGGGATTACCCTGCACAGGTAATGCACTGTGCTTTCTTGTTTTCCAGTGCTCTTTAAGATTACTATAAAAGCACCGGGCAAGGTCTGCAGAATCTTAAAAATGCAGACAGACCTTTCTGAGAGGTGCGGTGACTTCCCCCAAAGGTTTCTGCTTAGCACCTCAAAATAGAGGAGCACGTTTAGCAGGGTTTCTGTTGATACCGTAGAACAGAGCCTTAAAGGAAACACTTGCAAGTTTAACTGCAAATGAATATATATTTGTATACTCGTTTGGCATTTAAATACAAGCATCAGAACTATCACGGCGCTGAGTGTCCTTCATCCTATTGTGCCTTGCAACATTTATTCTAATGGCTCTTTTGAAAGCGGCATCAGTTGTCTAATAAAGTAAATAATCTTTCTGGGGGGGAAGGGGGAAGCTTGCCGTCTGTTCTTTTAAAGTGTCATATCTGCCTCTATAATTTTCTTTACAAAATTAGTGGAATATAATTGCCAAGTTTGTTTGCCAGAATAAATGTTTTAGTGGGGGTGGAAGGAAAAATGAGTGATTAAAATAAAGTGACTGCAAGGTCTCTATCTCTTAGGCCTAACAAACTTATTACATTTCAAAACAGGTTTTTATTTATTTACTTTTTGACTGGCTCTTGGCTCCTTGTAATTTCGTATTTTCTTCCCTCATGGGACTTAAAAAAAAGTGATGAAATAAAGATATTTCTGGGCTCCTATTCAAAACCAGTGACTATAAATGTTCCTCCTAAAACAAAGAAAAACAAACAAACAAAAATCAATAAAATAAAAAAGGAGTAAAAGATCCTGAATAAATTTTAGCTTTTTTTTTAGCTTTTCTTTCTTTTCTTTTTTTTTTTTCCCCTGCAATAGTCTTAAAATGAAAGAGATTATAAAAGAAATACAATTTTGGTAAGCAGTAGGAACAGGAAGGTTCTCCTGTAAAATATACGAGGCAGAATGTCATTGTACAGAAAAATAAATAGAACAATTTATGTTTGGAAATTGAATTGTACTTCTCATATATAAGAGGAAATAAATCCCATTTTACTCTAAGAAAAGTAGACCCTATACAAATCTTGAGTAATTTTCTTGGATTCCTTAGGAAAAATAAACAATGATTGTAGCAACATCAGCTAGAGCATCTAATTAGATGTTTCTATTTTGTAACAAACTTCTGTCTTGGTCGTAAGTGTTATTGAATAAACTTAGAAAAATATTTTCAGGTTCTTAAATGTATAGGGATGATGATCACCTGATCAACATTTGTTCATTTTGGCAAAACAGTTCTTCTCTGTATATTAGCCCTTCATATGCAGGAAAAAATGTACAGTATGTGATCTTAACTCCGTTTTAAAGCATAAATAGTTAGAAAAAAAGTTTAAAATAATTTTATATTGACAAATATTTGCACAAAATGAATCAGTTATTTCAAAATGAGAATTCTGTATTAATTCTATATTTCAGATCCCGTGACAGGGATATGTAGCATGTGTATAAATGGCAGAAACTTATAAAAAGGGCTGGATATAACAGTTAAACAACTGAAAACTATAAATAATCTAATTGTTTACTTTCGATACTGGTGGAGTCTAAAAGCTTTTACAATGACAAAACTCTCACCAACATGGAGGTTTCATAGACTTGTTTTTGTTACCCAGGTTGGTGCCAACACTGGCTGTTCTCCCTTCGTGTGACTCTAGATCATTGCGCACGGCTGTCTCAGGGAAAGGCCCGTAGCGTTCTGGGGAAGAATATTGCAATGTCGGTTCAAGGGATTAAAGCAATTCCCAGCTGCACACGCATGCGTCCCCTCTGCGTGCTTTGTGTGTGTGTGTCTTTAGTTCAAATTATAAAATGTAATCCTCAAAACAAACGTGCTACTACTGTGGAGCATTTTATAGCTGTCTCTTGCTCTGTGTGAAATGTATTTTTGCACAGTTGTGCTTCTTCATGGAATAGTGCTTCCCATTCACTGCTCCCTGATTTATACATGCTAAAACGTCCTATCTTTGGCCTGTTGCACGACACGACCTGTATTTATTGCACAGACGTTTCTGCAATACGCGGGGAGCAGAATCCCCGTTAGCTCCTCAGCGCCAGCTCTAATGAAATTCCCGCTTCGCACGGCCCGTTTCCGTTCAGCTGTTTTGACAGTAGTCATCCCCGTAAGTGCTTTGCCGATTAGGCTCCAGGCATGGGGGTGCAACCTGATCCGGGTCGTGTTTCCCTGTGTTGTCTGCTGACCAGGAGGAGAACACTTGCATTAGCTGCTCTGATCAATCCCCAGCACATCGCATCGTTTAGGAGACAATTAATACTGCAGTGTAAAGACTCCCCGGAGCATTTCCTCGGAGCTGGATCGCTTTACACAGAAACCACAGGAGTTGTGTGCAAGGAGGAGGAAGCCAAATAGAAAAAGAAAAGGAAAAAAAAGAAAAGGCATTAAGAAAGCTAGATATAGGCACCAAACCCTGTTTCATTTTCTGTTGCACCACTCTTCTGTCATTCAAGCTCCATTTTTTTTTGTGCAGTGTTAAACCTAGTTGTATTTTGATTTGTTGAAAAGGCAGTGTAAAATATTCTGAAAGAGACAATAGTACTTTTTGCTTATTGTTTGTTTATCATGATGCCAGGTTTGTTTCAGTGCCTCCCAGTACTATGTTCTTTTTTTTTTCTTTTAAAAAAAGATCTTAGCAAGATTTTGAGTGTGTATGAGCACATCCTGTTAATGATCAGGCAGGGCTTTTAGTTTTCTTGATAATGAAATATTTAATCAGCAGAGATCATTCAAGGAGACAGATGAGAAGCCTTCACTAAGACAATTTATTCTTGCAGGTGACGGTGGTTTCTGCCTGATTCTTTTTTATAGGCTACGCTGCTGCATTGTAAGGAGCATAGGTTACTGAGAGCAGGTGATAGTAACACATAAAATTCGCAGGAAAATGTTACATTTCTTCCATCTATGTACTGCTGGTGACACTGTACGCATTGCAAAATGACAGGGAGGCCAGGTGACGTGTAACAGCAAACTTCAAAACTCACTGCAGATGGGTTAGTGTTGACCTCATGGTTACATTGTAATTTTCATTTACTTAGGTAAAGGAAATTTATTTTTCATCAGAACTGATTCAAGCTTTGGATTTTATGTGTGACAATGTCAATCTTTTGCTACTTAAAAAACAGAGTTTTCTCTATGGTAATTCCACAGCTAAAATTTATCATTCCACTTTTCTGCTGTGATCTTGAAGCAAGATGTGCACTGGCATTGAATAGAGATTTTCATTTGGTATATCTGTGTGTAAAAGTGTTATTTTGGTTTCAGTGATGTACTAGAATCAACGCTGTTCATGGTATACGTCCTTCTGTTAGAACTGCTCTACTGCTTGTTTGTTTGTTTATTTTTTTCTTTTGGAGTGCACAGAGCGATCAATACCATTTATTTGAGCATGTTGTATATTTACAGAATGTGTTTGTGTAAATATTTTTAGTACATTTAATTTCAAAGCAATTTTATTTCGATCTCTAGCTTGTCTTGTTTTGTGATTAGGTGGAAGGTAAATACCCCCTTCCAAGTTTGTTTTTTTCATAAATCACCTTTCTTGAATCAAAACTGATTTTGTGGGATGTGAGTAATTGGTTTAGTGTATGACATATGGAGTGCAGAAATGTGTGTGGCTTGTTTCAATGCAAGGTCATGCTTTTCTCCTTAGGTCTGAGATTTTTGTTTTTTAAAGCCTCTTTGCTATGCAGTAAAGCTGTACAATAGCACCTAAACACTGTTTTAATCACAAAGAGAAAATAAAAGCAGCTTTTTCTGCCTTTTCTCAGGGGAAAAAAAAGTGCAGTTTTCTTTGGCCATCCTATAAATGTTTAAAATGAAGAAATCAAACCACTAAGACATGGTGGAGTTTTTTTTTTTTTTTTTTTTTTTTTAAACACAGAGCTCTATTGCAGTTTGGAAAAGGATTACGTGACAGCGTAGGCTTTGTCTAAACCTTTCTAGAGGATTGTACTATAAGCTATGATAATTATTTAGCATTTGTGAGCAATGTGCAAAGAATCCCAAATGCTGTGAGGCTGTATGCAAAGGGTAAAATAAAGGCCCTGGTGCATGGGGTGTTTTTCTGCTGGCTGCAGGGTGGTGCCAGTCACTGTCACAGACAGGAAGATGGAAGGTGAGAGTGAGGTAAGGGAAAGGGGCCGCAACCGAAGTGTGAAAAACACACCAAGTGCTCCAGAGTGGAGAGGAAAATTGGGCAACGTGATATTCAGCAGAGTAGAAGAGTCAGAGCCCAGGGCGACTGGAGTGCCAAGAAACAGAGAGCTGCACCTTGCTGCTGGATCTGGCAGTGAGCGCTGGCCGTGAGATTTAAGGTTCAGCATCTGTATTATGCACATGTGCACAATAACTGACAACAAACTATAGGCGGGAGGGATGTTTATCCCCTCCCTTTTGTTGCCACCAAAGCCGTCACATTTTTATAGATAAATATCCACTTAGCGTTTCAAATATAGTTTATATGTATTAATATTTTTCCATGATTTCAGAATATAGATACACAGTCGTGTAGAGTATAGACCTCCTGCTTGGACAATACTCAGCATAACTAATTTAACAGAAGTTCTTGAAACATAATTTGTGGACTGGTTACGTTGTACAGGCTTTCACAGTTTTCAGCTGCTAAATCATGTTTAAGACAGCTTAACTCTATTAATTATACCTCTATATATTCAGTAAATAATTACAGTTATTACACAAATGTGTAAGATGTGAATGGGTATAAAAGGCAAACTGGATGTTCAAATACTTGAGAGCAATTGGCCTTGAAAGGTCTTGCCATAACAATTTGCAGCTGTATTAAGAAATGATTTAATAATATCTACACTAAATCAATGTATTTGTAATGGAGTATTCATTATAAAACCTTCTATCATATTCGTCTGTAGTACTGGCTTTTGGGTTCATCCTTGTGTTAACTAAAAGTTATATGATATTTGAAATAATCTAGAACTAGACCAAAATAGTTCAGAATACGGATATTGAGGATAGACTTCTCATGTTTGCTTATTTCCAAACAACAATGCATTTTTTTGTTTGTTTTTATTGGGGTTTTTTTGTTTTGTTTTGTTTTCCCCTAATTTATGCTTTGCATATATGGTCTTGGACTCTGGTTGAACTAGAAAGTTATGTATGTACAAGATATACTTAAAAAGAGGTTATGAAAAACAACTTCGGATGGTCAGTACGTCGTGTTTTTGCCTGGAAATCTCCTTTCTTTGTATGCTTATTGAGGCATCGCTAGTTGTTTTTGGAAAGCTGCTTTTGAATGGCACCGTTGCGATGTGACTCCAGCAGTCTGGGGACCCTGGAGAAGCCAGTCTATTCAGCTCAAATCTTGGTTTTGCAGGTACTACGGAGCGGGTGTGTCTGATCCAGGGAACAGTTGAAGCGCTCAATGCAGTTCATGGCTTCATTGCGGAAAAGATTCGAGAAATGCCTCAAAACGTGGCCAAGACAGAGCCCGTCAGCATTCTACAGCCTCAGACCACTGTTAACCCAGACCGCATCAAACAAGTGAGTTTTTGGTTGGGAATAAAGAGTCACATCAGCTCCTTAAAATTAACTTCTTTTTTAAGAAGCCTTAGAATTTCAAGGCTGCAAGGGGTCAACATAACATGTTCTTTAAGAAGATGTTATTTTATGTTTTAGTAATTTGCTAGTCCTCTTTTTGCTTATATTTTTGTGTTTCTCAGCAGTTCTTTGTGTTTTATAAATTCTAGAGCCACACTAATGTGTTTGCTTTATAAGCTTTTCTTTCTGTCTCAGGGAAACGCTTCTAGGTTTTAGCTATTTTTTAAAATATGAACCTCTCTGTAAATCTTTTGAGTGATTAGAAAGCAAGGAATTAACTGAATGTGTTTCCTAATCTTATATGTATAAAATAAAACCAAAACTGTGAATTGTGCTTTAGATCTTATAACACATAATTTAAAAGCTTCCATGTCAGAATTTGAAAACAGTGATCACTTGTTTTCTGTTGCTTCATTTTAGGCTCCTTTTGGCTTTTTTTTTTTTTTTACTTGTTTTATGTTGACTTCCTTTAAAATCTGTACGTGATGCAAAAAATATTTACAAGGTATAATATTTTCTTTAGTTCATTACCTTTTGCCAAACAAATTATTTTTTTTATAAAAAGGATATACTCTAAGGGGAATGTGAACTATATCACAGAGGTTTTTAAATAAATCTGTTGTCATTTTACTGATGAAGGAAAATATGAAGACAAATCAATGAACATTAGTGGAATTTTATTTTGTCTCTCCTATCCTGTAAAGGATAGATTTTAATTTCTCCCCTGCCCCGTGTAGAATAAGATTGTGTAGTGCTTCTCAACTAGTGAGTTTCAACATTCTATAAAATAATTTGATAACTACATGCAATTGCTTTGCTTTGTGTATAATGACATATGCAGAATGCTTATATGATGGTGTAGTTGAACAGGATGAGTTTGAAGTTATCACACTGCTTTAGATGGGTAAAACTGTGCATACACCACTGCATATGATATCTAACAGTTAGTACTGCTTTCTGTATTCTGTGTATGCTATGCTTCTCCAGAAGAAAATCTCTGGGTAATTTATAAGAAATTACTTAAAAGGAAAGCCCCAATTTTGGGGGATTCTTTTCTCATGTAATTGATATGAAAATGAATATGTCTGCAAGGTAGAGAGAAAAAGCCGGAGAAAAGATCAGTACCCTAAATGCCTTTTTCTACATGTAAAGTGTTAGATTTTATGCCAATATTTTTTAGCCCAATGGGAAATGAGTGTTCTTTATAATAATAGAAGGTTTTTTCCTCCTTTGCAATGAAATGAAACTAATTTTTAGCTCAGTAAGTTTGTGAAAAATTAGATTACAGGTCTGTTAAGGTTGAAATGCTTAAATGCTTCCTGTCTTATGTCTCAAGCTGATACATTTTTCCATATGGGAACTAAGGAGGAAATGCTTCTCTGGAAAATTTGTTTGTAAAGTTGTCAGGAACTTTTTTTGGTGTTGTTTTGTTTTTGTAATGCAATCTACGTTGAAAATACTAAATTAAATCCTGAAGGATTTAATGGTTTTAAAAAAAAATGGTTTAACAAACAGAACTGCTGCTACTGAAGTTAAAACACAGGCTAAATACAATATATAACTTTTAGACCACTATGTATTGACTGTTTCTACATTCTAGAATTTAAAGATATTACCTGTATGCATACAGGTCTCTAATAATATGACTGAATATATGGAAATGTGCACATGTTGGATAGTTTTAACTATAATGAATTGTTTAACTTCTATGCAATGAAATGATATCTTTTCATGATAAATCCCTATGCTCTATATCTATACGCCATAAATCTAAAATCCATTATTTTCTTTAGGTAGTGAAATTATTAGCTTAGTTCTTAGAATTTGCAGTGAAGTAATATATCCTCTAATGTCAGAATGCCCTTTATCTAATAGATAAAATACCTCTATTTAAGAAATTTAAAGGATAATATTTTATATTGGTAATTGTGACCTAGAACTCTGTTGTTATTTTTTTGCAGAAGACAAATCACAACTTTATTAAATGGGTCAGAGTAGTGTATAATGCAAAGACTTGTGAAAAATAAGCCCTGTGAATTACAATTTCCCTTTGCACAAACTTCTCTACAGTTCTTATTGTCTTCAAATACTACCCAAGAACTTTTTTCACCTCAAATCCTGCTTTATAGACTGAAAAAAGAATACTTTGTGTTTGAAAGGGTAGTTCTGAATAATAAATAATAACACGTCTGCAAATTTTTCCTTCATTCAAATGGCTTTTTACAGTTGCTACCAAAATGCAGGGGCTATGAAAGAAGATTTCTGGAAATCTTGCAGTGCCATCCCAATCTACATGGCTATGCATCTGTCATTTCTCTTGTGTCTCATTTCTGTGTCCCGGTCATCTTATAGATGCTCCCATCAGAGGACCCAAGAAAAGAAGTATCTTTTAGCAGCAGTTTCAGTAAACTTTCCGCTGTTTACCTGAATTTTAATACTTGCAACATGCTCGGAAAAGGCATGAGTATAAACTGAGTCTGGTGTTTGTCTTTGCTCATGAAGTCACTGCCCAAATATTCTGATTGTTCCCCTAATTACGCTTTTTCAGTCGTAGAAGATTCACCATCAAGTTTCTCTGAGTCAGTCTAAGTCTTCTACACTACATTTCTGCAGATTTCACGATTCCATAGACTTATCTGTAGATACCAGGTAGATGTGTCCTCCAAGCAGGTCTGGTAGATACTTAATTGCCATCTGTTTTCCCCTTTTACCTGTAGGTAACAAGGGCTATGTCTGTGTAGGTGCCAGCCCTCTGCCATTCGTATGTGTCATTTTACAGTAACCAAAAGATTCCTTTTCTACATTCCAGAAATGGCTCTGAGCATCTAACCTCCCTTTTCTCTCTTTATTAGTCAAAATGTCACACCAACTTTATCAGACCCTATTGTAACCCCGGGGGATAGAGCACAGTTTTCATGAAGAGGTCAGGAGAATGAGATGTTTTGAGTAGCTTGGCTTTGTGTTTAACACAAAGAGTTCTAAATTCGACCTCAAACATTTATAGCAGCTGTTATAAACAATGAGGAAAAAAAGGCTGTATAATGTGTTCTTATCGCATCATCTTTCGAAACTTTTCCAACTTCTTTATATGCTAAGTGATTTTTCCTTCCAGCTCTTGCAGTTATTTATTGCTGCAGGAGTTGCAGCAGGTTATGGGGAAGCACAGAGAATCACTGCCAGTTGCAGAGCTGTGTGTTGCACAGGAGGAAGGTTCCTGATCCTCCAGCTATCCCTGCTCTGAGCAGGAGTTTGCACTGACTGAGCTACTGAGGTCCCTTTCAATCTGATTCATTCTATGATTGTAAAATGTTTGACTGGCAAAGCATGAATAAAGGTTTTGGAATTTCTTCTCTGGAAATCCAGAGTACAGCTTTCACTTATAGATTAGTACTTTCAGTGAAACCAGGTTCATTTCAGCTTTTCGGTTGATAAGCAACCTCTGCAGTATTTAAATTGGCACTTCCATTCCATTTGTTCATCATGGTCTCTGAGACTGTATTCAAAATATGAAAAAAATAATATCTGCACTCAGATTTATAAATTCACATTTCTGTAGTGAAAATGACACTACTCTTACTTCAGAAATATTAATCAGGAAAAAAAAAAGAACCACTCAAAAATCTTAAATAAAAGATGTTTTTTTCACTGAAGAGCTTTAAAAAAACATGATTTCAAGAAACCAGGTTTAAGAATATTGACTTGAACAGAGAATTTTTTTGAAGTATGGCTTACAAGTTTAATTTATATTGTTTTCGAATCAGTTGTATTCTTAAACTTTTAGATCAATATTTTAGCTGATATTTTAACAGCCTACAGGGACTTGATGGACTTCATGGATTTCTTAAAGTGCCTCTCCCTGCGATGAGCCTGTATTATTCTTAGCATCGCTTTAACTCAGCAATCTGTCACTCAGGGCAACCCTACAAAAATCCAAATGTGAAAAAATACCTCTTGATTGTTCAATTAAGGTGAAAGATAAACACAAACACTTTTGTAGATCACATTTTTGGTTTTGTCTCTTCATCTAGCCAACAGTTTCTTATAAATTTCACTCAGGTTTGAATTTGTTTGAAGGGCATCGTGTGTTATCATTCTTCTGTGAATAAGATCATACCGGTTTACAACTTGTTTACGTTGTCAGGACAAGGAAAAATGAGAAAGATGATATGCCATCCTCTACTAGAGTGAATATTAGGACGAATCTTTATTTTAGGTTCCACAGCAAAAGGTTAGTATTCTATAGAAAGAAATCTTGCTGTATTTTGTCCCTCAAGTGCCCTTGACTTAATTCTGGTGCCAGATCACTGTCCTACTTTCATTTCCTATTTAATTTCAGCAGTGAAATCTTAATGTGCATCTGAAACTACAGTTTATGAGCCTCAGTTAATTAATTCTTTGTACCTGCTCATTAACTCTTCCTTGTATATGCCATTCAAGTGGAATGAGACCAGGAGATTGTGTTGAGACATTAGGAGTATCATTCAACATCATAGAAATTTGAACAGTGCTCTGATGATTAAGGCAATCCTAATGTTATTTCAGGACTGTTAGTGACACTGTGGTTTTGTTGATATTTTTCCAGACTCCAAAGTAGCTCAGAATTGAAAGGTGACTTTTTCTTTCCTTCTAGGTCTCAGGGTGTTTTGACCCTTATCTTAAAATCTTCTTGTATGTTTTACTGCCCATTGCCTGTGTCTGCTTACTGGCTTGAGTCTTCTGGTATTCCTACAGAAGACCTCCACATCTGCTGGTGGTTTTACTGGGTTTTACTGTGACCACTTGAGGAAAGCAGTGATCATGATTCATCTTTTAATGCATCCTTCACCCCAAGCCAGTCCTCCATCCAGGGTAGCAACTCTTCAGATCTGGCAGATACTGACTTGCTTTTGCTATCTACCCCTTCCTGTCCCCAGGCAAAACACAAGATAACCATTCTTTTGCATCATATTTGAGTTTTTCTGTTTCAAGGACAAGGCTTCAGGATTTCATAAACAAATGTAAATTACCTCTATAAACACCTAAAAATGTCTGTCTACATATGCTAACTTTTTCTGTCTCTTGCCTTATGCCATATATAGTCTTTTACCCAAAATAAAAATGAAAACTGAACAGACTGTGAAATATCACTAAAATGTCAGTATTTTCTGTTTTTACAGTGGTAAAAATGTAGAAAACAAGGTTAGACACAAAGTCATCAAAGTAGCCTTTTAACAATCTTGGCTATAAGTAAATTAATAACCCTTAATTATTTCTTTCAACAAGTATTTTAAAAATACAATATATGTTTTCATAGTTATTACTGAGATAAGAATCATATGCCTAATAAAAGCTGCAGCTTAAAAGAGTTCATGGCAGATGGAAAAGAAGACTATGTTTGGCAAAGCAGGCAGTCTGTTTAGAAAGGCCCATTTCTGACATTGGTAAAAATCTAGAAATGTAGTCTTTTATTTTGTTCAGCACTATGGGATCTTGCAGAGCTCTTTGTTTCTCATTGTAGCTGCCGAAGGTATTCAACTATTTGAATACTATGCTATTCAGAAAAGCCCACCCTGTCTTAAAATGTATAAAAATATTGGCACAAAAAAACTGTTATCATCACTTTAATTTCAGGAATTTAAAAAAACTCAATATTAAAATACAATACTGAAATTTATATTAGATAATATAATAATAATAATAACAATAATAATAAATACATGGGTAATGTTCTTACCAAGATTTCCATTGCATGGCAAGCCCTGTAGAAGGAAACTAGATAGTGGTATATATATGCAATTTCACCTTCACATTTGAATGTCCTCCTTCATAATGCTTTCATCTCTTCACTGCATTTATAAATGGTATTTCATTTTTTTCTGCGTTCTTTTTTTGCCCTTCTATATTTTAAATATGCTATTAGGTACTGAGAGTTACAGTAATATGAAAAAAAGTCTCAGTACAGTTTTTATTACTGTGTAAATGTGTAAGTAATTGTTTTTTTTAGTAGAGGTTTAAGTATAGGAGCTCTGTCATTTTTATATTAGGTGATCCAGAAGTCCTAGGAAAAAGTTCTCAGAAAACCTTCTGAAACACTGTGTTTAATAACAATTTTTAGAAGTCTTAACAACAGTGTAGAGTAGGAATTCTGACTGACTTTTTCTGTAGCTAGGCAATCTATAATTTCTGGAAAGCTTCAATTATAGTATGAATGTTTCAGTCTGGAATATTAAAAACCTGTAATGTAAATTCATCTTATGATTCCTAACCATTTTATATGTCTCATTTGCCTGAAGCCTAAAAACAATTAAATTCAAGTGCTTGTCTAATGCTAAATTTACTTGCTAAATTTTGAAGAATTATTCTACACTGCATAATAAATAAAAATTATTGAGGTCTGTCACACTTCAAGAAGTAATTTTGCCTAAAATTTCTTGCAAAGCAATTCAGTATGTATCAATAAATTACTTACCAGTCAATGGAAAATCAAAACAAAATCCAAATGCCTTTTTTTATGTGTTTTTGAGAAATAAGTTTTGCTGCTTTACTATTGGAAAAATAGATAGTTAGCTCATATTTAATATGTCTACAGATTTATATGGAAGCTTGAAAAATGATGATGTGTTAGATTTTAATATGTACAAGTGATCACTTCTTCATGAAACAACTCACTAGTAGACAGTCTGGAAAACAATTAAGGTTAATGAGTAGTGTATAGCTAGATCTCCAGATATTGGGCATTTTGAAATGAAAAGTGTTTGATAAAAATGAAGGTTGTGTAAATAGGAAGTTCTAAGGTTTTGAGTGTTTCTATGTTTTTTTTTTCTCCTATTTATTAAAAAGAACAAAAGAGAGAGAAAAGTTATGTCAGCAAACAAAGGAAAAGAGTCTTGAATCTTTGATATGCAAAACAATTTACTAATATCAGTATTTTGTTGCTGATGTGTATATTTTGGATAGAGGTGTATGCCCGTACTTGTTTCTTGTTCATTAATACAACTGTTTTGTCTTAAAATGTTTTTATCTCTTTTTTAATTGTATTTTAAGTAAGCTTTTGCTAAATTGAAGTAGTGAAATGCTTCTCCTTTAGGGATGTTACAGTTCAATAGTCACCTGAAGTGAATATTGGCAATTCTTTTTACATCGCGGCCATACATTTTTCTGCTTTAGGAAGTTTGATGTTAAATAAAAAATTGTTATACATTCCAACTGCTTTTATTACTTGTTTTGTCAGTGAATAGGTGATTATTTGGTGCTGAAGTGTTATATATATTTTCATATAAAACTAGTAGTCAGACTTAGTAACCCCAGTGAAGAAGGTTCCGTTTAGTAACCTTTTAAATAGGATAACACACCAAAACAATAGGCCCCAAATTAGCAATGATGTTGATCAGACAAGCCACCTAATGTCTGAAATATTTTCTGAACTTTTCTGGAGAATCTTAATTTTAAAAAATATCTTTTTTTTTTTGTTTGTCTACAGTGAGACTTTAATATTCAGTTTTAACAAACAAAACCTGTTGAGATAAATTAAAATTCTCCATTCTGTTTAAAGCTTATGTGATGAAAATTAGTTTATTGCATTTTCAAACAAGAGATGTATTGCACAATCCCACTAAAATGAGATGTGATTTATATAATTGAATAGGGTTGGCCTTGTACTATAATGGAATCTGCCGTTTCTTTACTTTTTTTATTTATTTTTTTTTAAATAATTGTAACTATTGGTAAATGAGCCCATCCACTGTATGGAACAGTGTGGGATACCCATGTCTGATCACCAACAGTATTCTGCCAAGACCGTGTTTTCTAATACCCTTAGCCTGGCAATATTTTTTTACTTACATCTTCTGAAGGAATCCCAGTTGATGTTTGAACTATATTTGTTTTATTTTTATTTTTTGCAATATGATACACAAGTTGAAAAGATGAAAAAAAAGACCTGTATCTCTTTTTTTTTTTCTATTTTGGCTCTTTGTTTACATACAAATTATGAAAAAAAAGTGATCTTCGTAGTGCTTAAGATACAGCTCAAAAATTTGTGTGTGCATATGTACAAGCCTATATTTTACCAACATACATAGCTTTTATGCATTCGTATTGTCCCAGCATTAAGAGTTTTAGTGCAAAAGTACGTATAACTATTTTAAAATGTGGGCTTTGCCTTTTAGGTCTGTCAATGATTGTAAGTAATAGAACTGCTGAAAGTGTGAAATTTTGCTTACTTTATTTCTAGTTTTGGGCTACATTTAGCGACATTATGATACGTCAGATTGTATAGCATTTAGTGTCTCACTTCTTAAAGCAAAATTAGTGTAATTTCAAACATTTTTTATTATTTATATTTTACAAAGATGTCAAAAAACAGTCTTTGAATGAGTATTGTATGTTGTGTTTTGAAAATAGAAATCTGACATTTTCACTACATTACAAAAGGAAGAGTTATTCTGTTAGGATCTAATCTTTAATAATATTATGTGTATATAAAAATTCTAAGCAGAGCAGTGCTTTTTTGATGTGTTCAAGAATTAATGTTAAGCATATGTATTTTATCTAGAAAACCTGATCAATAAATATGACTCTTAATTCTTTTTTGTGTTTATTTTGAACATAGGCTGATGAAATGTTATTAACCTTTGCCCAATTAAAAATGATTATTTTTATTACTAATTATAAATATATTGTAATAATTTGTTGTGAAGGTTTTAGTTGCATGTTCATGCATCATGAGACTGATGTTTACATTTTTTCATGTGCCTCTTGATTAAAAAATAACAATGAATATATTAGCAGCTAATTTATTGCTTAGAAACTCAGTAGCTTCTGTGTTACTGTTTTAACATATGGAACGTGAAATTATCATGGAATCGTTTTGCTGTCTAGAGTCTGTGCTATAGAATGATGCATAATAAGGTGCCAAAGTAAATCTCACGATCTCCTTTCAAACATCGGCCCTGTTTGTTTCTATACAATAACTGTTTTTAATTGTGCTCATTGAACTTGCTGGAATTTGTGTTTATTATAGTCTTCGTTTTCCCCAAGAGAAGGAGAGAGGAAAGAATATATTCCTCATGTGGTCAGCATACTTTCTAGTATCTATGTGAGTTCACCATCTTGATTTCAAGTCATGAATTTGTTTTTACATGCATAAGCATGCATATTTACATGCATTATTTATCCAATTGACCTTAAATTCCATTAAGTTCTAATGAGTAGGAGTAAGATTTTGTCTTAGGCATTTTTTATTTATTTTAATTTTCTAGTTATGTTACTTTTATTGGTTTATTTATTTTTTAACTGTTCAGTCTAAGGCTTGTAAAGGTTGATTTGCTCCTGAACTGCTTTGTTCCCAGACATTGCCATCTTCCCCAACTACCACCAAGTCCTCTCCATCTGATCCCATGACCACCTCCAGAGCCAATCAGGTACAGTATCATCCTACCATCTACACCATACTTTTCACGGGTGTCAGCTTGCAAACTGGAGAAAAAGATATGGTGGGTTAAGGATTTATTCGTTCATTCACATATATACACCCATAACCATAGATATCTAACACTTGTTAGAATTTGGTAAATTGAATGGAAACGTTTTCTTTACATTTATTTTCTTTTCTTCTGTGAATATCTAATGAAATCAAAATATCATATAAAATAGTCTTTGTCATTTAATTTATTTTTAAGTTTGATTAATAAGAAGTAAAGATGTTTACTGTTCTGCTTGTGGGTAGGGTATGTTTATGTATATATGCACACACGTATTTCCTTCCTACAATATTTATAAATTAAACAGTATTATCCCCAAAATCCTACTTATTTAGATGATAACCTCTTAGGAATGCCAAATGGACTTTTTTTTTCTTTTTGAGAAAGAAGTTTAAAGTCTCTTTATTTATTAATGATAATATAGGATTATTATTTAGAAAGTATAGCTAAAAAAGATGGAAAATGAAAATTTATTGGTGAAAAATGAAATAACATTAAACCTCTTTTAAAAGTAATTAAGCACATCTGTCTAAGTTTAACTCATGTCTTATTTTTAAATGCATATACTGTGCTTTTAGAAGCATTTTAATCTCATTCATACATGTCTCTCTTAACTGGAAGAACATGTCCGGTTCGTTATGAATCATCATTCTGTCTCTCTTTTTGCCTTACGGAATTACTTATGGAAATTTTAAAATTTACTCCATACCATGCTTTTAGAATAGAGTCATTTTTTAAATATCTTTTTTCTCTATTTTTTGATTTGCTGTTCAATTCAATGTAGTTTTCTTCTAATAATGTATGTTTGGTATGTGTTAATATTTCTTAAGACATAATCTGTTTATTTAAGTTAGCTTAAAAAAAAAGCCATCAGATTTTGCAGAATTAGATGTAATAGTAGAAAAAAAAATGGCACAAAAAGCTAATTTTCCCTTGAGGTTACCCTTGCTATTAATTAGCGATTCTCTGATATTTTCTGAGATGCTTAGAATGTGCTAGTTCTATAAATAACCAATAACATATTAAAATAATATAATATTGTTGACCAGTTTTGTTGAAAGGGATATCTAGTGCAATATATAATCAAATTTAGAGAAATATTGTTCAGAAGAGATAAGAAAACTATGTGTGATACACTCCCTTCAATTTGAAAGCTTTCTGCATCAACCTTCTTCCATTCCAGCAGTGGTGGTTCTGCCTCATCATCACAGGACAAAAGTGAAATCTTTGCAGACAGATAGAGTTATAATATGAACCCTCTATTCAGCGCGTTCTTAATTTTATTATTTTGTGTATTCTACTAAGAAAGTTTCAAAAAAGTTGCTTACATGTTATTCTAAAAAATACACTGTTTTTTCTTTCTGTGTCTTTTCCCTCCATTTTTTAATGCAAATTTAGGCTGATTGTTAATGAGGGAACAAAAAAGAAAGATTTTTTATTTAAGAGTTAATATTATTTTGGTTAAGTTGTTTAGTTGGCATCAGAAGTACTTACTTTGCATCTGTTCTATAATTTTTTGAATTAATCAAAATTCTAATGTAACATACAGAATAACTGGTTAATAAGTAAAAATAATGGTTCATTTTTTCCAGTAGGTTTTTCTATGAGATTTCTAGAAAGTTTTTCTATGAGAGTTTTGTTGAGAGATTTAGAGAAGACCTGTTTAGTAGGTATAAGTACTTGAGGGGAGGATGCAGCCAAACTCTTCTTGGTGGTGGCCAGTGACAGGACAAGGGGAAATGGGTACAAGCTGAAACACCTCCATGTTCCACCTCCATGTGAGGAAGAACTTCTTTCCTGTGAGGGCGACAGCCCTGGAAGAGGCTGCCCAGAGAGGTTGTGGAGTCTCCTTCTGTGGAGATCTTCCAAACCCACCTGGATGCCACCCTGTGCCACGTGCTCTAGGTGTCCCTGCTGGTGCAGGGGGGTTGGACTAGGTGATCCCTAGAGGTTCCTTCCAACCTCAACCGTTCTGTGATTTAGCTAAATATTTAAACTTAAGAAGAGAACATACATATTGCGTCCTGCTCATATTCTGCATTAAATCTTTTAATGCATTTTATTCATAACTTCTTTTCAATTCAGTGCTTATACAAATAATCAAGATCTCTTTTAGACAACATTAAAAATGTATAAGTGAAGAAGACTGTTGAGATCCTTAAATGACTTTAGGACCTGCATTTATCATTAACTCATACTATTCATATTAATTTATAATTATTTTAGCCCTCATAGTATTTCCTAGTGGTTTATGACCGTTTCAGCAGTAAGTGCATAGCACAAGATAAAGCAATTAAGGCTTTTTCTGTTCATTCTACTGATAACTGACCTAGCCAGCAATTGTTCCTAGGCTGTAGCCACAATTAACATGCAGCACCAGTATATTGACAAGTATCTGCACTGCAGCGGGTACACGAAAATAGGTTCCAGCATGGTAATCTCAAACCTGTCAGTAGTTATTGTAAGTAACCAATAGGAGAGTATTAGAGAACAAAACTAAATGTTTATTTTGATATACTGCTGGATTAGATGGTTCTTAACCAAGAAAAACTCTTCAGATATGCGTATTGTCACAAAATGTTATGTAATGTAACATGAAGGAGCTTATTTACCTGGACAGAAGTCAGGCAGTTTAGTGTTAAAGTTGAAGATAAATTAACAGTACACCATATTGTGTATCTGTAATAGCTTGTCAGGGTTTAAATCATCCAGTTTCTATAATACTTGAATGGGGTCAAGAGTTTATATTGAGGAGTAATAAAGTGATTGAGAAAGGTCTGAGCTGTGCTTAATGCTAGGAAACAAGGGCTGCTGTGTGAGTGGGAACTTTCAGCTGGGTGGGAGCCTCCCTGTGAGTCATCCCGATGGGGAAAGCCGGAGGATGGGTGTAGCCGAGCTCACCTCCTGCGGATGTGCCCCTTCCCCTGCTGTTCCCGCTGCGATGGAGTGGCGGACGGAGCAGTCACTAGGCTCGCTTCTCAGCCCGAGAGGAAAATAGTCCTGCCAGCTCTGTCTGGGGAAGCGAGGGAGGAAATCTGGCTTGTGTTATCTCTTCCTTTTAGTAGACGCCTTTTCCTCCATTCAGATGACGCCATAACCCCTTTTTATGGAAGTTTCAACTTTTGTTGAATTGTAGTGTGTGGGTTTTTTTTTTTTTAATAGTCTAGTGTTCATGCAGCTTCTCTTTTAATGATTCTCAGGGAAAAAAAGGTCTCTAAAACATGTATCAAAAAAAAAGGAAAAAAACCTTCAAAATTATTCCTGTGCTGTGTTAATGGAATTGCCATGGATACGACAGAAACCTACACGCTTTAAGTGTTTTTTTCCTTTAGTTTTGTGTCCCAAAGAGCTGTATATCTTCAATACCACTGCTAAAATGTGGTCTTTGTTTTTGTGCTACAACTCCCATAGCTGTTTGTCCATGTTAAAAGCCTGTGAACTGCAAACTTCCAGTAGGGAAAAGGGGAAGCAGAGATGTGATAGAATTAGGGACCCTCAGAAAGTAGTTCAGATAACTTTTTTTCTCTCTTTCTCTCTCTCTCTTTCTCTCTCTCTTTCTCTCTCCTTCTCTCTCTCCTTCTCTCTCTCCTTCTCTCTCTCCTTCTCTCTCTCCTTCTCTCTCTCCTTCTCTCTCTCCCTCTCTCTCCTTCTCTCTCTCTCCTTCTCTCTCTCCTTCTCTCTCTCCTTCTCTCTCTCCTTCTCTCTCTCCTTCTCTCTCTCCTTCTCTCTCTCCTTCTCTCTCTCCTTCTCTCTTTCCTTCTCTCTCTCCTTCTCTCTCTCCTTCTCTCTCTCCTTCTCTTTCTCTGCCTACTGCTGAAACAATCAGGTCAATCTTCCTGTACTTTTAGCATGAGGGAACATCAGTGTTCCCTCCTTGTGATTTGGTCAGCTCGGTTTGTAATGGAAACACTGACAGACATATAGTGGAAAGCTGTATGGCTATAATGAATGCCCCTGAAACTGGCAGAATATAGCTTTACTTTTATTTACCTGAAGGAGGAAATCAATTTTATTTTTCAGCAGTACCCTTCAAATGGGAAATTTATCTCGAAGTGATGAAAAACATCATAAACATCATATAGAACAACCTTGCTTTTCCTCTCTACTAGCTTTTGAAGACCAGAGTTTAATACTTACCTTAATACTTATTTTAATTGATAGTAGATAGACAAGAAATTATATAATTAAACTAGTTAAATTCTCTTTTCCTTTGTTTACAACATTTTTTTTTCCCGTTATCTATTTTACTGATGCAAATGTTATCTCAGAGGGAAAATCACAAATGATATAAGTCTAGACTTGGTATTTTTATTTTGTCCATTTGATGCACACTTATAAGGGCAATCCTAAGCGCTACCCAAAACGAAGTGCAGAAAGCGTTTGTGCATAAAAAGGGATTCCATTTCTGATACCCTTTTTAATCCAATGAGATTGATACTGGTTCTGACCTTTGCTGCTCGCTTTTGTGGCCAAAACAAATGTTCCCACTTATAAGTGAGTCAGGCAGTGCTGTGTAGAAGAGGGGTCCTTTTCCCTTCCCTTGTTAATTTAAATAGGCTTAAGTTTGGTAACGTGACAGGAATTAACATCACAAACTTTGTCTGATTAATGTACTAAAAAAATTTCGTTTAATTCAAAGCCTTTTTAAAAAATGCAGTTTTTAATTCTATTTGAATTTTATCCGATATTTTGTATCTTTATTGTTACACCTAAAACTCAATTTTTTCATTTTATCAGTTTATCAATTTATCAGTTTATCAATTTATCATCGTAATGTAAATTGTGGAGTACAGATTGCTCAGGTTTTGTCCTTGCTTATTATTTTTGGAGGATCTTGTTGCCATCTGGTTGCTAAAGTATATATTTTAATATTTTATGTCTTGGGACTGAGCCAGTTTTATGGGTACTGCTTGTATCCAATATGTACATCATAAAGCTGTGACAGTTACCATCTTGGTGTTAGGAATTTGTTACTTTGGTTTATGTTATCTATTTATTTTGTACAACACATTTAAACTGCATTGGGATATACTAGTACATAGGTAAATAGAGATTGGGGGATATATTAATGCCTATTAATTGTAAATGTTCCATATATAGTTATAGAGTTTTGATAGTTTTAAAGATAATAGGTCTCATACTAGTTTTCCAATAGTTCATCAGTGTGTACCTCCTAAATATTTATTTTAGCATATTTTCTAATTTTCTAACTTTCAAATAAAAAGTAATGATTTTATAATCATCTTATTGACATCTATTATTTACCATTGACAATGGTAAATAATTCTTCCAATTCAATAAATCCCACATTTTTATTTTTCCAAATTTATTTTGCTACATTAATATTCTGGTTGAGCTGGGTAGTCTTTCTGTCTTTACAAAACAGTCCTATCCCTTTATGTAAAATGACTTGCAGAAGTATAATCTTTTATTTCCTGATAGAAGGGGGTAGATATGAAAATAAATATTACGAATAAATCTCTAAAGAAAACTCACAGTTTTAAAGATACTGCATATCTAGTTTGTTGTAGGAGATAGAAGAAAAATAGGAAAGAAAACTTTATTTGTTTTCTTTTATCATAAGGTTCTGAAATTTTGTACCATACTGATACTGTAATAGTCTAGTCTTGTCAATTGAGTAATCTTGAAGTTCAAACAGTAAGTTTTAATGAAGATCTCAGGATACTGGATAGCTTTCTAAGGTCTTCAAAATACTATCTTCCTTTGCCTTTGACAGTTTGATGTGATGGGTATTTAAGATATTCTGTCTGTGGTATTTTAACTGCAATATTCATCTCATTTTAATTCCACGGTTTTAATGCCATTTCTTACAGTGGTCCTGAGAAAAACTGTTTCCTTTTTAGCTCTGTCATGGATTGACTGATTCAGGATGTACCACTTGGTGTTTGCAAACCTTAATTCAATGCTAAGTTAATATAAAATTGTTCAGCATTCTGATAGAGGTTGCTGTAGAAATACAGAACAGATATTGTTGTAATTTACTTGTTTAAAATGTTTGCTTAGGTAGATTTTTGTGAGCAGTTAAGAGTTAGTAGGTGGGGCAGAGGTAAAAAAAATAATATGATAACAGCATGGTCTTTAGGGGGATGGACTTGATGAAATATGCTCGGTATTTTGCAAAATAAGCATTGTATTTGACATATTTTGTAGAGACTTTTTTTCTGGAAGGGCTTCAAGCTTAGGGTGTACATTTGTCATCTACAGAAAAAATCTTCACACAGTTTCTCACAATAGCATATCTACTGGTGAGGACTTTTATTGTCATCTTAATTTAGCGGTTATTCAACATCACATTATGAGATTTTTTTTCTGTACCTAGAGACTGACCTGACTTTGGTATCATGGAGTTACCCAGTGATATTTTTGACTCCCCATTATACATTATCATAGTAACAAGGTCAAATGAATATGCCTGCATTTGTTGGAGGGAAAAAAAAAAAACACCTCTTTGTAGTGTGAAAAATCCGTTAATATTCCACATGTATAGTTAGTTTGATGGATCGTTAATTCAGTGACTTTTTGTTTCAGTTTAATAAAATGACAGATTACCGTTTTGATCTCAGGTTGCCTATGGCATACTATGGATAGCATTTAATGAATAATGTTTGAGATAGCCTGTCTAGAAAGGGTTAAGGAGAATTATTCCCCATTCAAGTGAGAAGACTTGGGTAGAGGTTCCAGTGCTTCAAAGTTAAACTTTCCTGCTGCTATTGGGTTGAAAGACTTCACTTCATGATTAAAAAATAAGCAGAATTAATTTATACTTCCCTTTTTTTTTCAGCTTCCTATGTTAGTTCATGGCTTTTATTTGTTTATATTGATTGTTTTTAATTGCTCTTTACCTTTATTTTGCAAGACCATTAGACAGTTGTGCTTTTGTGTGCACTATCTGCTTAAACAATTATGGATGAAAGCAGCATTTTTAGATATTGTAATGATACATTAAATACTAATTGAAAAAAATATTGTAGGAAAATCAGTATGTTTTTTACTCTTTATTTTTATTTGACTCCCAGCGCTGACAAATAGGCAAATCTTACTATTCACATTGCTTTAGATTGCCTTGCTTGTTTGCTTTCCTTTCCTCTCTCCCATGACAGAGCAATTTTAGAGTTTGCTGTTTGTTGTTCCTTTCTGAATGTTGAGGAAATGTTATCAAGGGCAGTCATGAGACATGGGGAATGATGTAGCTTCTCCTTGCTAAGTTTTTGAACACTGTTTGCGTATCATTCATGTGACATCATGAATAACTGCCAGTTGCTGTCCTGCAAGTAAAATATGATTTCATATTTTATTTTTTGTTTGCTTTGATTTTATGCTGATATACACGTGGAAACAGTTATCTTCCTTTTTTTCCTCTCTTCAAAATGATGCACCTTCTCAGTACAGTGCGCATCATTGCCACCTTTTCTATTAAAATGGATCGGCTTAACTGTCTTCAATCAATCAGTTTCTCCCCATGTTTTGGGGAATGATGGTTGGATTGGGATTTTTTATTCTATAAAAAATAAGAACAACAAGAGGGAAAAAAATAAAAGAAGAAATACACATTACAAATAATGCTTGAGTAATGATTAGAAAACAAAGAGCCCATAGGCAGTACTTCATTTCTTTGTTCTGCTGATAGGCACAGAAAACAGCATTTAACAAGATATTACATGGTCACCCTGTTGTTGATTTAAGAAGATTTAATCTATCATGAGTTTTAATCCGTAGTTTAACCATTAGTTTTAAATCTTATTAAAGGGAGTCAATTAAAGTAGAATTTTGGAAACGTTCTCTCTCAGATGGCTTAGTAAGCACTTTATAAATTTTACGCAGTATGACTTTTGGAGAAAATTAAAGCCTGGTTCTGATCTCATTAAATTATTTCTAAATAAGTGTTACTTCTGAGTCCTCTGTAAACATGCTGAACTGTGGGAAAAATGTGATCGTTACACTCTGCAGTACATTTATGATTTGTGTCTGGTTTAAATAGTGTAGAATATAGTGTTTGTAAATTCTGGCATTCACTTGAAAGTCTTTGAGAGTGATAATGCTTTCTGGATTTCATGGATCTTGCATTAGACTCATATGAATATCTAATTCAAGTTGCTGAGGAGTTAAAAATTCTTACATTATAATTAAAGATCTTTTAGAACTTAGTTATATCATTTAAGGATATCCGTAGATAGGATACATGGGTTTTGGCATCTTTCCATGTCCTTGTACTAAGGAAAAGTTCCTACTTATGAAAAAGGATCATTAAAACTATAAAACTTGGAGGATATACATGTTCTTCTCTGTCAAAGTACAGTAAAGGTCTTCTAGTATCCTGTGCAAAGAATTCTTTAATGATGTCTTTTATTTCAAAAATACTTTTTCCATTGCAAAATGAAAATGAATAGCATGTTATAGAATGCCAAATATTTCCATGTCTAAATTCCATATCATGTAAACTAAAGCTTGACTCGCTTGTCTAACCAAGATTATCTTTCACTTTCAGTCCCTTATGCTCTGATTTGGTGATGTTTTCATTCAGATCTAGTATTGGGAGCAAAAGCTGCCCATATTCTTACGTCACTTGATGACATGCTGCTTGAGGAAACCCCACCGAGCAGAACGTCAGAGCAATTTACAGAAGGCAAATGTGAATGACTATTTATTGGCTCTTTCCACAGTGTGTTATATCAGTCACATGAACACCAGACTTCTAAATTTTTAGCTCTGCAGAATTCCCAAGCTGTTTGTAAGGACAGTGCACTGCTGCACTTTCCAAGAGACTGTATGCCAGATTTGTCCTCTGCCTTTTTCATAGAATCATAGAACGCTTAAGGTTGGAAGGGACCTCTAGAGATCATCTAGTCCAACCCCCCTGCACACGCAGGGTCACCTAGAGCACGTGGCACAGGACTGCGTCCAAGCGGGTTTTGAAGATCTCCAGAGAGAGAAGGAGACTCCACAACCTCTCTGGGCAGCCTGTTCCAGTGCTCTGTCACCCTCACTGTTAAGAAATTTTTCCTTAAGTTTCTGTGGAACTTTTTGTGCTTCAGTTTGTGGCCAAGCTTTTTGCATGCTTTTGCATCGGATGTTGATATCATTGGCAGCCGTGAGACAAATCATCAACGAAAATAGTCTGCCTGATTAAATAAAAAAGGAAGTTTTTTTTTGTGTGCAAATCAAAAAAGGTGATAATAGACTCATTGCGCTATAGGGAATAAGAAGAATAAGAGGAAGAATTTTCCTCTTCTAGAGATGAGGTAGGTGTTTTTGCCTGTAGCATACCATCCAGGACTTAAAGACAATCAATAGATGTTAATATTCTTTACCCTGCAGCCAAAACAATAGGTACTTGCGTCTTATTCAGAAGCAGTACTTTACCCTACTTTTAGATAGAAATTTTCACTATTTTGTGTGTGTGTGTATCTGAAAATAAATTAGACTTCCTATCAACTGTTAAGAGTTATTCTGAGGCATAATTTGCAAAGAGTGAAGCAGTGGTAAAATTGTGACCATAGACTGTAATGAGCATCCTTAGAAGTCTAGGGGCTGGATCCACTGTTACCTGTAAAACATTCTTTTTTCTACATTTTGCTCATATTTCTTAAGAACATCTTCCAGATAATTGGTCACAAGTGCTCCAAAGGTACTAGATGTTTCTGAACAGCCAATTATAATTTAGCTTTCACTAGAAGTATTTTATTGTTCTGTTCAGAAAAATGACTATGAGTATAGACTTATTCATGCTTTGTACCTGTTTTCTTATCAACAATTTCCTTGCATTTTATAACATTTTAAGTTAAATATTTCCTAGCTTTAAGAATGGTTTATTGTATACATTAACAGTAAATTCTTTTTAAAAAGAGCTTTCTTTAGATGTTGGTGTGCTTCCTAACACAATGCACAGTGCTTTTAAACTGCAATTTCTACTTCCTTTTCTTTAGTGCATTGTATTGAAAGACAAATGTATTTAGTTCATCAGATTTAAAAGTACACGGAGTTTGGAAGGTGCTTGCTAATACTCTCCTTCAAGTAATTAAATTATGAAGTTACCTTGGCTTTAAGATTAATCTATCCTTTTTTGTCATTATAGGACTATGTTTTGTGAATGCTAGAGAAGGTAACACATGAAGTATCATTCTCAGAAAGTTGTTTCACAGTTTTGCTATGGTTGCCAGAGAGCAGAATGTGTCAGTGCCATTCGGAGAATTCTGTAGAAGAGCAATGTTCCCCAAAGCTTTGTAAGGAGCCAGCATCACATTACAGTTATCTCCCAGTGATAAAACTTTGATATTTTGTCATTTATAGCTTTAAAGAGTATCCATTTGGGGGTATAGAGTGACAACTGGTTGTTTGGCCTTGTGTTTTCCCCTTACTTCTCAGATGACCCCTCTGTAAATGCAGCCTTAGCGAGGACGGCCTTTCTGGGCTCTTTCTCACATTATTCAGCGACGATACAGTCCTATAGGCTCAATTATCATTTGAACTTGGAACATGTTATTTGGATGGGATTAGAGAAATATGCCTTAAATATCTATTTATTTAAAATTTCTGAAAGCCTCCAGTTAAGTAGTTCCTACACCACCATAAATATTTCTTTCATGTTTTTAGTAACCAAACACATTATTTCCATGTTTTTTATGGTTATTGTTTTTGTTCACTTACTCAAATTATAAATACAGTAAGAATAATTTGATCCATTTTATTTTCTTAATAGTGATTGTAATAATTGTCATACTAAATTATCATCTGCCCCCTACCTGTGAGATGCTGAAGTGCAGTCTCCATTTGAGCTGCTTTTTCAAGTGTTACTGCTTTATGAAATAAAATTGGTTTATGGGATAGATTAAACTGATTAATGACATTCTTTAGTAAAGTGTGTTAAAGTGGAATAGAATTCCTTACAGATCTTCTACAGATCTGCTTATATATAGTAGAGGCAGAAAAAAGAAATCAAGTCTAAAGATACACTGATCTTGGGAGACTGTTATTGATCCCCCAAAAAAGATCATTCAAATATTTAGTAAAAATTTATGTAAATGTTCTACAAAACAATATTATCACATCCCATTTGAGAAACAAAACAAAATAATAAAATTTACTTTTTGTTAAAGACTTTTTGCAGATTAGATTTTACCTGTATGCAAGTTATTAGACATTACATCCATGCTTATTATTTCAAATAAAAAGATAATTCATATTCTACTTTATACATATATTTAAAATGAAGATTGGCTGGCTGAACAACAAAATACATGTATATTCACTGATGGTTATCTTTTCTGCTTGCAACTTCTAGATATATTGTAAATTATATTACATTAATACATCTAAATAATCATAATAAATGTAGAGATGGCCATGTGGATGGGATAAAAGTTATTTTTAGAAGTCTGAACTTAAGAATTGAATCAGAAATTATTAATTCTAGTATGTATTTTTATTAGGTAATTGTGAATGTAAAGATACCTTTCTATAGGGTTTATTTTAATAAGGAGTCTAGTTATAAAACATGAGCTATAAAACACCTTAGCTGCAAACATTCTTTCTACAGTTGATATTCTTAACAGTAATTATATTCCATAGTCTGTACTATTTTGTACTAGCTATTCAACACACATGATAGTAGTTTCAATGTAATATTGTATTAGAAGTTAACTGAATACTCCACTTGGGAAATATTTTTTTTTCTACTATTCATTGTCCCAATACTTACACTACTAATTGAGAAAGCCTTTCTTTTTGCCCAGCCTGAATTGCATTTTAGTAGTGAGAAATAAGTAAAAAATAAAAAATAAAAAAAAAGAGTATAAATTTGTCAACTGAAGCATGAGAGGGCCCATCTAAGTCGGTGATTTTTAACATCAAAATGAGCATTTCAAAAAAAAAGAATTTTTTGATTAGAATATAATTTATTTCTACAGTTGAAATCATAAAGTTTATTGCTGGTAATGCTATTGCCTAGTGATATAAATAAAAGCTACAATTAAAACTTTTGGAGTTAATAAATAATTTGTAATGCATATATTGAGCTCTTTCTAAAAACAGAGTCTCTGGCTTCCTGTAGTGAACTTCACAGTCAGCAAGCATTTGTATAAAGGGAAATATTTATTGTGAAATGAAAACTCATTAGTAAATCTGATTTCCTCTCATTCTCTCTGACGCTAAGGCACTTCTTTGTGTTATTTTAATATATTTTCGTATTTATCATTGTTTTCTCTCAAAGAAAATTAGAAAAAGCTTAAGCCACTGAAACTGAGAAATGTGTACATACTGTGCATAGCAGTTGAGATCTACTGTGCCTAAGAGTTGAGGTCAGGACAAGAGGTACGCACAAATGCTTTTCCAGTGCAACTTTAAAAAGAGAAATGAGATATAAATCCAACATTAGAGTATGCTGACTCCAAGGTTATTCTTAGAAAGCTATTTTTACATGTTAATGCACACATATAATTGCACATGCTTAATCCAAATATAAAAATATCCAATCTATATGTGTGAGTACAGCCGTATTTAACAGCTGTGCCCCATAGCACCCATTTAAGTAAAGAGTCTTTTTTATTTTATTTTCCATGTACAAATTTACATCAGCTGATTACCCAGGCAAAATTATTAACATGTGCAAGTTATCTGTGTTCAGTTATTGCTGGTGCCTGACTTTTTTAATGCTTGATTAAGCCTGGAGAGTTGTTAACTTTCTTTTCTGTCTCATGTTTATCTGTTGTTTTCCCAAAGAAAATTTGGCTTTACAGATTACAGGAATATAGCACAGAGTATGGATGTGTGGAGACAGTATGTTCTGCACATTTGTAGTCTGGTAATAAATATCTGTACCTTTTGCTACTGAGCTAAATTTAATGTAATCTGAATTCAGAATCTGCACATTTCACAAGGAAGTTTTGTACAGTGAGTTGCCTCCCGTAAGTACAGCTTTTATCGATGAGTTAGGCAAGCTTTGCTCACTGGTTTGTGTTAGCCCTTACAAATCTTTCAGTTTATATTTATGCCCACAATTGCTAATTTCTGTATTTGTCTCTACCTATTCCAGAGTTTGCTTTCTTGTGCGACTGCCTGTAAGAATCACTGCTCTTTTGTGGCTGTTTTGGTTGAAAGTGCCAAATTACAAGTTTACAAAAAAAAAAAGAAAAAAGAAAAAGGTTGATATGGTTGTAAATTAGGCATATGCTTGTAGATTTATTTGGCTGAATGCCAAGGACTAAGCCAGCGCTGTCTTTGATACCAGGTGCTTGCTTAATTTTAACCTTCCACCCATTAGCAAATCTGTATCCTCTTTCCAATACAAGTTTTTCCTAATGACAATTTTTATGACCTGAAAGGGGATGGACATTTAAATGTTTTATCTTTAACTGCCTTTTACTTCTTTCCCCATGTGAAAGCAACGCTCAGATTAACCTCTGGAGTTGTCTTCCCAAGAAGCAGCTGAGTAGTTCTTGCTGCCTAAAGTACTTTTTTATAGTTGAGCAACAGTCAACAGAAAAAGGATCAGGTCTCAGCTGCTGCCCAGGGCGCTAAGAAGCCCATAAAACTAAGTCGTCTAGTCGTTGATACCACTAAAATCCGAGCATTTTGCGTAAGCCAGATTAGTTATCATTTTTACCATCCTTACAGTGAAACATACGAATCTCCTCGTTCCATGGAGCAGCAAACAGGCCCCGCTGACGAAAGTCATGTGGAAGGGTTGGGTAGATGTGTGCGCGTTTCTGATCTTCTCAGCAGCCCGGGCAGCAATGTGAGGCCAGACAGAACTAGCTGTAGGTCAGGACATAAATAAAGCAGCTTTTATCCACTGGGCTGAGCCCTTAAGGGGGTGAGCACAGAGGCATTAATTCACATGTGTCTCCCCTTTCTTCTGCTACTGAAAAGAATGGAGATCAGTATAATTAACCCAGGATTGTAATTAGAAATAATGTACAAGGGATGTGAAGGTTTAATATTATTTTATTGCCTATAAAAATCCAGAAGTGTACGTTTAGATGCAGTGCATTCATTTTCTTTCATCTGTATTTGTTGCTGTTTGCTACTGTAGTTAGAGTCATAAATGTAGCTGGTAATTTATGATTCCACCATGTTTGCTTTATGCATGTTGGTTGTAGATATTATAGGCTTTATCTTTCATTTTACCTTATAATTTGGTAGCCCAAAAATACAGAGCGCGCATAGAGTGTGTGCAAAGTTATGTGAGGTCTACAGTATTCATCAATAATCCTCCATTGTGCTCTTTCCTTATTTCTATATGTATAATTAAATGTAGACTGAATAAAGGAGACCTCTCAGTGAAAATCCGTATGGTTGATACCTCTTAATATTGATAAGCATATGGCTTGAAAGGCAAGGTTCAAAGGAGAATGTCCTGCAGTGATTCCGTGGCAGAATGCTTGCTTCACCCGAGCTGTGGTGATACAGAGAGCTGGCATTTGTTCCTGTGCTGAGAGCCCGGCTGGCTGACACCGTCGCAGCTGTGAGTCTCTGGTGTTGGGGTAGGGCTGGCTTCACTCATTGTGTCTGTACAGAGTGGGGACATGTAGGGACATGGGCACGGCGTGCATATGGGCTCGTTTGCTTTTGTTCTGCACTATTGTTTTTAGAAGGGGCTGAGTTGTGAACAAATGATTTAAAGAGGCCCTGCTAAAAATGTAGCTTCTGTGCTCTCTAGCTGTGCTGGAGCTGTTTGCCAAGCACTAAATGTTTCTGCATAAAAGTGACCAAATAGTACAGAATCATATATACAAATTCTTGTGTGTGTTTCTTTTTTTTTTTCTACTATTCTCTGCTGTGTAGAGACAATAATGAATATTTTTTGCTTGTTTTTTTTTTTGTTTTGGTTTTTTTTTTTGTTTTGGGTTTTTTTTTTTTTTGGTTTGGTTTGGGTCTTTTTGCTTAGCTAGATGTTGTGAGTGTTTCATATTTTCCTCTTCTTTTAAAAACTATTTAGCTGTGCCATCTTAGTGTGTTTTTATATCTGAAGGAATATTGATGTTTACTAAATGGAATAAGTCATGAGAAAAATTATATTTATATTTCCCTTAGTAAAATATTTTCCCATTACACTTTAGTGACTAAACCTCACAAAGTACCTTCAATGGACTTGGAGAAGGAATAATTTTTTGCGCAAAGTAATCATTAGTAATCATTTACCGTTATCAACAATTCTTCATGTTAGAAATTTGTTAGGGACACACGTTTAGGAAACCCATTGTGGTCATGCAGCCTTAATTCAAAACTATTAAAAAAAAAAAAAATTCCATATTTTTTTCCTACACAGCCTCAGTGAGCTTGGATAAAGAGAGAGGCTTATATTTTTCAATAGGCTTTACAAATCTTACTTTTCCACATTGTAAAACTGAAATAATTCTGCTGAATCATAGTCTTTCCATAGCTTTGAAAAGAGAGGCCTCCTGTAGATAGATAAAGTGTAGGTTACGAACTGAAATTTTGTTTTTAATTGTCAAATGTCCTTAATGAACGCATTTAAGAACCTTGTAAAAATCAGGTGTTGCACATATGCCTACGTGCGTCAACATACAGCTGTATGTGGTAGAGGCAGATTAATGTTTGCAAAACATGTTGAAGGTACTGCACAGGAACTCAGACCTTATTTTTGATCTGTAATTCACTTTATTAATTAAATGCATCATAATTTTGAACATTGTTTAATATTTCATTTTCACCTCATTAAATTCAATAGTTCATTTTCTCTAATATTGCTGTTATTAAAAAAAAAAAAAAAAGACATGAACCAGCAAGGAAGCTGTATTCTTTACAGGTTTAGCAGCATTCAGTTAATACTAAAAATTGGACAGTGTTCTTTAATGAGTATCTGTGATGCTCCATGATGTTCTTTGCATATTTAAATTGAAAATTCTTGCTCTAGTCAAAACCTCCTTAAGAAAACTGTTAGTTTTCTAACTGTTAGGAAACCTTTTAGTCTTGCAGATCCACCAGCCGTGTAAAAGTTTAGAAACTTTTATCTTCCTGAAATCAATGGGAGATGAGCTGTTGTGAGCTGTTAACACCATTTAATCTCCTGCATGTTTCAAGCTGTAGAATTTCTCCCCGTGATTGCTTTCATCAAGTATAAGGTTTCTCGTCGAAATATAGCATATCAATCTGAACAAGTTGATAGCTGCTCTGTTATAGGCAGCTTTTACATTTTATCTTGAGAAATGCCCTTGTAGCTCTTGTACCTATCTTCTTTTGGTCTGAATATGCTTCCTGAAAGCAACTGGTTCACAGTTCTGCTTTGGACAAGGAGTTAAAAGCCATAACCAGCAACCAGTAGCCAAACTAACACCTATCGTTTTTGTGACTATTTTTTTCTACTTGTTTTCCACATTATTTTATATTAAGAAATGCCTTTCTTGCAATTCTAGTAATGATATTACATTATAATTACATGGTGTCTTTCAGTCAAAAGCATCCCAAATTACTGTACTCAGTAATACTGTAAATACGTATTCTTTAGTAAAACCCATCCTTGTCTGTGTGGAATGTCTGCAGGTGTTCATAGAGCATTATTCAATGAGTTAGTTGAAAGAGGAGAAGAAAGATAAAATTGCAGGGAGATTTTAGATAGGAAAAAAATGAGCTATTTTGAATTTAGCTGGAAACTTACTAGTTTTCTATATAGGCTACATGTTCTGCAACAGTAGGAAAATCTTTGATTTTTTTTTTTTTTTTTGCGGTTGTATAGTTCAGTATGTAACCAGCTCATTTTTTTCTTTTTTAATTATGAAAAAGTGAAAAGTATAAATGAAGCTACTTAAAATACATTACACTTCTCTGCAAATGTAATTTGAAACTCATGAAACATTAATGCAATGAAATATGAAATGTTTTTTTTGCTACACAGAAAAAAAATAGAAAAGTTGTTTGCTCCATATGTTATTAAACCTATGTATCACTTAGGTCTTGGTTTCTTCCACATACACACTTGTGTTATGTTTCCCGAGGAAGAAGAAACTACCCATAGACTTTTCTGTCTGGATATGTGTGCAATATGCATTTATGCAATAGCTTTTTCAAACTGGATAATCTTATCAAATTAAGTGTAAATAATAGTTTTAATAACTCTATTTTTTCCATATGAAACTTCCATATGCACACATTTAGTAAAATCTGTTTTTGAGAAAAGAGAGCCTTTCCACTTACGAGCCAGGGCCTACACACACATGTTGAGAGTGTGGTACCAGTTTTGTGGGTTTTTAAAGTCATGATTTGCTGCTGCTTTGCCATGAGAATTTTGCATTCCAAATTGCAACTTCAGCTAAAATGGTCAAGGAAATACCTTCATGCTCCTACTTTCAAGTGAGCAAAAGCATATTTAACATGTTAAATAAGAGAAGTGCTAGGTATTTCCTTCAGTCCCCCAAAAACTCAAGTACAAAACACTGAGCATAAAACTGAGTATAAAACACCTATTGGAAAATGCTCAAGAATTAAGAAAAAGCTGCAATTTGTGCAAAAAAACCCATATACATTCTTTCCTCTAGTCAATCTTTCTCCAGCTTAGTTCAAAGCCTCTTGATTTCAGATGTAAATAATTCTGAGCATTTAAATTGAAATTAGGTTTGTATTTTATGAGAGTTACTAGGACTAAAATAAAATAATGCCCTTGAGAAATGCTGCCTCAGCTGAGAGGTGGTCTTGGAACTGAAACAAAGTGAACACTGGTGATAAATGGTAGAGGAGGAATCAGACAGCCTAATTGGAACAGTTTGTAATGTGTTCAGATGTAAAGATTCTCCTATGTTCTTAGGTT